>JAODUD010000043.1:11833155-11856312 GCA_026784285.1 Stomatorhinus walkeri | reverse complement strand
CCCCCCCCCCCCCCCCCCCCCCCCCCCCCCCCCCCCCCCCCCCCCCCCCCCCCCCCCCCATCTTAATGCAGTTTTAAACTGAATGGAACTTTTAGAACTATGGTTGCTTTGAAGAAAAGGCACCGTCAGCACACAGTGTATTTACAAAGGGTCCGGACACTTCGTCTACCTTGACTTCAAAACTGACAACTAAACTTTTCACTTGGCAAGAAACGTCACACGTGTACATGGGACCGTGGCTCAAACAAACGTGTCCCGTTTACAGGAGAGATTTTCGGAAGCCGCTCTGCCTGCAGAGCCTTAAGTCATCTCTGAATGAGTCTTATGCACATTCATGAAGCTCCTTAGCTTGTACCTGTATAGACATGGTTAAAAAAAATGTGCGTACATACATATATATATATTATAGCTTTTCATAAAACCCAATTTCACTACACTTCCCCCAGTCAGTCTCTTAGAGTGTAAAATTAGCTTGAACGTTTATCCTTGGCGGTGGAGGGCGGGGGGGTAAAAGTACTGGTCTTCAGTCAAACATCACTTTCAGTCAGTTCTGAAAGAGACCTTGTCTTTATAAAAACGCTTCATCCTCACTGGATACTGAAGTTAATTTCATCCATATCCCCCACCATTCACACATCAAAATAAGACTGTTTTTTTAAAGCATAACTTCCAACTTGACATATACACAAAATATACATTTTACAAGTACACGTCACACGTGACCAAACCATTTTTGGTTCTACATTCCTTTGTAGAAAACCCATTCAAGATGGACACACACCCCCCCCCCCACCTCACAAAAAAAAAAAAAAAAAAAAAAAATTGTGGCACAATTTCACAAGTGTACAAAACAGTCCGTGGTTCATATTTCAAAGTGGGGGGGGGGGGGTTTCCCTCCCCAGGCTCTGCTCAGCAGACTTTGGGAAGGTCACCGGGCAGATTGGCTGTTGATATACGATACTGGACTTTGGTGTTAGTGATGGCACCGTGCTTTTGCCGTAGGTGCAACCTCAGTTGACTCTTGTGGCGAAAGTGCAAGTTGCATTTCTCACACTAAATGGAAGTGAAACACAATGGAAGTGAAACACAAGCTGGGTTAGAGGCAACTAGCGCTTGTCAGTTACAATTTGTACTTGTTGACTCTGCAATGTGAAGTTATAGTGGGGAACAAAGAGGTGGTGCAGGCTCACACTCAGGCGGTGGGGTGGGGGGGGCATATGGCTTTGGCGGGGAAGGGATCTGTCAAAATATTGGGTATGGCGGAGGATGTACTTACATGGTACGGCTTCTCCCCCGTGTGAATACGCAGGTGGCTTTTGAGTGTCTGTAGGTGGCGGAAACGCGTCCCACAGATATCGCATGGGTAGGGCTTCTCCCCCGTGTGGATCAGCACGTGAGCGCGGAGGTGGGCGACCTAAATTAAGGAGAACGTCTAAGATCTAGTGCAACAGGAAGGGGTGTACAACACGTATTTAGCAAATTCGGTGGGGGTCATCACGACTGGAAATTGACTGGTGCATCTGCTTACCTGGACGAAGCGGGCGCCACACGTCTCGCACTTGTAAGGCTTTTCCCCAGAGTGTATGCGAGTGTGGGTCTTCAGGTTGGCCGGTCTGTTGAACTGAGCACCGCAGATGTTGCAGCGGTACGGTTTTTCTCCTGAACGTGCGAAAACGCGGACCGTGAGAACCCGGAAGCAACGGCTGCCGGCGACCTGCGACGGCCGTGGCGCCTGCGACTGTACCTGTGTGGACGGTTTTGTGACTGGCGAGGTTCCCTTTGTAGCGGAAGGCCGCCTGGCAGCAGTCGCACTTGTACGGCTTGTCGCTGTGCGCCTGGAGAACGTGCCGTTTCAGGGAATCCTCCTCTGTGAATTTAGAGTTGCATTCTTTGAAAAATAATTTGCATTTTTTTGTTTTAAAAAAAAAAAAAAAAAAAAAAAAAAAAAACAAAATTACATCTTGGACAGACAGATCCAGCGTTTTACTCAACAGTAAAGACTTTGCTTGCAGTTATGACCCTTGCCACATTGGGTGGGACGCATTTTTTGACCTTATGGAAATGCAGCCGCACAGGGCGCGGCATGCGGTGGACTGACGTACCGCAGCTGGAGTCAGAGTACTCTGAGTGCAGCTCCGACATCTCCTCACCGAAGCTGGAGACGGGAGTGTGGGTGCACGCCTCTGGGTGCTGGGGTGAGCAGGACCCGCAAGAGGTGCACTTTAGGTGTCCTGGGTACAGTGAGGAGCAGCTGTCGCCCCTCTGACTCGCCTCATGGGTCCTTCAGAAAGGAAAGGGGGGGGGATTTTGTTATGCGTGAATGTGACAAAATCCGGCACACAGATCTTAGGTTGTGGCATACCAGATCTTGCTAATAGGATTAGGCTAAAAATAATTTTGCCAGATTATAATCTGATCAGATTATACTGGTGCATTTCAGAAAAGTACCTTAAACTCATGTCCAGAACTTTTCCTATATTTGCAATTCACCTGCTCTAAACTTACTGCGGTAATATTGGGCCAGCAGACGTCCACTCGCTTACCTGTTGATGATGCTGTTGAGCCGACTAGCTTGTGGTGCCGGGGATTCCTCGCTCTGCTCGGTCACCTTGCTGGCCTGTGGATCAGGGTGCTCCGCTTCGCCGGTGGGTGGGTAGGCGGGCGACCGGGCCTCCGGCCTGGGACTGTCCCCGCTCTCCTTCGAGGCTTGGTTGGCAGAGTTGAGGACAATGTACTTGTATTTCTTCCAGTTGCGGGCCTTGGGGTCGGCCACGCCCGGAGCCGTGGGGGAACCGGGGGCCTGGCTGAGGCTAAGGGCGGCATTCTTGCTGCTGCTCGACTCTGTGGGCGAGTTTGGCTGGCAGTCGGACTTCAGTGGGCTCTGTGGGCTGCCCACAGGGACCTTGCGGCGGCTGGAGGGAAGGCTCTGTGGGTAGTGTAGGTGACCCAAATCCCTATCTTCTCCCTCCTCCATCTCTTCTTCTTCTTGCTGCTGCTGTTGGTCCACAGAGGACACCTCTCTGGTTGTCTCCTGGCATCCAGGGAAGTTCGGTCTCTTGAAGCCTGAACTTATACCAGATGATCGGGCTTCTCCCAGCGTTTCTTTCCTGGCCGCCTCCTCTCTAGTAACCTCCTGCGAGGGGTAGAATGTTAGATGACTGACGCTAGGGGCAGCGGTGGTGATTGCGCGGTAGTCGACTCCTGCGACACTGGCGCAGTCGGACGATGAGGAGAGCTTCTGGTGGAAGGCGCCCCCCTTTGGAAAGTCTGGGAAGGAGCTTTTGGTGTCTGGTAGCTTCCCTAATGGGAAGGAGAAGCCCTGGACGGGAAGATGGCCGTAGAGATGGTAGGAGCTGCTGGGGGTGTTCACGCTACCAAACATGCTGGGGCAGTAGGGCCTCCCATCCCTGAAGGGGGCGACGCGGCTCGGTAAATTCTGCTCTTCGTGAGCTCTGTAGGCATGTACATCCTGAGATAACAGCAGGGGACTGGCCAGGATGTCTTCTCTGGACAGCTTAGCAGAGGAGTCCCTGGAGAACACAGAGAGCCAGGCATCAGTATCATATTAAACCAAAAACGCACCACACACAGACACACACTCTATATCTACCTGGATTTGATGAATCGATGACAGGTGTCCACAACATGGTCCATCTGCAGGTAGATGGCAGTGTTCAAAGTCGCCACAATCAGACTGTCCTTCAGTGACAGACAGGACGTGTACATGAACTCCAGCAGAATAGCAAAGCCTTCTGGGTCCACCTTTGGGTCCAGGCTTATGGCACTCAGGTTACATTTGACGGAGTCCGTGAATATAGTGTAAAACAGCCGGCTTCGGAGAGAGAGAGAGAACATTTGTCAGTGTCATCCGGCAACCAAACTCTCGCCCCCCCTAAAAAGGGACTTGGTATTCAGATTATGCCAAAATTCCACATTCAACGGATATTCACCTGCATGCCATAAGAACGGTCTTATGGGCACGGAACTGCTGTCTGTTGACAAGGATGGTGACGTCAGTGAGAATGTTCCGGCTGCGTAGCCGGTTGAAGTTGAGCAGGACGTCACTCGCGTGCCGGGTGAACTGAATGCAGCTGTCTGCTGCACAGGCCATTTTCTCAAGATCTGTGAAAATGCACATTGAGAAATTAGCCATGGGATCAGAACTGTATGAACACTCCGATCGTGGCAGGTTGTCTTTTTTTTTTTTGGGGGGTAGGGGGGGGCGGGACAGGTAAATCAGACATTGCTTTAGAATGAAGTAAGAACAGCAACTGTGAAATTTCAGTCTAGGCAAGCTGCTGTTCAATGGATTGTAAATGAGGAAATGGAACAAAATAAATCATACCTTTCCTAAGAGTTCCCCCTCATTAAAAGTGAGTAATGTATAATTATCAGTAAATACTAGGTGTGAAAGCCAAGACTGCAAGCTGCTTCTCAACTTCTCCAGTAATTATGAAATTTCTGATAAAGCTGAATGTTAAAATTGAAATGCATATGACTTTTGCAGCGATCTCACGGCGGGGGGCGCTGTTTCCTAACAAAATAATTCACTTGTATCGCTCCTTAATGGGACAGCAATCATTTCTGAAGACTGAGACAGCAGTTTACACCATGATATACCTTACAGTCAATGGCCCGCGTCCGCTTGGTGTTCAAATAGTTATCGGTATGGAGAGAAGCAGATTACCTGCGTATGCACCAGTTATTTATTTTTATTTGGAGAAGCGCGACTTCTGAAAATAAACGCTAATAGATTGCGCCCATAACATGGCTATTTAAATTAAGGGGAGATTAAGTATGAATGAATTTTAGGTGGAAATTTGATGAACAAATGAAAGTTTGTACAGAAGAAGCGGCTGTTAAGCAGGTAACCCGGTTCTCGATTTTGTTGTATCTATATGCTAACGTTAAAATTCCAGCCAGGATGATTATCAAGTATCATTTCAGTAAATGCGATCGCTTTAACGACTTGACTATAAAAAACTGACTTTAATGGATTTCTCAGTAACATTTTGGAACTTGCTGCTGTCATTCAAACCATAACGCATTACTGTCAAATCTATATTCGGTACAAGATTATGACTTTGGGTACACGACTGTCATATTTACATACAGAGAACTAGAATTCGCTGCGGTGATTTAACTTATCGCCAAATCTTCTGTTACCCGCACCCCCCCCCCCCCCAAAAAAAATATCGAAAATATGCTGCGAAAATTTGCTTTATTAGACTAAAGTTTCTGTAATGCGTCCTCCCCCAATAGGATGCAAAGTATAGACTGACACTAGATGGCAATAAAGACCTTGTATTTCTTCATAAGTCAGAATGCAATACAAGACAAATAACGGCATGAAGTTTTTGATTTTGGAATCGCAAGCTCATTTATATAGTGTTAAGTGTAAGCTCTCTCTCTCTCTCACACACACACACACACACACAATTTGAAACAGTGTTGAACTTAATATTTAAAACACGCATAAAATCTACTGACACAACCTGTGTGACACGTCGTGTAACCTAATTAATGTATCGAAAACAACTTTTAAAAGGCATCTACCACTTCCCGGTGCTTATACCTGCAGGTGTTATTTTTAACATGGAAGAAATGCTGAATAAGTTTAATAGCCAAGCATCTTCTATTCGATTATCCTACTCATTTTAAAAGAATATAAACTAAAATAGCTGACAATTACTACAAAACAAACACACTCCCTTGCGGAAATTCCTGCGGAATTTATCTGGTTTCAAACGGGTTTTGGACACATTTACTACTCTGTACTGGAATTAGTCACCAGAGATTCTGTTCTTTTGATATAATTATCTGTCCTGTACCGTTAAATCTGCTAGTGAGTACAGCTCAGCTATCCAAGTATGAATTCGGTCAAGTAGACTGTTTTCAATTGTAATTTCCACAAGTGAAGCCCACGATTACAGACGTTTTACAATTAAGAAAAAAAAATCTACAACAAAAATTTAACGCTGACAATGCGGGCTTTATTAACATAATGTTAAATTAATAATCAATGACGTCTATCCGTCTCTATTACGGGAAAGTCCTTTTGGTCAAATTCTAAGTTTCTGTACCACACTGGGGAAACGCACCTACATGAGGTACTGATTTTTTTTTCTTTCAGGAAGAGCGACATATACTTTCGCTGCAAAAACTAGTTTCTCATTGGGCTCCTGGAAAAAAAATGGTCCTCAAGTTCACGTTTGGAGTAAATTGAAAATGATCCCCATCTAACTGACGTCTGAAACCTGGTAGCTCGCTTCCAGAAATAGCGTGTAGGCATTTGTCCAACATCACGGTGCTTCTTTTCATCAAGTGTGTCTCGCCTGGGCACTGAACTAATACTAAACACAATGAAAAAGTAGATCGAAGACTGTACGGGACACAAACCCAATATTTATTAAAGTTGAAAGACCAATTGATATTTTGAAGCGTTGCCAGTCGCCTAAAATGAATACACCGTTATTTAATCTTTAGCGACACGCAAACTTTTCTACACGCATTTGTGATGCGCCTATTTATTGTAGTAGAAATATCTGATACATTAACGACGAGCGACATGAATATAGCCGTTGGTTACCGCTGTCTAACCATAAACAAACATTTCGTACATATTTTTTCTGCCTTGACACCCCAGAACCCACAGACATACGACTGAGTGGAAATATACCAGTCGATAAAGCGGTTTAAGTCCAGGGATGACTGAAAGGGCCGTAACGCAGTTACGAGCGATCTGCAGCCTTAACATTGCATCCTCGGTTATCGCATTTCCCCCCAACAGGAGTCAATGACTTCTGAACGTGTAGCTTCATACCCAAAGAGGAGTCACACACATTGCCCAAAAAAGACAGACATCTTTGCGAGAAGTTAGCAAACACCTTATAGAAAGAAAGTCCTAGACGTCCACAAACTTAGGGAATTCATTAAAGCGCAGTGATGCAGGCGGCGATGCCAGTCGAGCATTCATACAACATTTTATGCGCACCTCATATGTTGGCATAAACAGATCAGTCACAACATAACGCGCTCTGGCACGCATTCATGGCTGCGAGAGCAAGCTGAACTAATCAAGAAAACTGCAAGAAACTAAGATTTGGATTTTTTGGTATAATCTATAGAGCGCAGACGATTCTGCGGCACCGCGCTCTCGCATGTCAGCCGAAAGTGACAGCAGACGTTTCACAGCCCTACTGCCGCAAACCCCCTTCTCCCCGCAGCAGGAATATCAGAAACCGACGGAGATGCGTCAGAGTACCGACAATGGCCAGGCCACTCAGTACCAACAACAACACACACAAAACTTTCCAAAAACACCTTGTTATACATTTCAATAAACATCCACAACTGCTAAGCCACCTGCTACAGAAAGGACAACTTCGCGCCAAATAATTTAGCCAAAAAAAAAAGAATTTAAAAAAATCACCTGGTAGTGCTTTCCTAGAAACTCCTTGCATCACCACTTCTAAGAACCCCAGTTCTAAGAATCAGAAGAGCTCAATTCTCGGAATTTGAGTGTACGACTGTACCATTTTTGGAGGACAGGGGAGGACAATGCTTTGCACAGTTTCGTTATAAGGACATGCAGGGGAAATGTTTTTTGGAAGCCATCAAACGTTCTGATATTTGATCCAAATGTACGCGAAATATTTCGAAATTTATTGAGTAACGGAGCTGTATTATTGGTAAAGTTGGGTAAAACTTATCGGTCTTAACATGAAGTTCTCCCTTTCTTTTGGACGCTTCCAAAACAGACGGTCACATGAATGGTCTACGTAGACCTTGACTTTAGCCCAGCCCCTAAATTCTCAGAACTAATTTGCTATTCCGTGACATAAGCATAGCGGGTTTGAATTGCTTATCCTTGTTCTTAACCCACAGATTCAGCATATACAGAACATTTCTAGAGTGGTTATTCCCTGGGACACACGTACTCGTTTATTCTTATTTTTTTCCTGATTGCTTTTTCGGTTTTCTAGACAAAGGTATGTCTGTCTGTATGATCATGCGCTTTAATTCTTCCTCCCTAATCATCGTGGACACAGAGTTCAACATGACGTTCGTGTGCGAAGGAATTATTTGTTGAAAGGCATTGCTTGAGAGCTTGTGTTTCCATTAGGGAAGTTGGTTGATGCGTGGCTGTATGCACAGGGCTGTGGCGTGTGGCCTGATCGCGAGTCGCTTCTTGCTCTGACTATCCCGTAAGGTTCACGTGTGTCACAGAATGTTTTCTTTTTCGCTAATTGGTAACGGATGGGAAATGGTGTTATCGTAGCGTTCTATGCTCCAAGACCGTAATCGGAAATTATCCTATTTATATAGTGAATAGGATAATAGTTTTGCATTTCAGACTATATTATAAAACCAATTCCATGAAGTTGTGGAATGTTTTTTAAAATCAGTTTATTCCCACCAAAGGGAAACACGAAAAGCTCCGTATTATTTGTTGCAACACAAACTAGTCGGGCGTGAATAGACACCAAGTTTCTGCGACAGATATTGGTAAAAACCACATACAGAACGCTCCGACAGAATGAGAATGACTTATTTGAGTACCACCTCTGAAAAATGTTTTAATTGCTCATGACTGTGCAATGCAATAAGCAATGTGATCCTACTTTACGGATACTTTTAAAATCACGGTATTACATTACTAATTTCCATTTACTTACTAAAATGTTCTTGCCTGTGCTATAATCCATAGCTTAAATTCTTTTTAGTTCCGGACATGGTCTGTAGGTTTTCTGAGAATAATAAATTGGTTTCAAAATCACTCTTTTTTTTTTTTTTTTTTTTTACCATCTATGAAAAATGACGTATTCCAGGAAGTGTATTGTCAGTTCCTAAATATGACAGTTAGTGTATCCCTCTTATTTACCGGAATTGGGTGTAATAGTCGTGTAAATTTTAATAGGAAGCGTCAACAGGGATTTGGTAAAAACCTATATAAAAGCTGAAGTTTACAGGTAACGAGAACGTTTTCAAATCATATTTGTCCTGGGATGCTTCTGTGTTATGTTTACTCTGTCCATGTAACGTCATAGATTTTACATTACGAACTAGCACAGTCATTTCATGTCTCTTCGTGGACCATAGCGGTAATGTTTGCCCATGAAGACTGTGCTGAGTTGCTAAAAAGATTAGTTGTCTATTAATAAATTTAAGCGCTTGTTGACGTCCGTGCGCACTTTCTCCAAGATATTAACTTTTTGAAACTGAACCAGGAAAATGTGCAAAACAAGACATTATGACAAGATCATTTTCGTCATCAAGTTTAATTTACTAGGCCTATGCTATTTCGGGTTTAAGTTTGGAACATGTTAAGATTTTTTTAGTGTGTGTTTGTTTTTTTCTTTCTTGAATTTCATTTCCTTGTCACCAGGCCCATAATGTAATTATACGTTCTGCTTATGGGAAGACATTAAGTTTTTTTTCTTCTTCATACCTTGTTTAATGTGTACTGTTGTGTCCAATAGTTAAATTTTGAACTGCAACATGTATGAAGAAAATTAAACAAATAAAGGATTTACTACGATTTTAATGAGTTGATTTTTCTTCGCCAGGTATTTTTTAGACTTATTTAGGCTTTGCTCTCAGGAAGCACACATGGGTTGTATGCATTATAAACATCTGGGCTTGCAGTCAGATGTTAAGCGAGTTCCCTTGCATTTCCCGTCGTGAGTCATGTGGATCATGAATCAGATTTCTGCTTTCGAGTTTCCAGGTTCAACAGCGCAATGCTATATTATACAAGTTTCGCTATGTCCTTAATCATGAACTACATTATAATAAACTGTTGCCGCCAGTATTTACACAGACATTTATCCATGCTTTTACAATGCAGCTGCTAAAGTTCAATACCACCATTATTCAATCACCACGGCCCTTTCAGGCTTGCTCTGTCGCATACCGCTGTTTCTATGCTTTTCCCCTTGTGTTATTGGAGTCGTCTGTCCACAGCAGTAGTAAGAAAATCACCATGGGTCTAGTTAAAATTTCAAAATTGCCTTTACTGTCGGCACATGTTATTTATATAGGCTATTATCGTAAATATGAGTTGTCTAGGACCACGGTAATTTAAAAAATATTTTTAGAAATTTTGTAAATGTTTGCTTAGAACTCTAGAACTTAACTGTACAGCTACAGACGTAAACCTGACGCTTGAATTCAATGTTAAGCGCAGTGGCAGGCTCGGGTATGTATCGGGAGAGTGAAATAAAGCGATCAGATTTAAAACAAAGACACAGATTTAACAAACATGGTAAGGCATCAAAATATAGCCCAGATAATTTTTTGTACTATTATTAAAGGAATTTCAGGACAAGGACATGTTGGCTACGTTGCAGAAAAAAATAACGGGATTAAAAAAAAAAAAACCCTCTACGCTGTGCACAATCTCTGTGGCGAACCACCTGTAAACTTAACTTTGAACCCGAACCCCATCTATCGGAGAGTCAGGCGCTTTCCCTAAAACAAGCAACTCCTGACTGTCTCTCGCTGGGAACCACTGTTGCACTCTATTGCAATGTTTCCTTATATTTGAGCAACAGCTGAATGCTATGGAGCAACAGTGTGCGTCGTCTTCTCCCTTTTTTCTGTTGCTTCGAGCCTGAAGTTGCAAAACCGGAATGCTCCACTGTTGCTTTGTCAAAATATGCAATCTAGTATGTGTCCTCGAAAACAAGTGGCTGTTTTGGCTTTCGCTGACAAATGTTTGACATGGGCACAGTTTACCCGTTTACTATGATGTGTCAGCTGTACGACAGCACGAGTGTGCGCATTCACGAATAACACCTACACATTAAGTCACAGTAATGGACACTTTCTTTCGGATAAGTTGTGATTGTCTAACAGCCTGCGTTTAACGCAATTGCCGACTTATAAAGTGTTTTACATTTTGTCTCAAATTCGACTGAAAGCGTAGCCATGTATTAAGTTTTCATTTTGTTACATGTTCTAACCTAGACATTTTTGGCACTGTTAATAAATTACATCCCTCCCCACAGGAAGGGATTATGACAATAATGCATATCACAAATAAAAGTCAGTAGGCCTACTTTAAATTTAATCTCCTCTAAGCTTTTATGTTCCGGTACAGGCAGGCATGAGATTGCTTAGGTATCATAAGAAGGTAAGGAGATGGGCCTGGATTATAAATCTTTGGAGTGATGTTCGCTTTATCTTCATGTGCTGATTCTCTGATCTGGCACCCTCCTTCTAGAGATGTACACCCGCATCTGGTCTGAAAAACAGATCTGGATTCTTACTGTGTAGGCTGTCGTGCCCTTTTATTTTCACCGTAAACAACCGTTTTGCATTATTTAGATTTATTTTCAAATGCACATCAGCACCGCTGCCAGTCCTGGCATCCCATGCAGCACGGTCGCGCGCGACGCCCTGCGAATTCTCAGGTGGCATTTCCCCAGCGTCTTGTTTCCCAGTTTGCACTGGGCATTTGAGCTGTTTGGCACCGAGTCGTATGCAGTACCTGTAGCCCGCGGATGGTCAGCAGCTTGCCTAGCCTACAATACCAGTTTGCCCAGTACTACCAAACACTCCTTTCACAAACAAAATATTCCATCGGATTTCCTTTCAACTTCAAATTTCTTTCTGCAACTCACCAACCTAACCACGGACGGCCTTTTTTTTTTTAATTCTCACATCGAGAACAGTCTATTGAAATATATTGAAAAACCATGAAACTGCAGTGAGACCGTGTGACTTAGCGCTTCGACTGACAATTACAAAAATTTACTGACACTCTGCATATCTACGATAGATCTTTTTTGTGGTTGTAAGCAGTGGGTTAAAGAAGGATAGCTTGTTTTTTTAAAAATAAAAATTAGCACCTTTTTTTCCCGATGTCAAATCGAATTTTCCTTGTGAAAAAAAATCTGATACGTTGCTGTATACGGTGGATTTTGCACTAAGGAATCCTCTGTGAAATTGTTTGCTGTGTCACCCGGCGCGTTATCCTTTGAGTCATCTCCTCTGTCATTCGTCACTCTGCTCACCACCTGCCTCTACTCGGTGCTGCAGCCCGACGAAACTCAGCCTTCACAGATGACCTGCCGTTATTTGTCTTGCTCTCCATCCTGACCAGACTGAGCATTCAGCCACTGCAGATATGTCAAATGTTAAGGTTGAAATTAAATTTCGCAGTTGAAATTAAAATAATTGTTAAATTAGCAACTTTTCAGGTCTGTATTGTTCGTAATAGCAAATGTTTTATTTATTTATATATGCTGCTATATATAGGCCTGTATCTATAGAGAGAGTATACATAAACACAAGCGCTATATTTTCTGTATTTTGCTGGTGCATTTTCTTAAAAATAATTTTTGTAAGTTTGGATATTCATTCTTGAGGGACATGTCTCACTTTATGTTAAATTAATGTTGTAATATGGGCAGCACAGGGTTTGACTCCTGCTCTCAGCCCCGCACGTGTGTGAGTGTGTGTGTGTGTGTGTGTGTGTGTGTGTGTGGCATTTGTATGTTCTATCGCTATGCATGTTTCCTCCCACAGTTGAAAAACATGCAATTAACAAGAGCAGAATCTCTCTATGGCCCATAGAGTGTGAGAGTCTCTGAGTCTCTGCTCTGTGAAGAAATGACATCACACCCAGGCCGCCTGCTGTGGTTAGACTGGGATAGACATCAGGATCGCTGCGATTCTGTATTGCAGGGGTGTTAAACTGCAGTCCTGGGGGGCCGCAGCCCTGTGTAGCTTGGTTCTTTCCCTGTTCCACCACAAATGATTCAGCTCAAGAGCTGTGTGGTTATTATCTCAAGGAGCTGAAGCAGGTGTGTTAAATGAGGGGAAACTCAATGTGCAGAGTTCTGGCCCCTCAGGACTGTATTTGGATAAGTGGCATGGAAGATGGATATATTATACTATTTAATTTAAGGAATTTGCTCAGGCCAGATGCAGCGTCTGTCACGCAGCTGGTTTTGAATAGAGGAAAAACAAGAAGAGTTTCATAGATGTCACACCGTGAGGTGTGAAGGTGCAGGCTCATCACTGCTGAAAATGTGCTCCTGGGCCGCCACCCCGCCCGCCGCCTTCCCCTGCAGAGGTGACTGCCCGCACACCCTCACACCCTCACACAGGGAAACTCTGAAGACCTTTCCATGTCGGCTGGTGCAGCCCGGCCCGCCTACGGGCCGATCCGAGACACGGGCACAGAAAGGCCCTCTACGAGGTGATGAAAACAAGCCCGCTGCTCATAGCACTCCCTGCTCACGCACAAAGTCTCCCACACAACAAAGATTAACCTATATAAGCATCCACATTTTATTGCAACAACTGTGGTGTAACAAAAAAAAATGACGACAATGAAAAGCTATTGTTTTCAGTTCGCTTCGAGAATTGCGCATACCCTTACTAAATGTGAAGTATGGAAAACCATTACGCAACATTTTACTTTTGGTTTAGGTTGTCCGATGTGTAATTAGGATCTTTAAGTCATTCCAACTTCGTTCACACTCGCCGACACCAAAGGGACAATCCTGACATTGGGTTGATTTTTCCTGCCACTCAGAGAGAAATGTCAACATAATCCATGGTGCATCCATGTTAACTGGTCCTGTTTGAGGATGAAGCTGTAAGGGTTAAACCTTACTTTGTGGGCAGTTTCTTTTTGGTTACGCCAAGGAATCCTGAGCCTGGATTATGGTCACGAGGACACAATACACCCCAAACTATACCCCAGATGTTTCAGAATCCCAAAGAAAGATCCGGAAAATTAATTAAGGCTGCGCTAATAAAACAATATCTCATTTAGCGCTGCCAAATAAAAAAGGCGCGATGCCAAACAAAGAGTGGCGTCAACCTTATTTTTAATCCACTTGAGGGCCGCTTGCGATGCTGCGACAGAGTTATGAATAACGGCGGCCTATGAAGAAATGTGTAATTTACCAAGCACCCCCGCTGTGTCCAGCCTCATGAGCCTGAGATAATTACTGCAAAGCCTTGGCAAACGCCTGCCCAACATATCCTCGTTGGAGAACATGACCCATTTAGAGGAGATGCTGAGAATGTCTAATCAATACATGAATCTTTGCGATCCGTGAGTTGATCGAGAATGACGAGCCCTGGTTGGCCACCCACGTGGAGCACATGAGGGTGATTGGTGGTTGTTTGTGTTAAACGGTGACACCGACGACTCAGAAGAGCAACCTCTTCCTCCGCTGTCACCTCTTCTTTCATTTTCAGCTTATACAAGTCCCAGTGCCCTTTTGGAAAAAACTATTCAGGAGGTTGACATGTCGATTTCCTCTTTTCTACAGAGGAATAGAAGGGAGAGAGAGCCTTCGATTTGAGTATGATTCCATCTTTCCAAAACACAGACTAAGCTTATCATCATAAAAGCAGTTTTAATTTGAATATTCAGATCGACGTTGCCATAAAGTTAGATTCCTATCAAATGATATCAACGTTATCTGTTCCCTGTGGCCCGACAGAAGCTGATTTTTATTGTGCACCATTCAACTGTAATTTCGTGGTGTAAGAATAATATTGAATATGTAAATAAGAACTGCACATTAGCTTTCCATTTTCATTGTAGGGGCTGCGACAGGAGATAAAAAATGAAACTTTGCAAACTATACAGTTTGCCTAAAAGGCATTAACATGTTAAGATAGTATTTATCGACGTGTTTTTAGGACGAGGCTTGTGTTATCAATCTTAACCGCTCAGAGTGGCTGACTTTTGAAGCGAATGTGAAAGCGGAGATGTCTAAAAAACGCCAAGAGCTTCCACTGCAGGTCAAAAGTAGCTGCGCAGACAAACTCACGATGACCGTACATCATCACATCATTAACAAGTCATTTCCTGACTCGGTGTGATCTAAGTCTGGTCGAGGGGCATTTTTTTTGTGTTTATCCTGCTGTTGCATTATATACTGTGTGTTAAGAAAAAGGTAAGGAACATCTGCGGATGATTTCAAAGTCTGAGCTAAAAATAAATCTGTCGTTGCATTTCTGAAAGTACACTTTATAAATAGTTAAATCTCCACCACTGACCGCTGACCTTTCTTAGAGGGAGCTGTTCAGTGGTCTGCTACCCGATTCCTTCCTCATTCTGGTGATCAGACACACCACTCGGTGCGTGTTGAGAAAGTAAAAGTCTCGCAAGAGGAGACAGTTCAGAAATCCCCACCTCACGTTTTCCTGGAGATGCGAGGCATTGCGTAAACGCAGAGCAGAAGCTGATGGGAATGAGGCCTTGGAGAGCGATGGTGTGAGCGCATAATAAGACTCCTCTCTGTTTGGCCCAGCAAGCCAGCTGCACAGATTCTGCTGTTCATCCAGCAGATGCCTCTTTGTAAGTTACAGTGATGCAGGAGAGATGTTAGAGCAGTGTTTCCCAATCCTGTCCCACAGATGCTCCATGTTTTTGCTCCCTCCTAACTTCCTGCCAGACAGTCAACATTTTTTGCTCCCTCCCAGCTCCCTATCACACTGTCCACATTTTTGCTCCCCCTCAGAATCCTATCGAGACTGTCTGTGGGTCCCCGAGGACCGGATTGTGAAACATTATGTTAGAGGGTCAAGGGCGGCTTGTGATGCAACAGCGCCCCAGGCAAAATCACCGTTGCTAAGTTGGAGGAACCGTTCAGCTAACGCCAATAACGACCTCCTCCTTGCCAAATCACCTTCCACTCCTTCTTCTCTCGCTCTGCTTGTTGTACATGCATGGCGGACCTCACGTTCGCACGTGTGCATTGCTGTGTGGTGAATTTAGCAGTCCCCATGTTGCCTTTGGGACACTGAGTGACATTCAGAGAGAAGCACACTTTTTCAGCAGCCCTTAAATACAGTTACTTGAGAAAAAACTTCACAGGGGGAAAAAAAGCAACATAGTGCATTTAAAACTGACATTTATTATATTCTTCCTGAAAATATATACATTTAACCTGCATTGTGTAATGCATTGGAAATTGTCATAAACAGAAATATGGGTACAGAATTGTGGTTTGATGAGTGTTAAATTATAAGGTGTCTAGAAACTTACCAATGAGATTAATGGGGGGGAATTTTTATTGACTGCATTTATTTTTGGAAAATAACAGGAAAACTATAAATGACTGGCTGCTATAGAACCTGACATTGAAAATAAAACAGATGAGTAATATTTCATAATGCATCTGAATGTACCACTGGTGGCATTAGTCAGAGCTTAAGTGAAGAAGAGGCGTTTTAAATCCTATGCTTGTTAAAATTACGCACTTATTGTGCCGTGTGATTCAAAGAATCAGTTTTGCTGACCTTTTTGAGGACGTTTAGGGTTCAGTGACCTGTAGAACTAGAATTAGAATTGATAAAATGCTCGACGAAATAATACACTCTGCCAAGTTTTGTGTGTGTTTTTTTTTTTTTTTTTTTAATTAAACTTGTCATTTTAGACTTCACACCTTAAATGGCACATTTATCCAGAAACTGAAACAAATTACTTTCATTACAGCAGAATGACCCCCCCCCCCCAATATACATAAAAAGCCACGAGCTACGTTTAATGGCACGTCGTGTGAGACTGTACCGGAGTGTCCTCCCTGCCCCACGTTCACGTCTGAACAGGAATATGAAACCTGCTGTCTTTGCGTGGGTGTGTGCTCCGGCAGCTTGACGGAGAGAGGTGGAAGCCTGCGTTTTGGAACGTGACGTACGGGCATCACCGTTCGCTATGTTTAGCTACTGTAGCAAGTGGCAGAGTTGGCTCAGGTGGGTGATTTGACACTTTTCCCCTTTATCTTTATTTGAAGGCCACAACCTCCATGTTACCCAGACTGTGATGGCGGCCTGACTGAATGATGCCTTTTTTTTGGCAGATGTTGCCCGTACACACACACACACACACACACACACATACACACATGCACACACGCTAGTGTTGTGCTAAGGCTCAAATCCAGAACTGGATGTTTCATGGAAATTAAAAATTTTCAATTTGTCAATATTTATTCTGCTGTCCTGTGAGGAAATACCTCACCTTATTATGACATATTTTGCGCTTAAGCTTCTGCTGTTGTGTCCAAATGAGTTACCCTCCTGTGCTGCGGATCCTCTTCATCTCTCGAGCTCGGTCGCCCCTCACTGGGATGACACTGTCATCAGTCAGGAAGCTGGTGACTGTGAACTTCACAAACTTACTCAGTGTTGGTATTATAGAACTCAGTATGGCAAATGGCAGCACTGGAGCAGCTAAGCTAAGAGTAGATCAGCAGAAGCTGCAGGGGAATCGGGTAACTGTGAGGCTCACCGACATGCGCCTGCAGCCTCATGGCTGTTCTTTCAAGTCCCACGAGGTGGCCTGTAGTAGCACCTTTTAGAAAAGTACCCAGCCTGAAATACTGTAATGAAATATCTGCTCTTATTTGATTTGCATATAACATTAAACATCCATCCATAATCTGTAACTACTTGTGCATTATAGTGTCATGAGCGTGAAACCCGTCCCATTAACCTGGAATGGGATGGGATGGTCAGTTAAACTGAACTGACCAATGAGAAGCTGGCATTCAGACGGCTCCTGGAAAATGCTGGTTGGTAAAAGTGTGTGGCATGGTGCAGCACGCCACACACAGTCCCCATTACCCCCAGGTCTACCGTTACAACTCGGTAATGTCAATGCATCTTGAGTCCAGCAAAGGGTTGCCAACTTTGGTCAGCTGGCTGGAGTGAGATTTTAAATTCAAAACAAGACTGCACACACATTTACATGTATGTAGCAGTTTTATTACTTTGTAAATAGTCTGTAGGGTTTGCAAACTACCCCAACACTTTTGATGTAGCTATTTTCAGGTTTCTAATGCAATAGCATAGATTTGCTGTAAGATTTCTTGCGTGAGCGTCTGAAAGTGGGAGTGTCACGCCAAACGTGTGAGAGTTGGCAAGACAGAAGGTTTCCTTCGTCGCTCTGTAGAGCCGGCGAGGTGGCGGCAATTTTTCGTTTTTAAATTGTAATGCACTGAAATGGCGTATGATTTAATTTCAGCCAGAGTGGGGGCAGACCGGAAGCAGCGCGTGGCGACCTGACGATGGAGCGGCAGTAGTGTGGTGGATGCTGGTGCAAAACCTGAGCTGTTTCCAGAAGGCGAGGGGGCTGGGCTGGGGCAGGAGGCCTGTGGGCATGGGTTGGGGAATGCCCCCTCACTTAGCGCTCAGTGCGAGGTTAAACACAAGCTCAAATACAGTGCCGAAGACCTCAGAAAGGGCATTTCCACTTGGTTAAAAATGCTTCATGTAACCTGCATGTTTAACCTCACCATAAACCTATACCACTTGCATTAAACATGCTAAACTGCAGTCTGAGCCCAGGTTTGCAAAAAAAAAGTGGGATGGCGGTTAGTGTTCCCCCCTGGTTTGCACGTCGGCATGTGAGGAGCGAGTGTTGTCTCGGCATGTCTGTCAGCTTGTGTCACCGAAGTCAACAGAAAAGGAAAAAAAAACGCAACCGAAGTCTTAGGGTTTTTCAACAAAACTGCATTTTCCGGCAGTGCCATGTTCGCTGCCAGTGTCGTCGACGGTAAACATCTCCTCTGCAATATCAGAATTTGGCTTCCTGAAAACAAACCATTATCTTGCACAATAGCTCGTTGATGAATGTCTGAACCCGATGTTATGCTCCAGCAGCGTTCTTGACTGCTATGCTGATTATTACCTAGTCATTTTTAAGGCTAAAACTTTGACTCTGGGATAAACGATTGTGTGTGTGTGTGTTTTTGAAAGAAGCTGCCATCTCTTACTTCAAGGCTTTGGCCTGTAATTTTTAGGGGGGGGAACAGCTTTCTTCCATGAATAGCGAAGGTGAAGGCTTAACTACTCCACAATTGTCTTGCATCCCAAAGTGTCTCAGTGACTTGTGCGACGATTCCTGATGTTTTAAAAACCTTTTAGCAGCGATGGCGGTCTTCTGACCTCATTAAAAACCGAGATCCATGTCGCCAAGTCCTGAAACAGTGGGTGCAGTAGCTTGTGCAACAAAAACAGGACATCAGAATCCATACAAGCCGGGGTTATGATAGCTAGCCGGACAGATCTGTAGCGAATGATCGTGTAACTGTTCTGTCACCAGGCCATGCTGCTTCTCAGATGGTTTTTATAACCAGGACAACCCGAAAACTGTTAGCATGTTGAAAGGCTTCAGCACGTCGTGGGGCAATACTTGGCAATTGTTTCCAAACACGCTTTCTCGCTTCTAACCTCCCTGCCGAGTCATTGGGGTTGGTGTCAGCGCAAATAAACAACATTTAAAGGAGAAAATTTACAAAACTGAAGGTGTTAGGCTTCTTTAGACATCCATATTTGAGTGTTCCATAAGGGTCTGAAACTTGCAGGTCACTTGAGCACTTTTTTTTCATTCAGTTGCTGTCCAACTCATAGCTATGGAGTGTAATGATTCATCAGTTGTAAAACCAGATCTGGACACACAAGGGAAAATGACTGAGTCAGACTCCTGGTCATTCTGACATTTTGTTGGTTTGTGTCTTATAACAGCACTGACATGCAGCATGCAAAGTCTCTCCTCTTCTGAGCTAATACATCGAGTTTATATTCACGTGGCTATTATTAATTTGTAATTTTATTTGAAATGCTTCAGCGAAGTATGAGAGGAGTGGACAGTACAAGTACTGCAGATCTGGAGATGATGTCAAAGCCTGGAAATGAGAGAGGTGGAAATTTTGTAGAACCTATGGAGTAGAACCTATGGAATAGAACCTATGGAATAGGCTGGCTGCCTTCCACCTTGCGTCCGCTGCCCTCGCTCCCTTTTTCCCCACCATGCTCACCCTTCCTCGCCCCTGAGAGGTCAGACGTGTCCACGCCCGGTTGGGCTTGGTGTGTGTGCCTAAATTGGCACAATGGTGATCCATCAGGCTGTGGAAACTGTGCTTGTTGGGCTTGTTTCGGTGATTTTTACACCTCTTTTCTAGTGCCGGTATGCTGACGGTGCCGAGTGACTGTAGAAACATGATCTTGACTGTTTCCTGTCTTAAACATCATCACATGACTAAGGATAAATTTAGTTACTCACTGTATACTCCCTAGTAGTAGCTAAGTTATTGAAGTATAATATGTATGTATAAGAAGCTGTCGACTTTTTGTGATAGAGACATTTAAGATATTTCACTGCATGCTTGTCAATTCGTCCACTTGTCTTTTTTTTTTTTTTGGTTTGATCCCTTGCTGGCATTTCTGTGCCATCGGCAAGAGGTCACGACTGTTTGTTAATGTGTTTCTGGGCTGTCCTACGTCGCGCCCCAAAGGAACCAGAGGCTCCGGTGAGGCAAGTTACTCCCTGTGAGACACACACACACACACACACACACACACACAAGCACACACACTGCGGGTCACGTTAGGCCACGAGAAAAGGAAACGGACCCAACTTTCAGGGCAAGGAAACCTTTTTCAGCAAATCAAGATAAAACTCTAAAATAAAAAAAAAGACTTTTAAAAAGTATGAACTGCATTATGGATCAAATGATTAATGGCTGAGTGGCTGAATATGATAACGATGATAAATATTATCTTTACTAAGCCTTAAGCTGGGTTCAGATTTCTTAAAGTGCATTTAAAGAAATTCTCTCCCTACAGGCACTTTTCTGAGAGGAAAATAACATTTGAAGTGGATGAAGGTCAGCTTGCCCTGACTTAGCTTTCACTAAAAAAGGAAAATATACAGATCATCTTTAGCCGAAGCAGTGTCAACGTGTCATTATTGTCACGATTGGCCAAACAGTTCTGAGACAAGTGAGAGATTTAGATCAGAAAGGTGTTGTGATCAGACAGACAGTGTTTCCTGATTTTCCCCACCGATTTCCTGGATCTTGAGAGCCCCTCGTACAGCTGGCTGTCGCATGAATGCTGCAATGTGCTGCGATGTGAATGGGAGGCTTGTTGGACGCTGCAGGAACGCCAATACTGCAGGCTGAGCTGTCATGGCGGGCGTGTGCGTGCGCGCACGTGTGCGCATGTGCGCGCGTGTCCGCGCATGGAGGCTGAAGCCTGCTTGTACAGCTGCAACCAGACCAGTCCAGACGAATCGGAGCTTGCCGAGCAAGGATATGTATGCGTCTGAGTGGGTGGGGAGGGGTGAGGCCCTCTTGGCGGAATGCGGAATCCTGAGTGTGGCAGGACTGTCTCCTACACGACCAGCCAGACAAGATGCCACCTGCTGGTTTGAAGTGAACATCGAAAATGTGTGTGTGTGTGTGTGTGTGTGTGTGTCTGGGTTTGCATAGATTACATTTGGAGACCAAAATGTCTCCAAAGTGCGATAAAACCTGAAACTTCCTTACTTCTTGGGGACACTTCTTTAGGTCTCAGTTTTATAAAAATCTGCTGGGTAGGGGTTAAGCGTGTCTTGATTGGGATTAGGGTTTTTCCCATAGAAATGAATGGACGGTCCCCATTTAGATAGGAAGACCAACTTGTGTGTGTTCCGTGTGTGTGTGTGTATATGTATGTGTGTGTGTGTTTTCCTGTTCAAAAAAACCCCTCCCCACTGTCTGTGGTGAGCTTTACTTCTGATTGTAAGGGCATTAGCTGCTGAAAAATAGTGGTCCTTACGTAGTCTTCACAAGCATCGCCTGTTCCTTGTACAATGGTATCTAGGTTAAGATAGGCAGTAAATATATATGTTTATAAAGGTAAATATAAATGTATATTAAACGCAGTAATCTACCCCATCTCCCCTCCCCTTAAATTATCAGTGTCATGATCTTTATTGCCACACAAGCAAGGCTGGGGACACAGCTTGTTACTGTTGGGGACACCATGACATTAGACAGTTAAGAAGTACGTGCAGATGATAAACTTAGTAGAAGATGCACAATGGCGGGGAGCAAATGCAAGGTATGTGAGGTTTGCGCAAATTTAAGTAGTGCAGTGCTTAAAGTTGACACGGGTACGATACAGACGACATACATTTACCCCTAAATATTGTGCATGTCATACATCACACAATATGGAATTATAACATGCGACCAGATTGCCATGATTCCATACTGATGCAAATGTAAATATTGTTGTTGAGGAATTTGATAGTAAAATATGTAAATTATTCCAAAAATGTTTAGCACTGTAAGGTCTGTCCTGTCAAGAATGTTGCACTGTGGGTCCAGGAGGAACAGTATTTAGTTTCACTATGTACTGCTAGTAGCTACGATGGCAATAAAGCTTTACTTGACTTGATTTAACTTGACAATGAACCTTTACTCTTGTTTATGATTCCGTTACTCGTGGAAAGTGATGGAAAAACTTTCCATGCCTCCTCCAGCTCATTTACCGATTCAGTGGAAAGTGTGCTGGATGCTTCCACGGGAGATTTGCTGGATTACAGCTTGCGGTTTCGTAAAGAGAAGGAAAAGCTGTCTTGAAGCGTGCAGTGGCCCTCTGCTCTCAGCGAAACATTTGTTCCCCCTGGGAAGCCGGCACAACAATCACTCATCTATCTGAGAAACAAAGCGATTTCTTGTGTAGGCAAACACATACTTCGGCTTTGTGATCGATTCTCAACAGGACAAGGTACCGAAAAACAACCAGCGATCGAATACATTTTTGGAACTTTATCTTCACCCGCTATTAGCAATTTCCGGGCTAAGTTATAAATAGGTGAAAAATGATCAAAATGCAAATCAAATAAATTAATAAACACAAACACCTGTCTGTAAGTCAGTTTTACATCAGGGTGAGAATTGGTCTGTAATGACTTGTACAGAGAGATTATTCCGGAACTGTTAGTGATCGAATTAGTGGCCCATGGAACTAAATGTACTAATATGAGCTAATGATGTTTTTCAGATTTCCATGTGCTTTTGCTCTGTGGGTGACTGCCATCCCATCCGGGGTGTCCCTTTGCCTTGTACCCAAAGCATCCGGAGCAGACTCGCCACTCTGTACTGAATTTACTGTATTGCCTGGAAATTTTCCTCTCAGAATATCTATTTTTTTTAAGTAATCAGCCAGATTTGTGTAAGTGATGGTGAAAATACAGTTAAAATAAGCTTGTTGTTCAGGTCCTGAATTGATGACACATTCTTTTTTTTTCCAGAATCTGTGATGTTTATTTACCACCCTTATATACACTTCACTTGTCTGTCTGTCTGGGTGGAATTTTGTAATCGATTTTTCACTCACTTCCCG
>JAODUD010000043.1:11808236-11828661 GCA_026784285.1 Stomatorhinus walkeri | reverse complement strand
TACCCTGCCCTGTGCCCCGTGACGGATTGGCATCCCGTCCAGGGTGTACCCTGCCCTGTGCCCCGTGACGGATTGGCATCCCGTCCAGGGTGTACCCTGCCCTATGCCCTGTGCTGCCTGCTACCCTGCCCAGAGAAAGAACTGTTAGAAGTTGGATGGGTTAAACTCCACACTTGCTATAGATCGGCCTTAGCTGATATCCGTGCTGGTCTGTTCAGCTATTACTGCAACACCGTGGCAGACATTTCTGCCGCAAATTGACATGTGCGATGCCCCGTGATCCTTCTGTCTTAAATTTAGTCGGAAAGAGGTTTTATCACCGCAACCCTGGCCGACAAACTTTAGAACCACCGTTTAGCTCTGGTTGGCAAATCCCAATCCTCTCCCAACCCCTGGTTGGCAAGTGTACTGGTATTTTGATGGTGTTTTAAAAGCCCACACTAGCCTGGTATTTCCCCAAATTTGCTGGCTTTGGGGGAGGGGCATGTATTTTCAAAAAAAAATATCATGGTATATCGCATAACCATAACATCACAAAAGCCTAGCCAGCACCCCCAACCTTGCCCTTGGGGGGGTGGGGGGGGGTGGCCAATTTTATTCGCAAAGAGCCATTGTGTGTGAAGGTTTTTGCTGCAACTCCCTAATTAGGTAACTAATTAGAGGATTGATTGGCTGAAGAGTCCTCACACCTGGGTTTGAACAGCTGAGCTAAAGGTTATCTCAAAAACCTGCAACCTTGCGGATATGATTGGCCAAACCTGGCCTATGGTGAGATATCTGCCATGGGACCATGGAAATCCTTCTTTCATCTGGTGAACCGGGTTGGAAATATGAACCTACCACAGCAGGTGCCACAGTCTTTAAAGTTACTAGATTAAGTTCCATGAAGGGTTTGAGCATGGTTCAGTGTGTGTGTGTGTGCGTGTGTGTATGTGTGTGTCTGTGTATATATATATATATAGGAATCAACTTGGATACAAGTGCTGCTATCCTGAGCTTCCAGTGATTGACCAGAAACAAGTGCAAGATAGCTGTGGGAAACATAGCTATATACATTTCCTTTGGGATTAATATAAGTATGTATGTATGAATCTAGCTGTCTATGAACTCTTGCGTTTGTAATCATATGAGACATGCTTCAGTATAATATAAGCCACTTTGGATCAAATGTGTCAGCTAAGCAGCCTGATATAAATGTAAAGAGAATGTAACCATGGAATCAGGAAAGCATGATGGAGTTTCATCGTCGAATGTGAATGTGCGTGTTCTGGAGGATTTCCACCACACAACTCAATCCTTTGGGAGCCCCCAACGCTCCATGTCTTTGCTCCCTCTCAGCTCCTGGTTGGACCAGAGAAACATTGGTCTAAGGTTGGGTGGGGGGGACTTCTTTGGGTTCAAGAGCAACCCGTGAGCAATAGTCTCGCCATTATTAGCATCAGTGTAAGGGCTGTTAATCAGTCTGTTCTTCATTTGTGCATCCTGTTTTGAGGTATTAGATGGTCTCTGGGGAACTGCTTGTGTCATCACTCATCACCCAATGAGCATCAGCGAGGGTACGGGCACCCCCTGCATCTCCATGTCCCCCTGCTCAGAGCATGCCATCCCAATCAGGAATTCACAATTTCACTCGTGGCTTTTCATCTAGAGCTTCCACCTCATGCAATGCAGTCGCAGACAGTAACATTCTCGGATCCACTATGTTTTATGAGAGAAATTCTGAGATCGACGGCCAAATGACTCCAGTTTCCAGTAAATGTTATGGTCTCCTTGCAAAATAACTGCAGTTTAGTCTCACGAGGGGCAGGTTCACATGTAAGCATGTGGTTGCGGTCTCTGTACTTTCACCGAGTGTCTTGTGAACTGTAGACCTCTTTTTGTACGTAGGCTCTGAAGAATCTTCACCTTTTTTTTTTTTTCTTTTCGGACCCAGATGCTAAACGGTACCACTGCACCTGCTCTGGAGTCCGTGTTAAGAAAGACAGATCCAGAGCAGCAGGCATAGGTCGCTTCATTGTTTTGATCTGGTTGTTGAGGTTTGAAATGTGAACGACGGCCTGGAGGAAGTGATGAAATAAAAAAATAATATCAAGGTTTTTCAGGTCGTCTGTCTGTCTGTGCCGCCTTATCTCTTCATGCTTTCCTACACGGGCTAGCTAATTTGCTCTCAGCTGAGCAAATTACTTGGCACTTGATTGATAACTGGAGTTGCTGTTTTTTTTTTTCCTTTAGCATCGGTAATTTTTTTGAAATTTGTTTCAAGGCTGCCTCTTGAAATCAGTTTTGAGAGATGTGTTACTCCAGGCCCATAGCAAATAGAGGGTAAACAAGCTCTTACACAGTACAAATGAGATTACCTTTCACCATTCCCTCTAAACCTGCTCAGGAGGGGAACCAGAATTGGAAACTTCAAAAACACGATCGCCTTGTTTATCTCAGACCTCCATCTTAGCTGTTTGACTGCGGCTTTAATGCACGATGCGAAAAGCAGTTTACAAAGCCCCCGCAGCAGAAGGTAATTAGTCGTAGGCAACCTCTGAAGTTAGCAGTGCCCAGACAATGCTTTGAAAAGCTGTCTGAAAAACTCACCACTTGCTTCTTTTTCCCAAGCTGTTTCAAAATGTATCCACTCAAATAATAACACATCCTCAGTATTACATTTGTGTTTCCATTAATACATTCTAAGCTAGTTTAATGTACTATTGAAATGCCAGTGACCAGCTTTAGACCTGCTTTTTTTCAAACTCTGGATGTGACGCACATGAAATACAATAAATTCCCATCTGTTTTCATGTGGGAAATAGATGAACGTTCCCATCATTGATTTATTGTGTGTATGTATATATATAATGCATGATATTTTTTAGGTTGAACATATCCTTGAAATGGTTACTTCAGCGACTGCCAGGGCCCCTTTTCACCAACACAAATGACGTGTTATGATAGAATAATCTTCCGGAACATTCAGGCATTCAGATACTCCTGTTGTCAATGGTGTGACCTAAATGTATTTTGAGGTGTGCAGTGGCTACTTGTAGTGCCAATATGAGGTGTTGTAAAGGCTGAAAATGAAGTTTAAACCCTCTCTCTAGTGCAGAAGGCCCTACAACCACCGCACTCTGGCCTGAGACGCTGCATAAGTGAGGCCTTCAAAATGGCCCAGACAAATTGAAATTGCACCTGGTGACATAGCGGTCTCGGATTTGTGACTTGCCATTACAATCCCACAACTGCGTCAATTTGGGAACAGTTCCCAGCTAAAATATCACCATTCCTACCTACACAATGTGGACGCTGCCTCCTGAACAGGAAGCATTGACCCTCCAAGTGATTCCAGCCACTAAATGCTAACTAACCAACTTGCCTACTTTGGCATGATTCTGGTACTTTATACCTAAGAGAAGCAAATTAGTTGTTTTTCAGAAAAGCAGAAACATGAGTAAAATGTTATTTCATTTCACGATACTAACCTTAACAAAATAAAGAACAGAGTACCATGCATGCTATACGACACAATTAAAACCACATTGTTCTACTGCTGAAACAAAACCTGCTAAGTGAATATTTTATTATAGTGACATGTTCTCACATGCAACCCCCTCGGCAGTAATCACTGAGGCAAATACGTGGTCAACTAAACTACAGCCTGTACCTTAAGTGCCTACATCGGCTGCAGCAACATTGAGGGAAATCCAGAGAACAGGGACACTTATATTGGTAACAACTACCGGCCACCGTCGATTTATATCGGTGTAATATAGTAGATCATGTGCTATAATTCGGTTTGAAAATTTGCCCGATTATTGAAAAGGAGCAATCGTTCTTCGTTTTGTTTGTCAGTGTAGAATTCCATCGAGGGCGCGATAGGTGTTTCCTATTAAAAATTAACTTCCCCGCTTTGCAACTGTAACTGGCGGCATGAGGCATGTTTTAGTCCCAACTCCACGGCTATTTGCACAACAATAATATACCCGATATGACGAAGTGAGGCAATTGCATGTGCACTGCCTTACATGGGCAATTTTTTGCACTGGCGCTCAGGGTGTCTCTATCGGCTGGAATTTAGACCCGTGACGTCACTGCCTACAACTCCCAGATTTGGGGAAAAAAAGTTGTTTCACTTTTTGTGGGATTTGAAACTCATTGATTCTTAGAAATCGAGGTAAGAAAAACGGGGGGCTATCGCAAAACGCTGGAGTATTATTACAAGAACCGGATGATTACGTGGGCCCGTTCCGAAGTGCACTGCAGCCCGGTTAATACGACTGAACGTCAAATATCGCCTTTTGCCAAGGTGATTTAGTTTTACTACAGCCTGGTATAGGGACGGAGGGCGTGGGCAGCGTACGGGAAGGGGGTACCGTGGCTTTGGCATTACTTTCGGGTGATTATAGAGAAACTGTTTTAACTTTGCGATCGCATAACGTTTCTTTTATGCTCAGATTGCGACTGCCAGGGTCGGTCTTTGCGCGATCTGCCTGTCCGGCGTTGCGCTGTAAGCTGTAATTTTTCTTCATGGCACTTTGTGCGCTTTCCGCAGCGCGAGGCCGTTCGGCTCGAGCCGGAAGTGAGCCGCCAGCCCTTTTCCACGCGGATAACGTGAAGATCTTTCTCAGTTTTTTGGCGGCTGCCGCCTTTTCTAAAAAAAATATCACGGGATATTTCTTATTTAGTTCACGTCACGAATGTAGTAGTGGTCTGCACCATCCGCATTTTCTTGTGTGTGCGCCTCGGCTCATTTTGCAGCAGCGTGCCTTTAATGACAACTCACCGATACTGTTGCTGCGCTAAATTAGCTTTATCCTTTTAACGTCAATGCTTAGAAAGCCGACCGTCGTTTAACCTTTTGCCTGTGTTTCCTATTCGCTTTGTGTTTGTTTTTAGACGTGGACCTAACAGGCTTCCGCGTGGAACTGTCTAAAGTGAAAAAATATATTTAAATTTGCCCATTACAGTCACTCATTCGTGTGTGGTTACACGAAGGATAGGTTTCAATTTAAGTGAAATGAGAAAATCTTTCTCTGGTCAACATTTTATTCATGGTTATTTTGTCATTTCCTGAAGGCAAAGCAGCGAATTCAATTCAAAATGTATCTCAGTTTTTCCTCATTCAGAAATTCTCAGAATATATTTCAAATATTAAACTATGTGCCCTTTTCATTTTAAGTGACACGATTATTAGCTTTTAGGTGATACTACACATATATGACTTTAAAATCAAACTTTTTGCAGAACATCTGGAGCTCTCTGGTATTAAAGCCCTATTCTTGGGTTTAAACTTGCCCCCCCCCCTTCCCCCCACTCCCGACCTGTGTGGATTATGGGCTTTGATCACTTTTTGTGAAAAATAGCTTTTGGTATAAAAAAAAAAACAACAACAATGTTACTGTAGCAGCTTCTAGGTTTGCTCAATTCTAATGACACACCCATCGTGATACAGCTGAAGTATATATTTCGTAAATGGTCCTTATATCAGATACATCCACATCTAGCTTTTAAGAAATGTTTTTTTTTTCTCTTTTAGAGCAACCTGCGTGTGACCTGTCCTCAGGACTGTAAGCAGAATCCACTTTGGAAGTAGAAGAGGTATGTAAGCTAGAGATAGAAATATAGAGATTTCAGATGCAAACTGCTTGATCCTCAGGCTATATTGGTACTATGGATGTTTTCCATTGTGATTACCATGTACATGGTAAATGTAGTTGTGAAGGATTATATTTCTAAAAATTTCAAGGTCTGCACCCTTGACATAGTGCAAGAATTCTAACCAGCAGCTGCCAGTTTTGTTAATCAAGCCAGTAATTACTGTACAACAAGATCTGTGTATAACCATGGGTTTATTTTAAGAAGGGAATGATCAGTAAATGTGTGGGAGCAGGAAGTAACAGCAGTAATGGACTCATCTTGCGGAGGCTGTTGATGTTAGGGGAGAGGGACCCTGTGCTCGTATCACCTGGTAGATATTTGACGTCAAATATCCAGCTCTATAAATGGATAAATGAAGTGTCGGCTTAAGAAATGAATTTTGAATGTAGAGAGACTCGCAATTAGTGGGTCTCCTCTTTTCCTGTGTGTTTATCTGTGTGTCCCGATCTGAAGTCTTGCACATTTCCTGGCAAAACAATGGCCACCGTTGAACTCTCCACAAATGCTTCGTTTAAGATCTCAGTACGTGATTATTCAGGCTAATATTATGTGGAGAAATGTGTTTTCTCTTTATATAGTTCTCTGATGAGACATGCTTTCACACCACTGGAACCTTTTTCCAGAACCAGAACCTTTTCCTGGACCCTGGGACTTCCGTCGTGTTCACACTGCAGGATCTTGGCCTAACTAGTTCCTCAGAGGCAGTTCCAGAACCGTTTTTAGTGCCTACTCTAGACTAGTTACGTTTTGTTTGACCATGAACTAGTGAGAAGGTGCTTACAGTGATAGCTTGATGATTGGTTAACCACAAGCACTGACGCTTACACGGAAGTGCAGAAAAAGAGATGTGGTGGAGCAAAAATTTAGCAGATGGAATTATTTTTGTACCCTAATTACATTTAATTCATCAATTAATACATTTTTTGCTTGCATCTCCATATTTCTGCATTGGAACATTTGATTGCTAATCATTATACTTTTGTCTAATATCCCCAGTGTCAGCACATATTAGCAGGATAACATTACACCATTTTTTATTCTGTAGAAAATGGAAGATCGATCTGCTGGACAGATTTAATAATAATCATGAACATGTCATGAGTTGTATAAGTAAAATCTAAATAAAAGGCAGTGTCAATCGCAATTGATCCACCTAATAATTAACAAATATTGAACTCATGACTTATCCTTTATTGTTTTGGCGTGATGGTGTAGTTTCGCATGAAATTATGTGTGAAGCTTAACTTTTTGCATCTCTTATGTAGCATAAAGGTCCCAGTTCCTGTTGTGTGGTGTGAAAACGACACATGAAAGTGGCGAGGAGCTACACAAGTCCCAGTTCCTCCAAAGGGACTTGTAAACTGCAGCCCGGGTTCAGGAACTTCAGTGTAAAAGTGCCTGTAAACTGCAACAGTTAAAGGGCTAATCTGTGATATGGCTTTGTTGTGTGTGCTTATTGTGCACAGTGGTGACAGAAGTCGTGATTAACTGTATGGTTTTGTCAGTATTGAAAACGCCTCCATATGCATGTCTGAGCATGGAGCTCAAATCTTGATAAAATGGCAGTATTACCCCCTCTTCTCCCCCCATCTGAAGCATTCCTTTCAATTCTATTGCTTGATTTTTAAAGCCCCCCTCCCCCAGCTTCTCCTCCCAGGTAAACAAGCAGAAGGAGTTTATCCCAGTTTCTTACAAGCATTGGGTTTTCTTTTATCTCCACTCCGCTGGCAGAGGGTGGTGGGTGTGCTAACCAGGTTACAGCTATTCTGTGGTTATTGTTATTCGATCCCAGTGCTGTTGGACCCAGCCGTATGATGAAATTCAACCCGCTTCGCAGCTAACCTCCACTGAGAATAGCGGTTTCATTTAACTTGACATCATTTTCGGCGTGGAAGTCTCTCTGAGCAGGAAGGTCAGTGTTGACTTGCTAGTGTAGTCTTGCTAAAGGTCCCACAGGGATCGCATGGATTCAGTCTCTCCGCACTCGGGCTTAGGAGAGAGAACCTTGCTGGGGTTAGGGTTCTGGATTTGAGTCGATTGAGCCCTCAGCTTCTGAACTCCCTGGTGGACATTGCTGATTTCTGGGTCGTGTTTTAATTACGTTTATTAAGGTAACTAAAAGTGGGTAGTTGTGACTCTGCGAGACCTCTACGGTCTCATAATTATGGTCCAAGTCACCTTCCTTTGTACATTAGGATGGGCCTACATCTGATCTGATTGAAGTGTGTGCCCTGTCAGCCTTTGTCCTCAACTGTTCTTATTCCCCAAAGGCAGTACTTCTTATTTGTTGTTTTGTTGGAGTATAAAGATTGTTGAAGCACAGCCTCTGTAAACAAGCTTTCTTAGCAGTACTGTTATTTCAAGGCACTTCTTCATGTTTCATCTCAGGACTGAATTTGGCACCACACGATGCAATAGATCTGTTGTTACGTTCACATCGTAAAGGACAAACTACTTCCCGTTCTTGTCTGTAACTAGACAACATGTACACATACACTGCGAATGACTTCATGGTTCTCCGCATCTGCTTTGTTCACCGCATGTGAAAAGATCGAGCCCTTTGTCAAAAGCAAAAATTAGGTGCCTCGGCATCCATTTTAGTTTTGACACTTTGCTGTATATGACTTTGACTGGTATTCATCTACAGCTGTTGAGTCTCCATTCATTGTAGGGGGCAAGAAAAATGTGTAGGACAAATTTTCCTCCCAGTTTTTGCTTTTTAAAGGAATACAATGCAAAATAAATTTAGAAGAGCTTGACAGTTGAAAATTATGCTTAAAGCTATTGCCTGTATCACTAGAAAATGTTGGGGCGCATATTTTCCTAGTGATTTCTTGCAGTATTTGATGACATGAATTATTGTTCTCAAGACTGTTTGGAGGGTATTGACTCTGCTGAAACGCACCCACTAATACCACAAGGCAAAATTTAATGTTATTGCCTGTCTATAAGTGTTTGAGTTGAGTATTTTCCTAGGACCTCATGAGTTTTTGGGTATGTTTATGTCAACTGACTTCTTCTGGGGGAATCGATAGCTTTCAGCTGGGATAAGAGAAGGTGGTTTCTTGCTTGATGCTTTAAATTTGCTGTGTTGTGGTGGAAAGAACAGAGAGACAGCAGTGTATGGGTGTTGGCCTTTTTAACTATCAGGATGCCATATATAATTCAGCTGAATAGTCGTGCTATTTGGTTTGTACTTCCCTTTTAAGTGCCACAGACATATTTGGCTCGAGTGTAGCACTGGCACGCACACATGTAAAAGTATGCTTTAACAAAATAGGGTGGGAGAAAAAAAAGTATTAACGCTGATTTTTGCCCCAATCTGCTCATATTTCTCCATATTTGGAAATGTTTACCTCTCTGTGCTAGTTGAAGTGGGCTGGTGTGGGGAGGTGAGTCACACAGAAGTGCGAAGCGACCGGGATTTGAGAGGGTGGTCCTGGGTGTGCTCCCAGTGGTGCAGGGGAACCGGCCAGAGGAGCGCCTGCAGGTAAGCGCCGTGTTCCCTTCTTAGCTACCCGTGTCTGGTGTCAGCTGGAGGTACCTCTGTGCTCTCCTGTGCCCCAGCTCCTAGGTTTCTGTTCGCACCTTCACAGCGTCTCGGGGAGAGTTTGACCTGACATGCATTTTACTATCTGTCTGAGTGAAGCTGCAGGTATTTGTTTTGTTTAGGCCCTGAAATATGTGGTGTAAGGATACAGACCTTAAATGATCATTTGAGTAAATGTTGTTTAATGGGTGTTTGGGAGGGGTCAGGGACTTCGGTGAGAGCATTTCCACTTGTGCATTGATTTACATCTCGCCGATGTGGCCAATGACAGTGGTGGAGTTAGGCAGGCTAGGCCTTCTATACTTATTCACCGTGAGCATGAGTACAGGAGGGGGATTTTTATTTATTTTAATTATCTTCCATTAAACTTAATCTGGACGACGTTTAATCATTTAGATGATAACGACACTTTAGTCATATACATGAGGTTGAACTGAATGATTGCAAGCAGTTTAAGCTTTAAAATGTCCACTGGTTGTGAAGATGGAGCTTTCTCGTTGGCTACGAGGCCGAAAAAAGCAGAACTGGGAGCGAATCGGGGCTGAGACTTAGCCAGGCTCGCAGCTCATTTGCCACCGGATCAGTTTTATAGCACCGTATGCTGAGTGCTGTTCGTTAACACGTGTCTTTCTGCATGCCTTTGCTGTGGGTGTTTACCTCGCGCGTAACAATGGATCCAGTATAGTAATGTTTTACAAGCAAGTCTGTATCTAAGCAGTCCATATGCTTTGCTAGGTATTTTATGCCTATTTATATACTTTTATGATATAGATATACCTTAAACCTTCTGCTCCTTGTACTGTATTGTGAACAGTTCATCAAATGTTAAGTATAAATACTTTTCATTGTTGCATGAACCAGTTGAGGTGGAGATGTGTATTAGGCAATTAGGTTTGGCTTTCTGTATAGACATTTACCTCGAGGCTTTGCATATATCAGGTTATTTTACAGATCCGCTTTTGTAGAAATCTGCATAATAAGCAATATCAGTTAAAGTTCATTCTTCAGCATTAGTAAAGCCGTTGTGAGTGTTACCTATAGTAAAAGAGCTGGGCCTCTGCACCTGTGGACTAGGGAGAATGTCAGACATGGTGGAAGGTGTGTACTTCAAGTGCTGTTCTCAGAGTGTCAGCTTTCACTTGAGCATGTGCGAATCTGTGAACCCACTGTCACATCCAGAAGCATCTCTGGCAACAACCGGTGTCCTTACTAAAAACCCCCCCAGCCCCCCCCCCGCCATTGGTGACCCTCTGCACCCAGCACTGGGGCCTACTGACTCATTCATTGCACTGCAGTTGGCCTAGAAAAGCTGGCAGAATATGTGGACATGTGGAGGTTCCAAGTGATTTGCACCATCGTGAGATTGGCGGGAAATCTACGAGAATTGCAGAGGCATTACAGAGGAACGTTGTAAAGCCTGTAATATACATATGAAGGAAATTCTTCTGAGAAATTTGGCTAAAGTGCAGCTGTCTGCAGTCAACTGTGCTTCCTCATACAACATTTACGATCCAGGACTACCTCCATCCCCTCGTGCTGCCTGATAACTTAAGAACCGCATAAGAACCTGGTCTAAGTTTCCCGGAATCCAGTTGTAGTTTTCCGCCCGTTAGAACTTCCTAGTAGGTCCTCCTACTATGGAGACTACGGACTCGCTCTTTGGAAGATGCCTGTGTCCACTGTAATCCCGGAGCCTCTTTTGGCCCACGCTTCAGATGGCATGTTTACCGGTCCTCCATAAAATGTTCTTTCTGGATTAACGTGGGATCGCAGCTAGGACAGGGACTGCGGTAAAGGGATTTGGGGTGGCCGTGAGTGGTACACCACGTGTTAGCGGAGCGTGGCGCGATAATCTAATTACCGTTTGCTTAGTGGGCAGATATGTCGTGGGCCTCGAGACTCGCTGCTGGCCTGTGTGCCTCAGTCATCATCCTTAATTAGTTCCCGCATCCAAATCCGGTGCTGTGATATTTTATAAGGAAGCATATTCGGTGTGGACCTAACTCGTCCAGAAAGACTGTGCCTGAAATTCAGAACACTAGTTGTGGCAGTTCAGTTTCAGTTCAGTGCTCTATTGAAGTTTGTCTTGTGCTTTTCTTGGGGCACAGAATGCCCAGCAGTATGATATGTGTTCATGGTGAAGCAAATATGTTTGTAACTGATTTGCTAACAGTGTAAAAATTACCCATTCATCTTCTAACCACTTGTACTATGGGGACCAAAAATATATTAAAAATTGGTAAATGTATAATGCCCAGCAATGCATGCAATGAATCATATTTTAAAGAAACAGTGGAGAGTATAGCAATTTCCATCAATCTTCAAAGCACTTAACCTGGTCATGGTTAAAGGAACAGCAGGGCTATACCTTGGATCACATGGTAAACACTGCATTTTTCAAAGTTCAACGTTTTTTACTTTAAAGATCCAAGCTAATCATATTTCATGTAGAGATTTAACATCATTTTGGTCATTGTTACATGAAGCCAATGTTTATCTGCAGTCCCAGGAACCAAAAAGCTTAACTTGCTGAGGTCTCTCCTAGAGTACCTGTCATTACTGAAGGGTGAATCCTCATTACCCACCAATGATGAATAAAAAAGAGCAGATTACATCTAACCAATGAGCTGACAGTTCTTCCCAAGCGAGCTTGATGGGCCGAATGGCCTCCTCTCGTTTGTATAGTTCTTATGTTCTTATGTTCTTATGTACTTCAGAAAACGATTAGGGATTTGTGTTCTTTCTTTTGTGTCTACGGCGCCCAAGCACCTCCCACCCCCACCTTTTTCTCAAAAGGAAATAATCATTTTAATAAATATTTCTAAATACCAACTTTTGATTATATGATAGGATGATTACCTTGTATGTAGTATGTAGATATATTTGTGTATGTGTTCTGGTTCTTTGGTACTGTAAAACTCCTTTGTTCTGGGAGGTGTGAGAGAAAAATTAAAGGTTAATGGGGTAGGGGGAATTATGGGATTCATGTTCTGTCTTTGGCCTTAGGCAAGAAGATGCTGTTGCATTATGGGATTCATGTTCTGTCTTAGGCTTTAGGCAAGAAGGTGCTGTTGCATTATGGGATTCATGTTCTATCTTAGGCCTTAGGCAAGAAGGTGCTATTGCATTCTGGGATTCATGTTCTGTCTTAGGCCTTAGGCAAGAAGGTGCTGTTGCATTATGGGATTCTTGTTCTGTCTTAGGCCTTAGGCAAGAAGGTGCTGTTGCATTATGGGATTCATGTTCTGTCTTAGGCCTTAGGCAAGAAGGTGCTGTTTCATTATGGGATTCATGTTCTGTCTTAGGCCTTAGGCAAGAAGGTGCTGTTGTATTATGGGATTCATGTTCTGTCTTAGGCCTTAGGCATGAAAAAGTTGTTGTTCTTGTGTACTCGTGAAAGGATGCGAGCTCGAAGGAACATACAGATGTTAGAATTTGCCCCTTCTAAAATCTAGACTCCCAGCCTGAGGCTGGTTTTGGCAGCTTTCAGTAGACAGGTTTTGGTGTATGGATGGTTCCATTTTGTGGGACTATACTTCGCGGCCCGGTATACTGTGCACTCCAGGAATTAAGCTGAGTAAGTTTACCCACTGACCCAGATACATGCCTGGCAGGCAGGATGTACCCTTAAGAGAAGACCTCTGCCTTCTATGCCTGCTGTCTACCACAGATGCACTTAAATCAACACAAAGCAGCTTTTTGCTTTATCCAGATAATTTAACCAGTTATTTTTAACTCTGGGTAAGTGTTTGGTGGGACATGTTGGCATAGCCTTGCATGTGCTTAATGTGCCAGACCAAATTATGAAAGTGGGGAAAATTTAATACACGATTTGCAAACATTAGTACTTCCTTTTAGGTTGTTAACTCTAAAGTTATTCATGCACGTTGGATTTTAGCAACCGCGTCATGAACTGCCTCCCATTCGGAGTTTTTATAGAGTGATACTGATGTATGTCAAGCCAAAGGTAGTTCTTTTTTGCGAAGATATAAAGCAGTGTTTGTGTTTAATTCTCCCTCCTTGGCTTGTTCTTGCATTAATGTGAATAGGCAGCTCATCGCATGCATTTGCAGTGCAAGCAGCAAAGGTCATGTCCAGAAATAGCTCAGCGGTCCCTTATTTGCAAAGCAAAATGGTAACGTGGGAGAACAGGGTTTGTGCCTCGCTTGCATGTTTTGAACTTTGATCCCATGCACAGCCATGCCTTTTTTTCATTGTTTGCAAACCACACCGAGCGTTCGAAGGCACTGGCCTGCGAACCGTCAAAGCGTGGGCAGGGGGTGCATTAAAGCAAGCGCGCGGCTACGGAGCTGGCGGTGGCGAGCCTGTGCTCCGCCAGTGTGCCCATGTCGCATGGGTGTGACAAGTCTGCTCTGCACTTCCTTTTAACTGTGATTGGACAGGGATGTTTGCAGGGGAGGAGCTTCCTGTGAGCTGGGCGTGTCCTAAGTATAATCAGTGTGGTCAAGCTTATGGGATGTCCATTCCCGACAAGTACACAGTTAGCAGGAGCTTTTTATCAAAGCCAAATTGGATGTGCAGTCACAGCTCTCGACTCTGCTTAAGCGAATTACTGATGTAAGATAGGGGTCCCTGTTCCACTGCTTGGTTTTCATTCTATGTTCTGTCTTTGATGAAGGTTAATTTGTTGGTTTGATTTGCTGGTCTGCGGAGTATGTATTAGAATTAAAAATAAACTGAGCACAGACAGGGATTTACCTAGGTGAAATTGTCTTTTGTCAAAAGGAATCCTTACAACTGGGGACCTACAAGTCACATCCAAGAATGCCTGACTGTTGGCTGTTCTTTCCCAGTGACTTGACTTTGGTCTCGCTGAGTTTCCCCGATACTGCCTGTATGGTCACTTTTGACCAATGCTCGGAAGTGTGTGACGCTCAACTAAGTTGGATGAATGTAGGTTGAGTGCTTGCGGCATTACCATGGCGATTAATGAGTTGCATGTTTTGTAGCTTTGCCATGGCGATTAATGAGCCATTCATTTATAGTGTCACCATGGTGATTAATGCAGGAAAGGTATTAAGGCAGAGGAGAACCTATTGAAGGAGTAATGGCTTACATGATGCCAATTTAGTGGTTATATGAGGGATAAGCTGCTTAATGTCCATGATATGGATTTATTTTTTTATGGTGCTAAAATGGTTTGTTGCGTGGAAGTGGAGTGAGATTCATGGGCTGTGATTGAGGGACAGGCTCAAGATGTTTGAGAGAGTGGCTGTGGGAGAGTAGCACAATTCGGAGGTTCTGAATGTGTCATTGTTATTTTGACAGTCAGGTACCATCCCTTTGTGTAGTCTTGCCTGGTAAGGGCCGGAGTTTCACAGCACTGTTACAGTTCATGAGGGATTTGCAATCTGCGGCCTCCAGTTCTGCAGCCGATCGACTGCCTGCTGCCAGTTATATTGTGAAATGCACGAAGGGCTCAAACTTGACCATGCTCCCATGAACAAGTCTCTCAACTTTCATTCTCACTGCCTCAGAGATGTCGGCTCCTTTTGTTGGAATCCTCAGTCCAGCGAGAGACTGTGTTCAATCGGCAAAAGCAACACACACTCTGCAAGGCTCTCGTAGTCAGGTTTGGTTTCCCATCCCCACAAACTTGGTAGTTCATCATGCCACATAAGTGCATGGATTTAATCCGTTTGTTTGCAAAGGTGTTTGTCCTTGTGCCAAACTTTTCCCCAACACATTCTGCTGAGTTTGAGACATTTGAAATCTAATCTGGTTATATGTGAGTATCAGTGGTAGTGATCTGAATCATGCTTCCCCCAATTTGGTGTTACTGCTGTAGTTTCTCGTACTGCATTGGTTACTTCACGTTTAATGCATTCCGCGTTCAGTCTGTCTTTGCAAGTTTGCTTTTTCGTTCCAGATGTTCGTTTGCATGGACTTTATAAAGGGCCAGTGAGCCTTTAGTCAGCGTTTAGCACAGAGGGTCACTGGCACGGTGCCGCGTGTCATTTTTGTCATTTTGTATCTGTCTCTGTGAGACCCGTGTGGTGGGTGCAGTGCGGATGTGTAAACAGGAAGGGGCCGGGTCCAGCTGCTGGAGCCGTGGTTAATTCCATATACGGCAGAAGGAGCCACTGGCCTGCCACCGTGGCCCAAATTCCTGACATATTGGGAATTCTTTTCGGCTGGGAAGAGAAACTTGAGTCTCTGTTATATATATAAAAAAAATGTTAATAACTCACAGTAACCAGAGGAGCCTGATGTGTCGAAATAAAGTCTGAAGTGTGACCGCCGTGTTGCAAAGTACTCCTGACGCTTAATCCCGTTTAGGCGAAATAACCTTTTTATTTTATTTTTTTTTTTTAATTTTATGGTGCTGCCCCCAGGGATTTAGAGGCCCGGCTCCTGTTTGTTTTCATGAAATCGATTGGCGGTATGTCTGTGGAACCAGGGGGCTTCTGTGATTAGTGGAGAAAAACTTGCTCGGGGCTCCCTAAAGATGATAATGTTACCGTAGGTAATTCAACACTCCGTCTAATCTGACGTGATGTCGCTTTAAAGGGGATCTAATGCGACGTGGAGGAGAGCGCTGCCAGGTGGGGATTGGTCCTGGTGGGTAACACACACCCGCACACACACACTCGCACACCGTGTTCTCACCAGCAATAGCCAACCTTTTCCAGTTCATGTTATAAACAGCAGCCAAATAGACCTTTCTGCAAATCCAACGGCTTGGGAAAAAAAAGCTGAGGTTTATTTAACGGGTATGAGGTTATTTAATTTTATGTGTGTTTAAATCCCTTTGGTCTCCCTCAACACAGTGGGGCTCTGCAGGAGCAGCTCCTGTAGGAGCAGCTCCTGCAGGAGCGCTTCTGCAGAGATTGATGACGGCACCTGCGATAGCGTAGTGGATTAGGACGTGGCCACATGACCGGCACTTTGCAGTCCCAGGGAGGGGCCGGCCTCTCTGGCTTCTGGCTTCATTAAAGCATCCAGCCGTATAAACGGATAAAGGCTATCAGTCGCTTTATATCAAAGGGTCAGCTAGGAGAGTGGATGTGAAGATAAAGCTCTCCTCCCACGGTTGCAGCTGGATTTCTCCGCACCCCCCCAGCCCAATAAAATACCCAGATTCATTTTTAAAAAAAAAGGTGCATTTTGGGACATTTTGGCACATTCTCTAAGGATCTGCATGCTGAGGACCCCATGCGAGGCTCTCACAGCGTTCCCATTTTACACCTCGTTACGCTAGAAACCAGACCCCTGGGAATGACACGGCTGGTACATGAGACCTCTTTACAAAAAGTCAATAATGCAAGCGGTTTCTCAGAAGGAAAATTGTAAAACTGCTGACGTAAACAGTTTAATTACTGTTGTCAGCCGTAGCTTAGCATCAAGAGACATTAATTATTTTCATTTAAAAATGTTTTGGTTCCCTTATTTCCCGAAGCTGGAGGAAAACATGACGTTGCTCTGGTGTTTGCCAAAAAGGCCAGGGTGTCTGCTTTCGGCCTTCGGTGCTCATTATGGAAATGACCTGTCAGGGGCCTTTAATATCTTTAGAAACAGCTTTACGCAAATGCCTGTCAGTGTCTCCATCCCACCTGAACTTCATGTGCGTTGAAGGGATGGTGGTTTCTGCTCCGGAAGATCATCCCACTTTTCCGACCTTTTGGGTGAACCGTCCTTAAGCTGCGAGCGCATCTCTTGCTGTCAAACCTCGCTTTTGTCTCTGTGAAATGCCCTGAGCCGCCTGACAAGTCGTGGGACCCTGACACACATTTCTCCGCCAGAATCGGCTGCCTGATGCAAGATGCCGCTCTTTGCCCGAAGAGGCTATTAAGAACTGTTTTGGCATCTTTTTCCCCTCAAAGCAGTTTTGTTTTGTAATTACCCGTTAATTCAAACATTAAATACAAACAACAGAACAGAGTCCTCTGCTACTATTCTGTTCCCTAGAGGATGAGATTGACTTAGACTCTCACCGTACCTGAGTGTGTAGTGATCTAATTTTAAGCCTTTATAGAAATAGGTTGCAGAATCGCTTGTGTTGATGAAATACTAATAATGCTTATTTAAATACACAAGGGGGTTATCTTTTAAGATCCTTCAAGGCCCAAGGGGGGCAGCCTTGAAATAGCTTGCATTTTTTAGGCCATCTAGGGGTATGATGGTTAATAAACTAGGTACAACACTGAATCCCTCTCCCATATAGTTAGGGTGCTGATTTAAAACTTGATTTACACAATTCTGTATTTTTAACAATTTTCATTAGTAGCTGCTCTTGGCTAAACTGAGATTGTTAAACTTTTGTTTTTGTTGCTTGGTAACGTAGCAGCGTGATGCCGAATTGAATAAATGTGTCGGTCAGAATCCTCTTTCTGTCCGGTCTGTACCCCTCAGCCCGAACCTGTATAATAGTGCAATGTTTCCAAACTAAAATAGAAAATATGGGGTTTTTATGACATGGCCTTTTCATTTAGTTCAAACGCTTCTCATTTACTTCAGTTGGAGTCATCAGTACATGTCTTGCATTCCAAGTGATACATAACCACCTAATGACATTATGTATATTGCATTCTGTGCTTTAGAAATAAAAATTGGTATTACCAGTAATTCATTAGGTGGTGTTGCTGTTTTATCCTATTTTTAGGCTGTGAATTCTTCACTCCAGAAATAATTGGAAATAAAAAAAACGCCGTTGCTACTGAGTTAAGTTCTTATTTTTCTTTGGAGTATAAACCCTCATGCAGTCTGTTTTTGAATTGTATATTTCTACTGAGACTGAATGTTAAGGTGGGCTTTGGACTAGAACTGAAGTACACCTGCACCGTTCCTCGTTTCGAAATATGCAGTCCTGAACCAAGCACGGCCTCTTTGTCTCCGCCAGATCAGAGCGGCTCCCCGCGTATTCGGTTTCCTCCCTAAGCTGTTTGTCATCCATTGTGCACATTCCTGGTATCCTGCCAGGTGCTGTCTATGCCTGCTGGTGTGTTTGGCAGGTCAACACCCCCTCGTCTGACCCTCGGCTCAATAGGCTCGTCATACCAGTGGACTCTGATCGAGTGTCTGGACTGTCGGTCTGTCAATTTTCGTCTGGTTGTACTATCTTTGAGGCTTGGCGGTAAGAGTGGGGAATTAACTGGCCCAATTTGCCTTTATGTAAACTGAGTCAGATGTTCTGGGTTATGTAATACGACCCATGCTCCCAAGTGCTTGGACTATAGTCGTCTGCTAAGGTTAAAAGGTTACAGAAGCAATAATGATCCCCCCCCCCCCCATTATTCCCAGTTACCAAGTGAGTGAAGCACCATGCTGACAATTACATAACTGTCCAAATTTCCTCAATTTAATTTGATTAAACTGATTGAATTGATTCATTGAGTGAGCTGATGGGGAGAGGTTTTCGGACTTAATCGGTGTATTATGGCCGCTTTGTGGAAGCGACATTTGCGGATTGCACAGATTGCAGGAATCAATTTATGATCGAGTGTGAGCTGCAGCTGTGAGATAAAATAGCAAGATAATCGCAGAGTTTTTAGGCAGAACAAGCTGTACAGGAGTTTCATGAGCAGATATCAGTTCATTAGTTCAAAATTACTGCTATCAGTCTTGTCAGATTAGAATGCCTACGGTCTCCATGGCAATAAGGATTGGTGTCTTAATATTGATATCACGTCTGACCTAACATCATATCTGTCTAGTTCTTTTAATAGAGGGAATTTAGATGTCAGTCAGGACGTAGGGGTTAATTAAAAAAAAACGAAAGATCTCTATTTAGGGCAATGAATCAAAAATCTTTATTGAAAAGTTTTTTGGATTGATTTTTGAGTTTTGGGTCAATGAGCAAGAATGTTTTTACGCAGTCCTGTCAGGACGCCTGCCTGGGAATCAGATGGCCTAGTATTGAGAATCATTGTGACCAAAATGTTTCTGGTTCAAGTCTTAGTCCCAGGTGGGGCCCCTGGAGCTGTACTCCTGAGGTACACAGCTTGCACCTCTTCAGCAGAAATATCCAGCTGTAAAAATCGGGTAAATTTACAAGATATGTATTTCTCTTTGGATAAAAATGCTCACTAAGCATCTAAATTAAATTAATGGTGCTACAAGGAATTTGCCTCGATGCCCCAGAGCTGAAAGTATCCTGAGATTAATGCTGGCTTTTTCACACTGTTACAGTTGATCTAGAATTTGCATAAACACATGCTAAGTAAGTGCTCTCCCTGCCAGCCTCTACATTCCTTGTTAATTGTAGGCAGTAATTATACCAGGCCTCGTTTTCCTACTGGTATAATGTTATTCCAGCACTTATTGTTTGTAGTCTTGCTATTAACACCTGTGCTAGTTGATAGCCAACTAGAAATCACTCTCGCTTGGTTTGTTTGTTTTCCCAAAAAAAAAAGCCAATTCACCATTTAGTACTTTATTGTGGTGTGTGTGTGTGGGGGGGGGGGGGCTGGTTGGAGGTTGTGACATCTTTCTGATTGTCATTCGGATGCTTTATCATTTAGGTGCTTTATATATACAGCTCTGGGGAGAAAATGCGACCACTCCATATTGTTATTGTGAAATCCTGGTTTAATCCTGGTCCTGCTGGCTAAAGACTACACTGACCAGCAGGCTGCTTCCAGGCTCATAATATCTAAGACTGCAGCACAGAAAAACAATTTGATGCGAAGATACTGGCATGACCAACAGCTAACGAGGTAGAGGGCAGAAGCGACTTTCTAATGCCAGGGATGACTGTCAGCTTATCCAACAGTGCCTCATGAATTGGAGGATGACATCAAGTGACCTTCAAAAAAAATGGGAACCGTGGAGTGGTGTGAGGTGCTCTGCTAGGACAGTTCATATCAGGCTCCTAGAAGTCCCATAAAGCAAGGAAGAAGCCCTTCATTAATGCGAAACGGAGAAGAGCCAGACTGTAGTTTACATAAAAATGCATAATTTACACAGAAGCTTACCCATGAATCGAGAAATGAGTGAAACTAAAAAATTTGCTATGGTCTCTGTATGAGAGCTGTGGTATGCAGGCTAATGTCAGCATATCACCACGGAGGATGGACCACATCCAGCAGGAGTAACTGTGGATCCGATAGGGATGTTCGGGCACAAACCCGGATTGTATCCAAGAACCATAAACACCATCTTGACTCTCCTGTTTCCACCTGGGGCTCTGGACGGTCAATATATATGGTTGGGCTGCTATAGCCAAACCTTTGGTGTCACTCATGCCAAAGCCAAACTTCAGTTTCAATG
>JAODUD010000043.1:11786477-11803444 GCA_026784285.1 Stomatorhinus walkeri | reverse complement strand
CGATTAACCCCCCCCCCCCCCCCCCCCCGACAGAATAATGCGGAGCGCTTCTTAACAATTTCAGCTGCCAAGATAATTAAGCCTTTAATGGAGTTAAAGGGGTATAAATATCTTTTAAGATGATTGCAGATGAGGTGATGCGGGTTAAGTGGGCGTTTGGGAAGTTGGCCTGCATTAGTTGGTCTATCCTATTCTACACCCCTCCCCCCCACTCAGATTTTAACCCCCGTTAATGTTCTCCAGTTTACTAGCGAATGACCCTTGGTCTTCCAGAAGACCGACTCCAGTTCAGCAACATGCCTTTGGAGTGTGGACCCACTAATGGCGCTCCTCAGCAAACTCACAATGCAGTTTTATTTAAGTTAAATTTTATTTGTCTTCAGCCCCTGCTTGATTGCTGCTCCCTTCATTCATAGGCTGTTCTTGGGAAGGGGGCGGGGCGCCAAGCATTTCGGCGCCCGAGGCTCAATGTTGGTTCAAGCACTTTCATTCACTTAAGGCCCCGTGTTAAATAAACCATAATGACGAATGATTGATGTTAATATGTCACAGTTTAAAACCCCCTCGTCCCCTCTTCTCGAAACCTTTTACTTTCGATGAAACGGTTTCATTTGCTCAGAAGACGCTAAATGTGGAAAGCAGAAGAATTGTGGAACGGTTCTGAAGGCTCAATGTTTTATTTCATGTTGGAATCTGGCCTGCTTAAACATGTACTTTCCCTTACCCTGCAGTCCATCCTTCCTGGCCTTTGACCTTGTCCACTGTAACCTTCAGCGTTGGAACAAACTTGCATAAGAAATGTTGGCGCGGCCGCGTGGGTCCATGAACTGTAAGTTAGTCTGTCTCCACCTGGCATTAGGTATAGTTGGTATCTGGTCACCCAAAAATGGCGTGTCTGTGCTGTCTGTGCTGTCTGTGCTGTCGGTGGGAGGATGCTGAGTGGGAGCAAGCTCTATTTGCATAACTGCCGTGGGACCTGCTGCAGGTTTAGTAGGAATTAGCAGAAATAGAATAAACCTGTGCACATTTAGAAGAAGTTTCGGGCATTGCCCCCCCCCCCCCCGCTTATGTGTATAGGATCCCTAACAAGTTGAGCAGCTGTTTAGCCCTGCCGGTGTGGGGGGCAAAAGCTGCAGATTACCACCCGAGCGAGATAAAGGCACCGTCTGTGAGAGCGGGGAAATCCTCTTACGGAGGCACAGCGGTGAGGATAAGGCGTCACTGCCGCCGCTGCCACTGAGGGACCTTTCTGCCCTGCCTTGTGGCCTCCTGGGATATTGACACCTGTAATGCACAGCTGTGACAGCTGCACTCCTTAGCAAGCCACTGCCGGCTCCAGGCTCTGCTGGGGCCTGTACCCTTGAAGAGAATAAATAACATATTAGTAAAATACTTAAAACATGTTTAAGCTGTGACAGCTGCTTTAGCTACTGGTGTTTGCTCAGTTATTGTAATTGAATTATTATATACCCACTTTCTTGGTACGTGGTTCCGATCTATTTGATATTTGCATCAGCAAATTCTTATCTGATCTTTTAACAACTATTTAAATATATACAGGCTACACATACAGCAGACATACTTCGTCTAACCGAGCATCACGATTTCTCTGTATTCTCCCTTACGATGTTTCGTCGAGTACATAATTAGATTTGTCGTATCAAACGACGTTCTCTTGCTGTGTCCTCTCGGAGTGACGGCATTCCAAACATCGGCCTGCTTTGAATCTCCAGCTTAATCTCCACACAGCAGACATCTCGATAGCTTGTAGTTTCAAACCGCGTGCCTCAGGCATACTGCACCGTGCGACGGAACCTTATAGGATGCGCAACGGGCGTAAATTTGCCGGATGTGGGAAATTAAGTAGTTCAGGCTTTGGATTGGGCCGAGATAGCCGATATGATAAGCTTTTTTTAAAATCCTGAATCGGCTCCAATTTCTGATCTTTGATATCAGTTCGTAACATAACTAGTCAGTAACAAATAAACTGTTTTCTGGTTATTAAGGTAGTAGTTTGATTTGATTGTTTTTGGTATTATTGTTAACCTGCAATATTCTTGTATTTCATTTCCATTCATCTGTCTTCCACAGCTAGTAATCCTACACTGAGTGATAGGCAGCCAGAAACTACTGCATTACTCCACTTATGATTTAGCTTTTACTGTAGTGAGAGTGAAATACATTGAAATGAATGTGTACAGTCAAGCTTGTGAACTGTAATTAAGAAAGCAAAAATGCGAATCAAAATCCGTATTTTATGCATGTTCTAAATATTTAAAATATTTCTTTTTTTCCCACTTTTGATAGATGAAGCCGTCTTTTGTAATAAGCACAGCCATTGAACTTAGCAGATTTGCCTTGTTTTTGTGAAGGTGGTGGTTAGGGTTCGAGCGGGAATCACGGTGGGAGTGTAAAGCGTGAATCAAAGCCTGAACGTGTCTAGAATTCAGTGTGATGGCAGTTAAATTTACATTTGCAGTGAGACTCTGTGGGTTTTCCTTAATGAATTCAGAAATCATGAATAAATTGAATGAATGAATTAGTTTTTTCTTTTTCCTTTTTAGATTTTCTATTAAAAAAAAAAACCCCGGAAACTTCAAAAACGTAATGTAATAGAAAAGGCTAAATATTGGTGTTTTCAATCTGTAGAACTGCTTCTCAGTGTGGGTTTGGATTGTTCCTGGCCTAATTTTGTGAATTCCTTAATTTTATGACCCCCCCTCCCACGACCCCCACCAATCTGTTGTCTTACAATATAGTAAACACCATCCGGAAAGCAGATAAGGTAACACATCTCAGCATTACATCTGGTTCATACCAATTCAAAAGGTATAAACATCTCAGGTTGCAGATACCTACTTTTATAATCATTGCTTCTAAAAAAGACACAGGTTATCATTGCCTTGTAAATCCAGTTTGTTTTTCCACACTGCAGTGCAAAAATGTGCTTAAACTGTTTCACATCAGGGGGGATGATCATTTTGAAAACTGGAGCATTTTCAAGAAGTCTGCCACATCATCAAGGCCGTTTGCAGCTTCCACATTTCGGAGAATAAGTTCTCCTTTTCTGGAAGCAGGTTTTGCATAATAAGGAGAATAATAATATAAAAGAACTGATCTCAGGTGAAGTTTCTGTTGCGGACCCTTTCTTTAGACCGTTATTAGACCATTTCCTGCCGAAAGTCTGTTTGTTCCTTTGCTGAGAATTATTTTGTTATTTTGGAATCTTTTTATCTGAGATTCTCTTTGTCAGATATTGGTGGGATGTGTGGAGGATCTGACACAGTGTTACAGGTCCCAATCCCGGGACACGAACCTGTAGCATTTCTGTCACATGTCGTCTGTAGCTGTGCTGCTGTGAGAGACTGCGGACCTCGGCGAGTTGGAAGTGTGGCGATCAACACCTTGACCACAATGTCACTTGTTCTGCATGTGCCACTTGAGGTGACTGACACAGCCCGCGCGTCAGGCAGGCCCTGGGAGACTGTGGCCTTCTCACTATGCTGCACTGAGGGTACTCTTGCAGTCCAGGCAGCCTGAAACTGTTTACATGTTGCTGTCAGGTACCACAGAGGCCCAAAAGGCAAGGCGATGTGTCTATCCCCCTGATAGCTTTTAAAATATTTTATTTTATGACAACCATATTACTGTCCATTAGCTGGAGCGATGCGTCAACCTTGGCAACAGGAAGTTGTCTTCTGGCTGCTGGAGAAAGCCTTATCCTCAATGGACGAACACTGGGTGGAAGTCCAAGAGCATCCTCACCTATGGTGGCAGTACCTTCAAGGTCCAGTGTTGCTGCAAGTGTCTACTTTTAAAAATCCCTTTTAAGCCTCGTTAGTCGAGGTTCGGACTGCAGCGACACCACAGTACCGTGTCAGATAAGTTGCTTTCCGGAGTAGCGCTATCTCTCTGTTCAGTGTCAGTAAATTTCTGTGCCACGTTTGATGTGGCTCCCCCTTCTATAAGAAGCTCACGTGTTCATTTGTCCGTGAACGATTTTTTTTTTCTTTTTTTTACGAAGGGATCAGAGGGCAGCCGTCCACTTTTATTAACACAGTATCTCTGCTCCAGTACATTCAAATATTTACCCTCAGCTGCCCTACTTTGGAATCTATAATGGCCCCTTGAACTGTTCACACTTGGGGGGGCGGGGGGGGGGGGGGTCTCCTGTCTGCTGCAACCTTTATCCTGCTTTTAGCTGACGCCGCCAGGAGCAGTCGAGGGAGGAACACGTGCTTGAATGGAGTCCCGTTAATGTTTCGAGCTGTCAGCGCCGCATGACTGCGCGGTGGTGCGGCGCTCCCTGCCGGTGCACCCCCATGTTCTGGCGAATCATAGTATGGCCGGAACTCCCCGAGGTATTCAGCTGTGTACAAGACCTCTGTGGGTAACCCTGTTGTCAGCGAGACGGCTGGCAGGCCGGTCAGTGAAGTGCCAGAAGATGGTGTGCACAGTGCATGTCTTATTAAAGCACAGTGATTCTTGGATTTATTCGAAAATTTATGTTCTTTGCACTTGTGATAATTGTGTGCCATTGCTTCAATGAGCTGCATGTTTTCTCACTTAGTAGGAACTATGATTGAATTTAAGTATAGGCTTCAAGTACGATGAATTACAAAAGCTGGGCTGGAGCAGTGAAGAAAGCAGTCCCACCTTCTCTTAAGGTCTGGGATTGTCTGGGAGCAGTGCTCTCAGCTATGATTGGTAATGTAGGTAGCCAATCAGAGGCCATGCTCTTTGAGCTTCATTTGCATAGGATTTATGTGTGATCATTGATACTGAGATGGAGGCATGATTATTGTTACCACCTGAGGCCCTTTTAATAGTTTCCATCCGTCAGCACCTGAATGCGTTTATTGTTTTGGAAAACTTTGAACGTTAGCACTTACCTGATGCCCCCTTCTGATGTGTCCCTGTGGGAAAAATCCCAACATTTCAGGCTGCTTTCTCTGGTGAAATAATAATAATAATAAAATCACATGATTTGAAAGGTAAATATGGCGGACAATGTAATTCACTCACCAATTTCCCCTAACAGCCAGACTTTAATTAATGGCAACCCGATATGGTTTTATTACAGCAGAAAAAGGCTACACTAGAAAAGGCTACTGTTGGCCTCTCTGCAGAGATGACTGGAAGAGGAGGCAATTTAACAGAAGTAATGTCGCATGTAATCTTGCCTCGCCTATTTGGATATCGGCACCACGGCAGCACAGGCAGCCGCATGCAAAAATGCCTCCGCGTTTTGTGCCCAATCTTTCCTTCCTTTAATCTCTGCTCTTTTCGCCCATTGCCCGTTACTTAGCGATGGGCGGTCAGGACGATAAGCAGCGGGAAAGCAGGAAATGGTTAATGCCAAGAGACGCCATTTAGCCTGGTTGCTGGGAGATCAATTTGCCTCTTCAGTTGAACATTTTTGATTGAACCTAGATGCCCTGTGCCGAACTCAGAAGCTGGGCTGATGGTGTTGGCCAGGAACAAAGCTTGCATGTTTGTGTGGCTGTGTTTGTGTGGCTGTGTTTGTGTGGCTGTGTTTGTGTGGCTGTGTTTGTGTGGCTGTGTGTAGTCTATCTGTCAACAGACCTATAGACAAGATTCAGCATCAAAATGACTTTAGATGAGGTTGTGGTAGGTGAGCTTTTTTTGTTGTTGTACCTTTTACGCCTCCTTAAATTGCCCAGTGGATAAAACAGCCTAACTAACATGCAGCTGCTGTGCTGCCTCTGCCTTCCAATAGGGGGAAGTCTAACAGGGTCACTTCAGCGGTAAGGCTGTAAGTTTTCATAATTCTTCATATCAGATACCCGTCGATACGAATGCTGATGGATCCCGTTTGGTGCCACGTTCAAACCTTGCGGGCGGTTGGCATAGCAACGGCAGGCTCCTGACCCCACCCGTTCTCTTGGTCGTCATGACGTTGTCGATTAGGGCCTTTACTCTTGTTAAAACCATTTTTGGCCTCAAAGAGATCATTTAGTTATCAGTGCAAGAGCACAGTTGAAAAGCCTTTCCTTTAGCTGGTGAGGGATATTTTAAATGGCCACCTTTTTAAAATGGTGCTTGTATTCATTAAATATGTTCACCTTGATTTAGTAACAGAACGCCATATTGGCTGCTTTTTATAATAATATGATTAGAAACAGTTTGAAGTACATCTGGTAAAGACTGTAAAAATATTCCAGGATAAATCCAGGTGACTAAATGATTTGGCAGCTTCTCAAAACGACTCTGGCTCAATTTCCTTCATTAGAATCCCAGGCTGGAAGAAAGTGAAAAGGATGTCTCTGCAATCAATAAATATACAATAAATAAAATTAAGCCCTTTTTGCAATGCTTCTTGCCCTGTCCTTCACAAATTGGTTCTGTTGAACAGTGCTCTATATATTTTTCACGGCTGAGCACATTTGAATGTAATCTTGCTCATATTTTATGGGGTTTACATTTCCAGTATATTTTTTTTTTAATGTTTTTGAATGACTTAAGTAATCAGAGCTTCTGGTAAACATGGGTGACATTCAGGGGCCTGAATTAGATGCAGGTGGCTGCCCTTGCCCAGGGCCCTTCGGTTATGCGAGAATCTGAGTGTCGGACATGCTGCCAGCAGGGTGGCATACCTTCCCATCATTCCTTGTCAGAGACGAGTGGGGCTGGTTTGTCCTATAACATTACATTACACCTTCCCCTGCAGCTCCCTCCTGTAACGGGAAGGGGAGCAGGCACTATGTGGAATATGCATGAAGTGTGTGTGTGTGTGTGTGTATACATATATATCTTTTCTCACTCTTCTGTTCTACAGCACATTAAACGTGTGCGCACTGTTTGTGTGAAGAGCAGAAATATGAGGCTGTCACACACTCCTCTGCGTAGGTCTCATCCCACAGAATGAAGAGCACAGAGTTTCTATTAAAAGCACAAATCATTAATAGCAAGAATTTCAGTGCCAAAAGGCCATTGCCAGATCGAGCACCTTGCACTTAATTATCCACATTTAGTTTTTTTTCTTTCTTTTTTTTGTTTTTTTTTTTTTTAAGTAAGATTTTAATCGTTTCTGTTAATTGGGAAATAGGTGTGTTGTTGTTGTTCTAGGTAATTCTGGGTAATTTTATTGGGTTTGCGGTTATGGGGGTTAAAGAAGGTTATGGATGCTGAGGGAAGCATCATATTGCCAACCAGCTCAGCAGATACCACATCCTGCACCCTACCCCAACCCCCCCCAAGTAAGGGACTCCTGGTCCTCTCCGTCCTTTTGAAACCTAGATTCCTCAGTTTGTCACCTACTCAGGAGTGGCTGCGGGGTCTCCAGCAGAGGGCCTCCATATTAGGAGAGGTGTCTGCCTGGAGTCGCTCCCGTGGCCCCTGAAGTTTGATCCGAGCCTGGCGGAGTTTCAGGGCTGCCCCGCCTGGGCCTACCTCACCTCTCTTCAGCAGCAGGAATGTAATGTTCCCAACTGCCTGGCCTGTTTTTCGCAGGTTTCTTGGAAAGCCGAGGTAATCTGATAATGGCTGACTGAATTAGCCTGTCATAGAAAGATCTCAGAACGGATATGGTCTCCGACTCTGGGACGCCTCCATCCATTAATGGTCAGCTAATCGTGTGTTTGTGCATTTGAAATGCGATGGTTGGAGCTAATATGTTTATGATTTTCAGAATTTTTCAATCCTGCGAGCAATGCGTTGCACCTTTTTCACTTCTAATCAGTAGCTAGAACAATTTCACTTAATTGCAACAACGACTGTGTAAAAGCAGATCCATTTTTTAAACCAGTCAGGTGTTTTATGCTGAAAGTAGGACTGAATCATTGTGGACAGAAGTGTGTCTTCCAGTAATAACACCTCAGAACATCTAGTGCAGCTATCTTTATGCTCCGAGTTTGTGTTGCGCTTTCTCGTAGGCGAAGATCTTGTTGCTCTGGGTGGATCGTCTTCCTTCCTAGATTTATTTGTTGTCTCTCTGAAATGGAAGAAGAGTACAGTTTGCACCGCCCGAGTTGAAAGATCAGCGCGTGGGCCCCTGTCTGCAGGGCTTTGGGCGCGCTGCACTGGTCTGCCGGCCCGTTGCTGTAATGGGGGCAAGTCTGTGACATGACCCCAATTGACGGCTGAATAATAGGGATTAAGTGAACGGCGCAGGGCCTGGTTTCGGGAAAGCGTGTCAGACGGCGGGAGCTGTTTTTCTCCACATCTCGATCCCGCTGCGGCACGGAGAGCGGATGTCGCGCCGTCGAGGCTGTTAAAGAGCCCTGCTCAAATCCCCGCGTGCTTTTCCTCTGATCTTTTCATCTCGAGCAAAGGGAAAAATCATGCTCGTGCTCCAGTACAGAGAACTTTGTTACCAGCACCATTATAAAACATGCATGGAGTTACCACCTGTCCCATATATTACGGGATCATCTTGTATTGAGAAGAAAAATGTCGTATCCCATAATAGACTAATATAGGACGTTATGTGTTCCGTGTTTTCGTACACATTTCGTAATCCCATAATTTTAACGTCACAGGGGTGGAGATGGGTGTGGAGGCATCCTGAATTTTTCGAAATTGAAAGTGGTATCTTTTCAGTTTGACTTATGGGGCTACAAAAGTTAAGTCTACTGAACTACTTTAAGCTTGAGGGAAGGCTGGTTTATTTCCCATTGGTTCCTAGTGGACAAATCCAGGGAGTGTAATGACTGTCCTTTGCAAAGCTTGTGTTCTCTGTTAAGCTTCCTGGAGACTCCTGAAACGTCGCTTTGAGCCACAGTCCTGCCATGGATGGTGTATAGCCCTCCCCCCAGCCGGGGGCTGGCTGGCGTGTCACTTTACGGGTTCACAGAAGGTCATTCGTGTTGGCCTGGTGCCACGGATGGATTCTAGGGAAGATTAGTGCCAACATCGATCACTAGTCTGAAATCTGGATGTCTCAGAGATTTGCAGAACAGAGCTTAATGTGGCAAAGGGGGGGGAGTTTAAGGAGCGCTGTTGTGTTATACCTGTTCTGTCCAGTCAGGCGGAATGCTTAAAAAATTCAAGGTGACAAATACAGTATTTCTAGATGTGATTTATGGGGTTATCTTAGAACTTAGAACTGCACCTTACCTTACACACGGTCCAGAAATTGCCCTCTTTAACATTTAGCAAAGCTATTTATAGGAAATTTAAACAACGCCAAGCTTGAACTTTTACAGACTTAACAGCTGGAGATCACATCATGAGTAAAGGACATTGGCTTTGTTTTTTGTCCATTAAGACCATTGTTTAGTTTGCTCATGTTATGCTGGGAAATACTTAATTTTAATTAAACGTGTAGGAAGGAATCCTTTCCAGAGGTAAATTTGGATTATATCAAATTTCTGTTCTTTAAGGCAATCAGTGGCTAAGATGGCGATCTGGTCTGACCAGTCATATCCCGGTGATGCATGCTGTAAATATATTCACATATTCTCCATTGCTTTTCACCAGGATTTCGACAAGCTGCTTGATGGATATTATGTCAGGGGTATTCTCAGAACACGTGCATTTTTTTTGAATGGGCCGCACTCAGTGGGGGTGGTAATGGTTGTAGAGGCCTGTCAGTGCCGCGTCTGGGAAGGCGGCTGTAATTCTCCCCTCTTTGCAGGAGATTCAATCATTTAACTTTTCTAAGTGAGACGCGTCTCGCGTCCACCGGCACGTTCAGGCAGCTTTGTCACTTAGTGCACTTTGGAGCGCACTTACTCTGAGGGGCGTGTGGCCCAGTCACCGAAATGCAGCAAGGTGCTGTGTTTTTTTTTGTGCTTCATATTGAGTGTGTCATGCGGCTTGGTAGAAGTGTTTCTGTTACACGGACCGCTATGGAAACCGTAATGTACATTGTCGTTTCAGCAAACACATCTCACTGTGCTAATCACATGGTCGCTGTGCTGTTGGTGGATCATTCTGTCCTGGCTTAAACAGGCTCTTACCTATGGCCTACAACAGGGTTAATTCTGTTGCCTTTTACCCCGTGTCCAGGGATAAAATTGATCACAGGACTGTGGCTCACCTCACAAGAATAAGTGTTTAATAAAAGCTGGGCACATTTTACCCCATTATGAGTGTGTGCGTGCTGATGTGTGTGTGTGTGTGTTTTACCTCACGGAGCTGATAGTCAGTGTTTCTCTTTTGCCGTGTCGCAGAAACCATGTGGAGCTCACAGGACGGCGATGGCGGCCAGCTCGGTCATGTGACCGCACGGATGGAGACCACCCCAGGTTTCGGGATGCCTAGCATCTCAGTGTCCCAGCAGCAGGTCCCCAAGAAGTTTGCCCCGGTGGTCGCCCCCAAACCGAAGTTTAACCCCTACAAGCAGCTGAGTGAGTCTGCGCAGTCGGGAGGTAGGTTTGACCTGGGGCCCTGAAGAGGGAATCTAAATATGACCGCCTGCTTTTTTTCTTCTGTATAAGTGGCTTAACGATGGGTTTCACCACACCCATGTCAAGTGCCTTGAGGCGACTGTATTGTAAAAGGCGCTATATTTAATAAATTGAATTGAGTTATTTTTCTCTTAATTTTTAATTGAAATAATGTTGTAAGTTGAATTAATTCCAGTGTCAGGTGTTAATCAGTGAGTTAGAACTGAAATTACAGCCCTTCTGATATATGGACCTTACCATTCAGTCACTCAGAGGTAAGTGCTGAGCCTGGTACGCGATAACGTCATTCTTTGCAAAAAGACGATCAGGAATTCTCCATTGACTGGGACAAAAGGACGGCAAGCCAAATACAGAGTACAGCAGTGCTGCTATCTTTTTCCGGTTATTTATATACTTAAAAACAACAGAGTCGTGTCAATAAAAAGAACAAATATTGAGATTGAGCTGCAGTTTTGGAGCAAGCCGCACATGGTTTGCAGCGTGACGCTGAGTGCATGCGGCACTGGCGAGGGATCCTGCCAGTTGCTCCAGGCCATGAGATGGGGTTCATGCAGTGGTGCCCTTCGCAGGGCAGCGCCGCCCTGGGCGGCTGGAGCGGGGGGGCTATGTGATGTCAGCATGCCCGGCTGGCCCTGCCGCACGCAGTGGAAATGGCACCTGGTGTGTTACTTCTGTGCTGAAAATAGGATTTTTGCGAAGGCTTGTGTGCCTCCGATTCTCAGAGGGATACTTTCCCCGTTCCATGTTACACTGGGTATCAGCTCGGTGGAATCTCATGTTAACATCCATGGAAACGTGACAAATTCTCTGCAGGTTTGCTAGTTTAATCATCAGTGACCTGAATTAAAACAATGTGAAACTGTGCTACAAAACTTAACACTAATAATTCTAATAGAAATACCCAGTTTCACTGCTCTTGGAAGCAAGATACTTTTTTCCAACTTTGGTAGTTAGTTAATGTTTTGCTCAAGTTTACTTGCTAGCTGCTGATGCTGAAAGTTATTAGTGTTCATTGAGTAGCTGTGTGGGTTTGTGCATAATTTAATTTTAACTAGAAGGGCAGAGAGTCAGGGCCTTTTCCCCAATGGGGTGAATTTCAGGGAAACTGTTGCTAGGTGTTCAGCAATAAAAATAATACAAACACGATTATTGGCCTATGATGTTTCTGAGCTGTTTTTTATAGTCTCTACCACATTGCTGTGCTATTGGTAAAATGTCCACCTAATCCATTGTCTAATTAGTAATCACATGAATTAAGAAAAATAATCTAAATTAATCAAGGGTTGCACAGTGGCTCAGTGGGTAACACTTTTGCCTGATATTTCTAGGTTTGAGGCCTTTAATTCACCGTGTGTGTGTTTGTCTGTGTGTGTGTGTGTGAGGAGTGTGTGTGTGTGAGGAGTGTTCAGGTCTCCTCTTTCTCTAGCCCAAAGTCATGCAGTTGGCATCATTGTCATGTGAGTCGGCCTTCCATATCCACGAGGCATCAGCTCCAGAACCCCCTGTAGATGCCTAAGATACTTAAAATAAAATGGCATAGTATTTGCATATAATCTACACACACCCTTCCGTATACTTTGAATCATCTGTAGATTACCTACTAATATAATGTAATACCTAATATAATGTAAATACTATGTAAATCGTTACACTGTATTGTTTAGGGGAAAATGACAAGAAAAAGTTCAGGAAAAACTAAACCATCATAGTGCATATAGACAATATAATTGTAAATAGAGAAAATAAACATTGTCATACTCGTTCTCTCACTCTCACACACACACACTTTTTAACTCTCACCGACATCCTGAAGTTCATTCATGTGATTATAGAATTATGCTTGATGCACAGTAAATTCAATCTTTGATTTTTGGAAATTGCTGCAGTCTCTTTTCTTTCTTTCTTTCTTTCTGTAATTCTGTAATTCTGTTGTGCGGTTGGTTGAATCCCATTCGGAGGGCAGACTGTATGCAAGTGAGTGTGTGTGCCCTGTGATGAGCTAGTATTTCTTGCAAGGTGTAGCCCAGTGCTGTGCCCTGCTGCCAGTACTATAAGCTCCAGGCCTGGTTGCTACCCTTCCTGGGATAAGCTAAGTCTGAGGATGGAGACTTGGGCAGTCCATCAGCTTTTTGCTGGAGCTGGAAATGGAAGAGTTTTCTGCTGCTTTTGGAATTGCTTTAGTCCAGCCATCCAACTTACAAATGCTTATTCAGTTCAGCATCCCAGCGGGTCTGGAACCTGTCCCAGCCAGCAGAGTGCACAAGGCAGGGAGTCACCCTGGATGGGATGCCAGTCTGTCACAGAGGAGCCTCACACCTCCAGTGTATGTGGAGTCTGTGTGGTCTCTTGGTATCCGATTGCTCTCTGGGTCTTTCCTGCAGTTCAGGTAATTCGCATCTCTGAACCGCCCACAGTGTGTGAGAATTGCTAATTGAATTAAATAGATAATTTTTGATCTTGAACTGACTTCCAAGGTTTTACTTCAGTCCATTACTCGGGCTTCACATAACCCCATCTCATCCAATCAGTGATTCACAAAATACATCTGGTCATCTTATTCCGAATCTGAATATCTGAATTTTGGCCCAAGTATAGCGTCTGTTCTTCAGGGAATGCTGGGTTTTTAAAGCATTGCTGCAGAGTGGGTGTTTTGGATGCAGGCACTGTTATGTTACCAGGGCGGCGTGATTGTCCATAAAGAGTACGACTTCCTCCTCACCTTGGCCGAAGAGTCCTGCATCTGCGGTAGATTCTGAGTGAACTGATAACCAAGTAGAATTACTGTGGCTCTTGGGGACGTACAAATTCAAAATCATTGGTAATAGATGTTTTTATGAAAGCTGTTTGAATTGATTTATTTTCAGTTACTTTCTTTTTTTTGTACTTATCCTGAATATAGTTTCGTCCAATGCAAAAGCATAGAAAGGCCATTCAGCTTTCTACAGTGAAACATCGCTATTGTCTTGAATTAATTTGATTATAGATATCTTTAATCCAGTTTTCATTTTCTGTTTCTTTTTCGCTTATTACTTTATTGTTAAGGTGGCTCATTAAGAATATAGTCTTACCCCCTCTCCATCACTCTTAAAAAATTAGTGGGGAAAGAAGAGCAGTGATCGGTGCCTTTCTTCTCGGTATAAATTTATAAAACTAAGAGTAGGTCTTACATAGAGTGGCCCCGTTATCCAGGGGACTTGTGTTCAGCACGAATGTCAAATGCATGTTGGGAGCAGTATTGTGTAATGCTGAGTGCATTCTCGTCCACACGGGGTCACATGAACATCTGTTACCAGTCAGCGTCCACTGTATTATTGTTCCGGATTGCTATAGTAACGTGATTAGCCTCTTGAGAGTGAAGTAGCTTTCTTACGATTGCCTCCAGCACTTTTCATATACTGAAAGCCCACTTCAGAAGCTGCATGGAGCTCTGCAGGCTTTGGGTGAGCGCCTCTGCAGCCGTGCGCTGCAGTCATCTTTGCCGGACGTGGCTGCCACGCTTGCCCTGGGAATCGGCTCCGGCGGTGCCGCGCTCCGTAGAACAGCGCCCCCTGGTGTGTGGCATCCCAGGCATCTTTGGTGCACGGTGCCACAGGTTGCGGCACATTCCTGGAGACTATGAACTCGGGAGGCCCACGCTCCGGGCCGACGTCTCCAGGGACAGGCTGACGCTGGATTCGCCACACGTGACTGGATTTCAGATGACACTGGTGTTCTGAGTTAAGGCTGTGGGAGGAACAGGTGGTTCCCTCCATCGTGGCCAGAACACACACACACACACACACACACACACACACACGCGAGCGCACGCACTTCTGGATTGTTTCCATTTCCCAGCCAGCACCCGCATTGTTTCGCGGTTGCATTTGACGCTACTTTCCAGCAAAGACATGTTCAGCTTTACCTTTTCTGACCTCTGAAGGCCGAACACAATGGGATCCTTTATCTGCTGCCTTTGCTCGACCGGCGCACACACACAGATCGCCGCGGCGGATCACGAGGCCCGGGAAGTATCGCCCCCACTGGCCCCGCCTGCCAGCCCCCCCGCTCTGCAGCAGGAAGCGCGCGGTATTCCAGAGGTGCGGCGGTTGAGCGGGGGGCCGGGCAACGGCATCTGCTCGTCTTCGCCTCCAACCCAGCGGATGGGGCCGACTTCCAGCTGTGCTCCCCGTGGCCCCTCCCGACCCCCTGATTAACAGAACCGCCGGGAACCTGGCGGGGGCTCTGCCGGCCCGCATCCGTGGGAAGGCTGTCATTTTGACATTGTAAGTGTCATTATGATTACGGTGCTCGCATAAATGTGGCAACAGCTGCTCTTAAATCATGAGAGATGATAGCAGTTATCTGTCATTGGACAAGGTTATTGTGTTTAGCCCTCGACAGAAATTGTTATACAAATAGTTTATGGTCATTAAATCCAAAGTAGATGCCTTTGAATGCCTTAAATGAGATGAACTTGGATTCAACTTTTGGCAGTTGTAGTAAGAACTGTAGACTTATGAGTCCAAAATCAGTTTTCTGTCCTCAATCAATCTCTAACTTCTGAAAAAAATCTGGAGAGAGCACCCAGTGTGAGGAACAAAGTTAATAGTTTGTGTTTTTCTACTGAACCTGATCATCATATGGCAGAGATGCATGCTACATGCTCTTCTCACTTGACATTGCTATGTTTTGTGCAGACAGAATAAGTACAAGTTGTATTTCAGCCATTAAAATGTATTTATAGCTCAGTTTTCCGTAATAAACTATGGTATATTTCCAGGTGATTTTTATTGGCAAATCTGTAGCACTAAAGAAAAAGGTCACATAGAAAGTGTCATATTATGAGTTGTTTATAAGACCACCTGTGCGTGGTTTGAGCCTTTGGATGTGGGGGGGGGGAGGGGCTTTCGAGACCCTTACTGGAACATTCTCAGCACCTAGCATTGAAGTTGACTTTTAAGCTGAAGGAAATCTATTCCAGGAGATCCCTATTCTACTGCCATCACCAAAACTACTTAACCTGTGTTCTCCCAGGGAAATGCCTACCTGGATAGATGGTAATATTCTCCCATTTACTTTGGATAAAAAAGGTCAGACAGGAAATCCAATGTAGTTTAATTAAACAAGTAAATAACTGTGTCAGAAAAAGAACCAGACGAGGCAGAATCCCTGGAGGACCGGGGCACCCAGACTCTGTCACTGTGTAGGTGTGTGATGTAGGGCAGAATCCGCAAAGCACGTAATCCTTGTCAATGTTTTGCGTTGCCCCTCAGTTCTTGTACATTTGCTGCTTGGGTGATATTTCTCCATCGGTTTAAGTGAAGTGCTGAAGAATCAAGCGCCGGGTAGCATGAGCCTTGTGAGATTTCACCTGGGACCATCAGGCCATTGGTCCATGTGCTTTAAGACTACAGTGGCCATAATGGTATCACCGTTGCCTCTTTCCCTGCCTTTCACTTGGATTTGTGTTGGATTCTAACCTCTGGCCTCATAAGTCTACGAAGCTTGACTTTTATCCTTCATGACAGTAATATTGCATTAGGCCGACTGGGGAGACAGCCAGACAGCTTTTGTACTGATTGCGATTAACATAACAGAAAGATATCAAAGTGAAAATACAATTAAAGGGGGGATCAGCTATGGGATTTCTCAGAGCGTATTGACAGCCAGACTCGGTGAGACTGCCTGCTGATTTAGCGGCGTGGCGTGCGCTGTAACCTTTGATTGGGTTAGCCGGTACAACAGTGGGTAGTGACCTAAACAAGGAGGGCTGTTCCTGAGCTAGGCCCGGGTCACTCCTGCAGGAAAACCTGGGGATGAAGGCCTGTAGTAGGCCTTGGTGGAGGGTGGTCAGGTGTCAAAGGGTTAATGTGCTTTAAAAAAATATTTCTGTAGGTAATGTTATTTTGTAGAACAGATGGCTGCACAGAATACCACATATACCTCTGGCAGAAGCGTCTGAGCTCCCCAGGGAACCGAGTAGTTGAATAACATCGGAAACTGTTATGAAAGGAGGTGCAAATGTGGAGGAATTTCCCCCCTCCCCCTTCGCTGCAGAGAACATGCATCGTTTGAGCAGTTACACCCCAAGGGACCTGTGGCTATACACCGCCCCCCAGGAGTACCGCCCAGTGCACAGCTGTAATCATGTCGCCGCGATGGCGGAGGTGGTGGTGGTCACACCGTCCCATGTGTCCCATGTTTAAAACGCAGAGGGCCGTCCTCTACACCCCTGCACTGTTCTTGCCTCTCCTCACTTCCCGTGTGTCGTCCTGCTGTGCTTCTCCATTGTTTTAGGACCTCCAACTTCTCATATACTGCCACAGGAATTGCCGGTATATCTCCTCATATTTCTACCATATGCATCCATGGGCATGAGGAGAATCACACTACTCTATTCCACACACGCACGCCGAGTATAAGAAGTTTCTATTTTAAATGTGAAAAACGTGGTCAGCACGCATGTGTATTTATGGCATATTGAAAATCTTGTTAACTATGCAATGAACTACTTCAAATTAGGTGAAGGGATCTGGAACATTCTATACTTAATTATAAACACCTGCTGCTCAAAGCTGGGCTGCTTTTTAGAAACCTGCAGCGGGGGGGGGGGGG
>JAODUD010000043.1:11766560-11786377 GCA_026784285.1 Stomatorhinus walkeri | reverse complement strand
ACACCCCCCCCCCCCCCCCATCCCGTACCGCCCCCTTGGGCTATCTAGTAAAATCTGCCCCGCTGTGTCGAGCATCTCTCTTTTCAGGAAGACGATGTAACCCTTAATGGCAGCACCCGTGGGCCATCTCTGTGGCTGGAGGGTGCTCTAGCAGAGCCTCAGCAAGGAGAGGTGGCCTTAGGTCACGCTCCGGACACTGTTCTGAAATTAGCTTGGCTCAGGCTGCGTTTTGGAAGAAGTGGACAGAGCCACTTCATTGCATCGCGGGGATGAGCTGTTTTTTTTTATTCCCTATATAAGTGCACCTTTTGGTGAGGTGTTCATTGGATGTTTACCCACCTGTTCTGGTGATGGAAATGTTACGATTAGTTCTTCTTAGATGTCGAAACTTTCTGTTCTTTGTTTTTAAGTCGATCCCGTCCATTCCGCATTACCCCAAAATATGTAGTCTGTGCCATTCAATCCAGCACAGCATAGCTGTGTAATCAATCATGTAATTCTCATCTCTGTTTGTCTGAAAGAGGATTATGGCCTAACTGTGTACGAGGCCACTTTGATATTTGTGGGTACTACTGGTCATGCGTGGATGCCGTGAATCGCACATGAAAGCATGTGAAGCATATGGAAAATGCAGGGCCGTGGAAAGCATGGAGGGGGAGGGGGGAACATGTGTTTGGGAAGTGAGTGTGTGTGGAAACTCAAATGTGCAGAGCGGGTGAATGGTGCGGAAAGTGGGCGTGAGAAGCTGCTTTGCATAAAGCAGTTACTGGCTAGGCCAAATATTACTTTCTAAAACTGGTAAACATTATTTTTGATTTTCCATTTTTTTTTTTTGTTTTTGCAAACCTTTTCACTGGTAGGTTCTTCTCACCTTTATCACTAATGGTTCCCATGTGACATTGAGGAAACAAAACTCTGGTGGTTACAGTTTCGCGTCTGCTTCTCCTGCAAAGGTGTCCTTTTGGTTTCTGGTGCACGCCACACTTACGTCGGGTTTCGTATGTTCGCCCAAACAAGGCCGTTCCAGGAATCGTGCAGTGGCCGGGCTGCTTATCGCTCACTGAGGCACGGTTGCTGATGCTGGAGAATACACTACAGTCTGCCCATGTCGCCTTTAGTTATGGTCTGAATTACACCGGAATCTAATCTGAGCTGATAACTGGACTGTGTTTCTGGAGGTATTATGAAAGGAGGTCATTCCTACCCTTCTTATAGAGACTTTCTCAGACTTTCCTCCCGATGTCTGTTTCGCTCTTTTAGCAGTCATTAATCATGTGTTGTAAATGTTGAATTTCTGATATCTGGATTGGCAAACAGGTAAATGTGGGTCCAAGGTAGCAGAGGGTCCATCTTGGTCTTTCCCACAAAGACTTACGAGGCTTGTGGAAACTTTTGGGTTGATCGCGAGAGCAGGGAGACACAAAGACATGGCTGGGCCGCTGAAAAATTCTGCCAAATTCTTACCATTCTAAAGGAGTACAGCAATTTGGTATCGGAAAATTTGATATGTCAGAAAGAATAAGACCACGTGGGATGGTTTGACGGTGGCGTGATGCATTGTGCTCATGGACAATGACTTGGACCATGTGAAGCCTTTGTGAGGAACCTTAATTACCACCTTGGACATCATATTCCAGTTTCATCTCGTTTCCTTGTGAATCTTTGATCTACTTCACAAGAGGCAGATGTTTGGACAACGTTCTTCCCTGAAGTACTATTGCAACATCGGCCCTTTTCCCCATAACTTGATATTCATCTGCCCCCTCTGATCATCACTCTGCATTTTGCATGACATTTACACTTAAGCTCTCTTGGCATGACAGTGTGCCTCACCCATGGAAGGGTAGCCTCTCCGGTTGCCTGACGCAGGTCGAGACCCATTGACCTTGGCTGAACTCTATCCGTTGTTGACCTGGAGACCAGGCCATAGATAAATACAATCTTGAGATGTAAACCTTGAACAGGAAGCATTCATGGGCTGTGGTGTGCAACAAGGTAAAAAGAAAAATGGCTCTGTGGGTTAGGACTTGTGAACGGAAGGTCGCTGGTTCAAATCCTGTGGTCAACAGAGTGATTTCACTGTTGGGCTCTTGAGCAAGGCCCCTAACCCTGAGCGCTTCAGGCACTGGCTGACCAGGCGTTTGCAGTTGTATGTCGCTTTTAAATAATTAATTTGCTAAATACATAAATGTACATTAAGTAAAACAAAAACACATTGACGCCCCCCTAACTGACCTCTCTCACTCTTTGAAAGTTTAACTGAATGACTACCTGAAGCTACTCTTGAGCTGCTTTCTATATCCAAGCATTAGCTACATGTATGTCGATACTCCCAAATGAGGTAAAAGTACTTGGCTCTCGGTCGAGAATAACGCTCAGGCATCCGGTACGCAACCAGCCTGCCCGCCTCTCCCGGCCCGCGCAGCACGGAGTGGGGAAAGTGTGCCAAATCGCAGTTTGATGGAGGCATATGGCACAGTTTACCGGAGAGCTACAGCACCGAGCGTTATTAAAAGCCAGAGTCAGCGCTGGAGGATGTGTGTCACGGTCCAAATTAAATCTTAAATCAGGGTCAGCCTGCAGACAGCCGTGGAGACGAAACACACCCTTTTGTCTCTGAAGCGAAATAAGCAGAAGATCTCTACCCCCCCCCCCCAATAAGCTTTACATGGCTAGATAACCCTTTAATCTATACATTACCCTTCTGCTGATGTGCCTTAGTCTGTGTATGTTACTGAATTTTACAGTGTGCCGTATTTTGAGGATCTGTAACTTATGATGATGTACTGGTGTTGTTGGGTGTCGGATACATAAGGCCCCTTTGATGACTTTATTTAGTATTTGATGTTCGGAGATGGGGGGGGGGGGGAGGGGGGCTCATGGCCTGGTAATGCTGCCAGAGGTGCGAAACTGCAGAAAGTGAAAACAAATGCCTGTATGAATGAAGGGTCCTGGCATGCAGCCGTCTGATTGGTCAGTGCTCATGCACAGAACCCGGCCGGGATATATGCTGCCCTTTAACCCCCAGGGGGTCCAGACCGACCTGCCAGGGAAAACTTTGATGCTTTATTTTTCTGCTGTGCTATAAATAAACCAAAGACCAGCGCTGAAAAAGGAAGACTTTCGTACAGTTTTGTATACAGATACACAAGATGCATCCTGTAAAAATGTTTACATATAAACATTAAATTAGATAGCAATACAATAAAAGCAGGCAACTTAATTCACCTTTCATATAAAAAATAAGGTAGCAGTGATTTCTGTACTGTTTGTTTTTGGCAATAGTAAAATTTAATTTCATTCAGTTTGTTGATGGGAGTTTTTTTTTTTTAACTGCTGAAACAGTCTTTTGGTAAATTGAATACTCAGTTCTCAATACTTGATGTAAGACATCATTCAGTTCAGTATCACATATCGAAAGGTCCGTTTTATATATATTCTGCAGACAAGTCCAAATGTGAGCTACTTATAATTCCAATGACCTGTCCATCCCAAATATACATTACACTGGTGATGAGAGTGAGCGAGGCTGGCGCTCAGCTGGATAAAGCAGATGGGTTTATGCATGTCAGTTTATAATTCTATTGCGTCTATGAATTGCGAATGCGGTTTCGTAACTTCCCACTTTTTGGTCTTCTTTTAAATCATGTGAAGATCGTTTACCCCATATTGCTGTCGGTCAAGGAACGTTTTCATGTGATGTGGTGTAGTCGTGTAAGGTTGTCCTGTGTGTAGAAGCTGTGTCTTATAAGTACACGTGGTCGAGTGCGGTAGTTGCATGCTGGATGTGCAGTCGCTGTCACCCAGAATGTGATCTGAGAGGCTGAACTGGATGCTCATTAACTTTTCCATGACTTGTTACTGGGGGCAGCGTCCACCCAACCCCCAACCCCGCCAAGAGCAGCAGAATGCTGTATTTTTTTCAGTTAAAGTTAAAAACATTTAAGTGTAACAATGTGTTTCAAAGACAACCATGGGGATGTACTATTCCCTATAAACCATTGCATCCACAAGAATGTGAATTGATAATTTGCAATACCTTAGTGATTTGAATTGAGAAAGAATGCTTTATTTGTATTGAGATGAAAAACTGGTAACTGGTCACTCTTGTGCGCCCCCTAATGAAGTGGCACCACTATGTCGCCTATAGGGCGAGCTGGCCCTGACTGGGGGTGACATGTCTTTGCTGTTTATTAGTTTGACCAGTCATGCTCTTGTCCTATGTAGAAGTAACAGTACATTCTTATGTTATTTGGCCTATTTATAAAGTGTTATGTCATAAAGCAACCATGCTTGGGTTCAAATTACAAATCAAAAAGCTGGGTGTAATCTGCTTGTTCAGGTTTTCCTCTAATCTCTGTGCTGTTTTCTCTCTCACGGGGAGCAGTGTGCGGCTGTCCGGGCTCAGGCTCTGTGCCGTCTTGTAGGTCGCTGGTTCGAATCCCACGGCTGTCAGAATGGGGCCTTAACCCCAGTTGCTCCAGGACAAGTGTTTGAAGTTGTTTTTTTGGTATGACAGGAGGTTTGGGAACCGGTATATGTTTAATCTCAGCGAAACTCCCCTCCCCCCGAAAAATAGCCATTTAAAATATACTTTAAAATGCGGCACTAGCCCCAGGTTCACAGGTGATAAGACAAAGAAAGCTGAAGGCCAGATCTGCGCTGTGGTGACTGTGCCAAAATGACCCATAGCCCTCTGCAGTTACATAATGCGTGTTTTACTCTCTCATCTTCAGCTCTGTTTCCTGTCCCACAAGAACGAAGCTGAGACCGCTGAAGCCGCTTTTGCGCGATCTAACGTCCTGTCTGCAGAGCCTACAAACCTATCAGCTGGTTTTCACGGCAACCGAAATAATATGTCACCGTCGTATATCTTTCTTAATTAAAGAAGAAAGGTCTTGGTAAACGTAGCTTCACCCGGAAGATGGGGAAAAAACTTTGTAACTATGTGAGAATAATAAGAGTATTTTAAAAGCGCGGAATGACATTCCTTAAACGCTATCTCCGTTTTTTATGCAGTTTCTAAATCTTCATGTATTTAAAAGAAACATTTGTGGAAAAAAAAAACAATCGGTGTCTCTTACACTTTTCCTGGCATGTAATCAGTGGATAATGAGGGAGTTTCGCGAACACATTTTGGGAAACAAGTCACGCGTATACTTATGCGTAAAGCTCGCTGCGGGTCTTAGGGGCGTAAGGTAGCGGCGTAGCACATATTCACTCGCCGCTCGGTCACACACACCGTCATGGTTGTTTACTGCGCTCAGTGAGAAGCCGCACGTCCTCCGGTGGCCAGCCGGAGCGCTGGCTCCGTCAAACTCTGACCGGCGAAGTACGCTTATGAAACGTCCGGCTTTTCAGCCATCGCTTTGACTTTTACCCTCCTTCTCTGCCGTGTACTGTTTACTCCCAAGGATCACTGCAGTCTTATAAAAGAAATGGAAAAATTTAGGGCACGCAGTTCCCTATAAACCCATACGTCCTTTGGAGATGTTGTGCAAAACCTTAAAATGCTTTGAATTGAGACGGAATATTATAAATTATTGGAAAGAATTATTTAAATTCTGCTTTAAAGTAGAAATTACCCTGAATGACTTATATTGGTCCAGCTTTTGGTAGTCCTAAGAGATCCCTGTTCTGTATTTGTTCATATTTTTGTCATATTTTTACTGTTTTGAAAAATGTGTTTATGGAACCCAGGAAAAAAAAAGATTTTGCAATTCTTTTAATGTTGTAAATTCTGAAGATCATTTCTAATGCGACAGTATGCTGTTAATGGTTGTTGTGCTGTGACTATTTCCAGCATATTACAATATCTGCACGTTTTTTGTGTTAAAAACTTAGTATTGTTGGGAGGAAACTTGTGTGGGAAAAGCCATTTCTTTATTTACCTAGGTGCTCCTTCCAGGGAGTTTTTGCTGTGTCAGTTCTGGTAAGCTCCCAGAAAGCCTTGAAATTTAAAATATAGTTATTTTCCTGTTAAATATTTGCTTGCTTTTCCGAAAGCATCGCAGCACATAATTGCGTGAACTTTCGATGAATTAATTTGTTCACTCGAAAGCCCAAGACAGTCTTGTGTTTGATGTGTATAGGAATGTAGGTATGGGCCTGTTTGCTTTGGAAGTGGAGTTAATCTGCTTGTAGATATGCACTTCAGTCAGGTTCCTCTGCTTTTGTCAGTTCTGGGACAACCTTCACCATGCTCTCTTCTTTACTGTCCTCTTCACCTCTTCAGCCAATTACCTGAATTGTAATTACAGCCAATTACTTGAATTGTAATTATAGATTTAATTGCAGCCAATTACCTAAATTGTAATTACAAATTTAATGTAGAAGGAAACCAACCAAAATAAGATGCTACTTGAGGGTAATAACACCTGCACTAATAAACTGGTGTCACCCCTCTTGTTAAAGGACCCATCTGCTCAGATGGCACAGGGTGGCCAGTCATACTCTACTGGGAAATGCAGCAAGTTGCGTCCCGCCTGTACTCAGATCAGCCAGACAAGGCCACAGCATGTTTGTCAACACAGAGACCAAGGGAAGCTCTTTTTTTCTGGGACACGCTGGTCCAGGCAGGTCAAAAGGTAGTAGCTCAGATGACGGGGAAATTAATGATTTCTACAGTTTCCCAGATGCAAGTCCCAGGCGTCCAGCTTGACTGTCCACCAAAGTGAATCTCATAGAACATTGGTGATTAGGATCTTCACCCTCCCCCCCTTCATGGTCCGTATGGGTGGGTATTTTATATTGCAGTGTCTCCCGATCGTCCTCGGGGGCTGGATTGGAAAACCCTGCCCTATTCAACAGAACAGCACAAATTTCCTTACAGCGGTTATTTTGTTGCCTTACTGATCAGGTTAATTCCATAACGGCTGTGTCCCATGCTGGCTACATTGTTTGAATGAAACTGAACAATGCAGGCAAATTTTCCACCAGGCACCATGTAATCTTAGTTGACCTTCACATAAAATGTTTTTATTAACTTTTAAAAATGTGTCCGGCCACACCAGTTTTACGTTTGGGGGGGGGTGAACCTCAACGGATGCCTTAAGACCGACTAGCCACATTTTTCAGAGATGCATGTTTTACTGTCTATCAGGAATAAAACTGGAAACGCTGACAGCAAGGCTGAGAACCGGTGGGATGCCGGTTTGCGAGATCAAAGATCTTGTATCATCTGACCACTGGCTGTTTGACCTGGACATATGACCTTGAGTTTATATGAGCCTTTCTAGTAGTTTCTGTCATCTGTGGCTAAGAGTTGAAGTAGATTTCATTTTTTCTTTTTTTTCTTTGATACACCGTGTAACATTTTTAAGGAAGTTAAGACCAGAAAGTTCTAATTCCCCAAAGGGGACCTTTTCTCACCTCCTCTTCCTCAGCGGTTTTTCTTCATTTAGCAGTTGTGCTCTCTGCAGTAGGAGCAACATTCTTAACATTTACATACAGCAGATGCTTTTGTCCAAAGTGAGACAAATAGCACATTACAAACACACGTGCGGTAAAGGAGTCAGACAAGCCTAAGTGCAGCCAGGCTGAGCTTCCGTTGAATGGCTGGCGTAAGCAGTATTGGAGCTGGAGGTATACAGCAACTTTTAGCAAAGCGAGAACTTTAGTGACTGTAATTAAAATTTTTATACTTTCTTAAATGTGTGCTTTGCAAACGATAAATGTTTGTAACCTTGGCTCTTCAAACTATAACCGTAATTGATGTTTTGCCTTCCGTATTACACGTCTCTGCGATAGCTTCATAAATTAGGGTAGACAGGTGCTTGAGGTCTGAAGTCCCAGAGTCTAATTTTACCTTTAGTTTTAATGGAAACCCAGGAGATGTTTGCCTGCGCTGGGAGATGAGTTAAAGCGATGTCGTTGCTCAGTTTTGTCTGCAAGCATCCCGGAGGGCGGGGGGTGGAATAGCCGAACACCATAGCTCTTCTCTCCCCTGAGGGCCCCGTTTCTGCATTTCGGCCTCGTAACGGAATCAGGGCTTCTTCTTCAGGGGGCATGGAAGTTGTATGCTGCCGTTGCTCATGGAGACCATCTTGATTACCATAGAAACTAGAGCGTCAACAAAAGAGCTGGGCTTTCAGCGAAGGAGGCACTTTGAACTGAGAAAGCAGCCTCTATAAAAAGGACACTTTGTAACCGTATTTCTCAGAACTTTCAGGCATCTTGAATGTTTTCATGCTGAGCCGAAGGGGCCTGTTTCTGGCCGGATGAAGCCAATTGCAGACGTTCGAAGGCCAGGGCAGGAGATATGGACCGTGTAGCGTCTGGATCTCAGTGTTCTTATTTGTTTGTTTTTTTTAGTCCTAGTCGTGCCAAAACACGTTTTACCCTTTGCGCAACCCAGCTTCACTTGGCGAGGTTCCCCACCTTGTTGTGGACTTGTCCTGTGTGCACGGACAGCGCTGTCACTGTGTCTGTGCAGGGTGCTCCAGCAAGGCCAGGAGGTGCATCTCTGTAAAGGTGTTTCACTTTGGCTGTACAGGATATTCTCATAAACCAGACCTGTGCTCCAGTGACTTCACTGCAGTCGGAGTCATTCTGAGAGGGGAAGTGCTTCAGTGGAAACGCCTTAAATCACAGGTAGAAACACAAAACTTCCCTCGGAACTAGAAACTTTCCAGTTACCCAGAGGGTCTGTACATTTACATTTTTTGACGCCGTCATCAGCTGGCGTGAAAAAAAAGAAAAAGGTTTCAGGAATTGACAAAATGAAAGAAATCAAAAAGACATATCCTCTTGACATCATGAAGAAAGACGTGACTTTTAAATAAAACAAGTTTTAGATGTTCAATGCCTGCATGTTGAGAATAGATTCATTTAAAGAAATATTGGTTCCATACAGCATCTTAAATAGAATTTGCATTTCCATATTAACTCTGTGTGCCGCTCGCACGTTTTTTTTTTTTTTTTTTTTTTTAATGATGAATTGAGGCTTACAGCTTGTCGGCCGGACAGGGATTCTCTGCTTTATGGATAGCTGGCTATACTACAGCTCTAAAACCTTCCAGTGGGGGTCACAAGGTCTCTGTAAGAACAACTCAGACAGTATTTGTCACACTCGCTATCTGAGACCATGCATAGCATAGGCACGGATTTCGCCTGATTCATAGAAGAAACTGCACAAAATCCATGAGGACCACATATCGGTGGACTGACAAATGATGTTGATGACTTCAATTACATGTCAGTGATAATAGTCAAAATCTCTGACCTCCTTCAGCGTCTTTACATAGTAATTTTCTTATTTACATAATAAATAAGTTTAATTTGTGTTGCTTGTGTCTGGTTGGGTGCTTAGAGTGACATGGTCAGATCTGAGCTAATGTGAGTGAAGTCAGATCTAAAACCAATTTTGCCAGCACCCTTTCATCTTGACAGCCAGTCCCAATCCTTAGGGATTACTGGGGACTTCCCAAGTTTACTGGTAGCCTCATTGCTGGTTGTAACTATGAGCAATCAACTGGGGTTAACATTCTTAATCAGAGGAAATGCATAGCTACTCTCACACAATAGACTGATAGTGGAACAAGGGGTGCAGTTTATGTAAGCTTACCACTGGTTGTAACATGTTGTGTGGGTAGCCCATACAATGCAAGCCTGTAGTGGGTCTACATAAATAAGTCGCATCCACTGCAGTCATTTAAAATTGTTTTGCAGTTTTAGTCCTGATGTGTAGAAACCTTGTTGAGATCACATGTCATAAGTCACAGGAACAAACAATGAAACGATTGATACAGCCATATTGTGGGAGAAAAGTTGGATTTGAAATTATTTTCTGCACTTTCCTGCCCAGCGCGCTTGTTTGTAAGACCTGGCCGCCGCATCAGTGCAGCACAGAGCTGTCTGTCGCCGTGCTCTGCAGCACGTGGCGTGCAGGCGCGCAGCTCAGGCTGTCGTATCGTGTTTGCGAGGTATTCACCCTGCCTGCCTGTTGTGTTTGCATGTCGTGCTCTGTTCTAAAATAAGGCACAGCCTTCCTGCCTGTCAGGTGCACGGTCTGTAGGGAGCTGTGTTCCCCGCCCCCCCCATGTGGCGGCGAGGTGGGGGGGGGGGGATATCTCGCTAGATTGACCCCCAACTTATTTTTTTCTTCTTTTTGTCCAGATGACTATCCCCTACCACCGCCACCCATGGAGGACTTTCCCCTGCCACCCCCTCCAGCTGATGGGGCCTCCTTCAGTGTGCAGGTGAGGCCCCCCCCCCCCGGTAACGTCCGTTAAATGATGTGCTGTTAAATTTCGGCTTGGTCACCGCTTGGAAGTGCACGTGCTCGCCCTCTCCCCGCACACAGACACACCGGGCCGCGCACCCGCACATGCCTGCTCCGTCACGGGTCATGGTCCTATTTGTGACCTTTGTAAAACATTCCCCCTTGACGCAACACAAAAAAAAAAAACGATTAATCAGTTAACGAAACATCCCTTCGAAGCTCACAGAGAATCCAGGCTTGCTTTCTCGCCGGTTTCCTGTTTTGAAATTACGAAGTGATGTTTTTTTTATTAAAAATGCACCAGTGAAATGAAGCCTCCCGCTGGCTGCCTCTCACAGACGGCACTGCTATGTCAGTCTGCGGCCCTTGGTGCTTTGATGCTTCCCAAACTTTTTTTTGTTCCAGCATTCAAAGCCATCGTGCCACTAATCTGCCCAACCTGCTGCATGTCCCGTATGCCGTACGGGATCGTCCTGTATTGATAAATAAAATGCTGTGTCCTGTTTGAACCAACTGTTGAGCCAATCCTGTCTGCTCCCCCAGCTCAGCTGACAGCGGCGACCCTACATCTGGCAAGGGGGGGGGGGGGGTGTTGCTATTTCAAGCCCAGTCCTAAGACTGAGGCCTCCAGGTTTCCTAACGCCGCATCCACTCCTGCTGCCGTGTCCCTCAGCCTCCAACTGGTGTCTCTGGCTTTAGCAGGACATGCAGGGGCGGCGTGTTTCACCTGAACTGCTGAAATGTGCCACTGTGTAAATACGTAACGATTACAGGCTGGATAGCCCGTCGATGTTGCCATTTAGGATTGCTCTGGGAAATTTAGCAGAATGTGTTTTTATGTATTCACACATGTCCCATACAGTATTCAGTAAGGAGAATACCTCAGCATTTGATCTGAAAGTTTAGCTTTTAATCAACTGGTCCCAGTTTAAATTGGTCTGTAGCCAGTAGCACTTGGGACCTCTGGCTGTAACCGCTACCATGGTGCCCTCGCTTGCTGTTCTTTGACAGTCCCCCCCAATCCGTGGCTCTAAAAGCTGCAATATTAACCACACTGTGTCGTCTGCCCTACCCCCCCCCCCATTCGCCTTCGCTCAGCGTTAACTTGTCACCCATATTGAAAATTTATCGAGTAACGAGCTTGTCTGCACTTCTGCGCAGGCTAAGGGAACATGTCTATAATGTCTTTCCCAGTTTGTTCCAGTCGTCCAATTTGCTGTTGCTTTTGTACACGACACATCGGCATCCCAAAGTACACAGCTGCGAAGGATTTACACACTTTTGGGTGGACCGGCTGCGTTTAGCAGCTGCGCACGGCAGTGAGCGTTTGCAAAAAGCGCTTCTCTGTGTTGTTTTACGGTGGATTTTCTGGCAGCCATTCATATGATTAAAAGTGTGCTTTATTAGTTGGGAATCTATTTTCCTACTTTCCATTTATAACCACCCGTCCTGCTGCTTGAACTAACTTTAAAATTACCCAGGGAATAAACCTATTTCCTTTTAAAAAAAAAAAAATGTTCTCTGATATTCTCTTTCTAATTTAGCCAATATGCTGCAAATGTTTGTCGGACAGAATGATCGTCAGCGGATTAGCAGACGTGAACGACGTGGCTGTGGGGGTGGGGGGGGGGAAGCTGTGTGTAATTGCATGGCCCTGGATCTGTCACGTGTCAGCTGTTGCACGCCACCTGCCTCTGCCCCACAGCTACCTGCAGGTCACGTTTGTGCCCCTGTGTTTCCACAGACAAGCGAAGGTGCCCTGAATGGGGGGGGGGGGGTGTGGATAATTAATTAATTAATTATGATTATTCTCATTATAATAATTATTATTATACAATAAATTTTTTCTTACTGCTTTTCTTATTGCTGCTTCTCGTTGCAGTTCGGCAGTGATCTATAACTGCATTGTTATTGTAGTCTTTCCTGTGATGGTTATTATTGATGGTGTGTAAGCCTGTTGCAGCACACGGCACAGCTCCTCTGCCTAAGAAACTCTCGCCTGGCTGCATCCTTATTTTTAAACCTTGGATGTGTGCCAGGTTGGAGGAGGGATGCCTCTCTGCCCCCTTAATTGCTCGAGATATGTACAGCTAAGCGGCAGCTGTTTTCCTGAGAAATCCGAGGATTGTTATGCCTCTGCTCTGACGTGCTGTGCGGTACTTGCCAGGTGAAAGGACCAGAGAAGACCCTGGAGGAGCGCCGTTCCAGTCTGGATGCTGAGATTGACTCCCTCACCAGCATCTTGGCAGACCTGGAGAACAGTCCCCCCTATAAGCCCAGGCCCCCACAGGTAGGTCCCTCTATTCCCCATCCCTTAACCTGTCACTGCAGGCTGGACACGCTGTTACTATGTGGACCTGATGCTGTCACTGCAGGCTGGACATGCTGTCATTTTGTGGGCCTGATGCAGTGACTGATGCAGTTTGGACATGTGTGGGCCTAAAGTAGTTGCTGCAGGCCAGACACGCTGTTACTGTGTTGGTCTAACTCTGTCACTGCAGACTTGACATGCTGTTACTGTGTTCGTCTGACCCGGTCACTGCAGGCTTGACATGCTGTTACTGTGTTCGTCTGACTTGGTCACTGCAGGCTTGACATGCTGTTACTGTGTGAGCCCGACATCTATGCTGTCATCTTGTTCACACGGTTGCTGCGTGGGCCTGAATATTTTGTTGCGGGCAGTGCGTGGTGTGGTGGCTAAAGTAGTTTTGTTTTGTTCTTGCTCATGCAGGTTAATAGTTCCCAATTTCTCAAACTGTTGTTTGTTGTGCAAGGCGGTTTCGGGGAACTACTGGATGACATGCATATGCAAAGATCAGACAGCTTGGCCATGTGCTGAAATATTTAAGTGCAACATACACAATCCTGAAATATAAAAAAACATTCAAGCAAATTAGCCTCTTTATAGATGCCTTTTTAAATGGGATCATGGCACAGAATCGGTTTGGGGATCTGCATTGTCTGAGAAATTTCTGTCTCTCTGTCTCACCTGAAAAATGGAATGAGGTTTTGCATAAGCGTCTTGTGCTTTTACAGTGTGTTCCACTGAGGTCAGATTAGTTTGACTGAGGGTATGAGGGGATTTTTCTTCTCCCGCCCCTTGGTCTCTATACCGAGGTCAAACACTGCTCCACTCAGGAATTGCCCAGAAAGTCTGCAGCCCTTGCGATGATGAAGATGACATTCGGGAGTTTGCCAAGCTGTTAGCTCTTGCTAATTCTGTCTGGTTCGCGAGCTAGGCGTTCTCTTTAACAGCCACCCTCAGATTTAGGTTTACTGTCTAGATGCAAAACTGTAAACTGAGATTATAAATGTGGCAGAGTTCCCCTTTCTGCTCTGCGGACAGTTTAGCATGATGCCTTTAGCCAGCAGTGAGCGAGACGGAAACCACTCATGAGCTCGCAGGAAACATAGCGTGAACGCTACCCCGTCCCTGGCCGTGAAGGAAGCCCGAATGTATGGGATTTTGACCTTTTGACGCCTCCTACTGCCCCTCCCAGTGTTCGTCGAGGGCCGTGTTGACATTTGCGTGCATTCGGCGGCTGAGGCTTCCTGCTCAGTTTAACCCCGCTCCTCCACCATAACCTACTCTCCTGGTAAACAAAGAGGAGGCGAGCTGTTATCACAGCTCTGTGCTTTTCCCCCGTTATGCTAAGTATGTCATACTTGGACGGCTGCGCCTACGCCAAGCCCAGCAGATAAGTGTGGGTAGGAGGGGGCTTTAAAAACCAACATCTCAGTCCACTCCCCCCTGACCNNNNGAGCTTCAGGGCAAAGGCCGTGAATACTTATGCATATGTGACTTCTCAGTCTTTTATTTTTGATAAATTTGCAACCAGAAGTCTGTAATGAAACATAACATTTTGCACGAGTCCCATGAACTTTCGCTTCGATGTGTCACACGCTTGCCATTGTCACGCGCAGCATTTCGCCTTCCAGGGTATAAAAGCCTGGGGCATGTTCGTGAAAGCTGAAGTAATCGGGGTGTAATCAACCACGTTAATCTGTTCCCCGAGCTTTTATACTAAGGCTGTGAAAACCATAGTTGTACCTGTAGGATTCCAGGACAATTGATCTGTGAGGTCAGCACAAAGTCTCCTCCAATAGCCATTGTTAATTAAAAATCAAATGAGATTGTTCTGTCCAGCATTATTCTGTTTTTTATGACTTGGCATCCAAAGACAAAGATTTAAGGGTCCTTTATCCACTGAGGCCTTAAGGTTAAAGTGACTTATGCTCTTAGAGAGGTCTTTAATGAAAGCATGTTGTTTGCTGTGCAATTGAAAGGCTTCCCAACAACTGTGGCCCAGGCCCCGATTCATTCTATAACACAGCTTCAGGTAACATATCAGTAAGATCTGTATTTTGTTTGCAGTGTCTGCAGTAATGCTATGGCAAATGGGCTGCATTTATAGTATAGCGATTGAGGTGGAGAACCCTGTGATGATGGTCGTCTCTGATGTTTAGCATCCTTATTGTCATAGAGAGTGTATATTCTGACTTGAGCACATGTTTAATCATTGCAGGAGTTTTGTCAAAGTGGGTTGATTTAGTTGCTTAAAATTTTAATTTTAACTTGTATCCTCATAATCTGACAGGGTTTATGGCAGTTTTCGTTTGTGACCCAGTAACCACCTGTAAATTAAGACCTTATTCTTTGTGTTTAACACTATTTGGCATGTCAGGTGATCTAAATTATTTTCAATCGTAATACTGCATGTGCCATCTTCTGACTGTTTGTCTTTTAAAAACGTTTTATGTTTCTGTAGCAATAGAACAGTGAAACATTGAGTTAATGTAGTTTACTAGCTATTTGTTCGATGTAGGTAGCAATTCTTCGGGTTGTACAAAATCCATTTTGCTCTTCACACAAAACACTGTTTTTGGGGTCAGAGCACAGGCTCAGCCAGCATGCAGTATCCCTGAAGGAGGATACTGCTCTGATTCTGGGATTCAAACCCACAACCCACTGAGCTGCTTGCCGCGCCAGCATTCCTTTAACAACAGTCAAGATATTCTCAGTTTTCCTTTTTTTTTTTTGTTTTACTCATAAATACTTATGAACGGGAGTTAACACTTTGGATTTGAGCTGAAGTCGGAATGAAACATTTCGATATCTTCATCCAGCAATGTCAGGCTGCCATGTTTGCCCAATGCAGCACAGTGGGTGAAAGCTTGTTTGATTGGGCTTAGGGGGGTCACAGAGCGGAAGATGGCCAGGCCTTCTGAGCCCCATGCAGCACATCTTGATTGGTTTGGATGGGAGAACCACTGATGTGACAGATGGTGCCCCCTGGGGCTTCCCTGGGTCCTAGTTGCTCCCTGAGAACTTGACTCACATGGCCTATGCGTCAGTGCACTTGCCTGACCTTAATTTTCATGCCAGTAGTAAACTTAATAATAGCAAACTTCATGTTGGTTATCATTAAGTGCTGCCTCATTTGTAGAGAACTTGCTCATATGAAAACAACCGCATTGAGAGAGTTTTGTGGCTTGGTGGTGAATAAATATTTCTAGTGAATTGTTACGGTTACTGCTTTTGAGAAGTAGGAAAAGTTTACTGTATTGCACTGTCAGGTCTTGTTACTCATTTTGATCCTTCTGCAGAGCTTGTGGGGAGATTCTCACCCGTGGAGGTACTTTGATATCAGTTAATGAATTGAAGTATGAAATTTTGCAGTTTTAATGTTACTAATGTTATCTACAAGCAAAACAGCAACTTGAAGACCACAATATTCATTATATATTAGCAATAAATTCTTTCTGGAAATATTATGCTTAAGCAAGTCATGCACCTATTAAAATGGCATATTATTATTATTTTTATTATTATTATTATTATTATTATTGTTTTACAAATCATTATCAATGCAAGCTGTTTCATTATATCTTGTACTATTAAGCTATTAATAATAATTGATGTACTGGGCACAGTGCACTTAGCAATAGTTGTTGATGAGGCAAATGAGAGTCTGTTTTTATACCTGATGATTGAATCTCTCCCAGCAGGGTTCTGACTTTGACAGCTTGATGTTTCCTTGCTGATTACTTGCCGTTAATGTCATTGGATGATAATTTATACAAATTTTTTATTATACATTGTATTTGGTTTTCCAGTTAAGGGGAAAGTCTTCAGAACATTAATAATCACCTTTATCCACTGGTAGCATAAACGTGTGTCCAAAAATATATTAAGTGTAGTTCGAAGAGGACTGATTGCCTAAGTCTTGGAAAATCAAACTCCTGCTCTTATTATAACTCTGAGAGGGAAATAATTGTGAGGCAAGTAAGGGACCTTGTGTTTAGATATGATTAGATTATGTGAACTTTATTGATCCCAGGGGGAAATTCTTGTGCATACAGCTCCAACTTGCAGGCAGTGAAAAGCAGGAAAAAAGCAAGGTGAAAAAGCGATAGATAGTGCAAACTGATAGCAGCAGACTTTTACTATTGCAAAGGTGGGATGTGTTCAGCGTGGTTCATACTTCTCTGCACGTGCAGCACTCGTGTCCACACTGCGTATACAGACACGTGAATACTTCCCAGATGACACTTCTCCAATCAAGCTGTGCACTTTGCACATGCACAGAACGTGTCATAGAGGCGCATTGTACACATGCGCACGTCGCGTACTTGCTACATCATTCCGATACGGATATGGAGGAGGATGAGCATGCGCGTGTGAAGTGTGTCCAGGGCTGTGTGTACACTGTTAGTATGGACACAAGTTAGGAGTGTGGCAGGCGTTCGTCCACGGAGGAGCACAATGACGTCAAATGTATTATAAAAGTCCACGGTGTACTATTATAGAGAAGAGTGAAACGGCCTTTATAGTGCCGGCTGTGGAGAGCTAGGGATTCTTGGGACACCCTGGTGGAATGAGCCCTTGGAGGTGTTGTTTGCCAACTCCTCCTATCTCCAGAGGGTCCAGTCAGACCCGTGATGGAGCTGGCCTTCCTGGTGAGTTTGTTCAGGTGTTTGGCATCGCCGGAGCTGATGGCACTTCCCCAGCACAGAGCGCAGCGTAGAAATAGAGCGGTAAAACATTCACAGCAGCCTGCCACACACGTCGAGATACCGGAGCCTCCACACAAAGCACAATCTGCCCTGGCCTTTCTCATACAGCGCCACTATATTGTCCGCCCAGTCCAGTCTGTGGATCATGATGGACCCGCGGGTAATTGTAGCACCATATATTTAACTGGCGAAGCGGCCACGCCACCAGTAGGTTATCACGGTGGTACGTCCTACGTGGGGGGTGTGGAGGGTGGGCGATGGGCGGGGCATCTCTGGGCTGCTCCCTGAGTGTTTCACCATCCTCGAGACTAAAGGTCTGCAGCCCTGCGCCCGTTGGAAAATGCCCATGCGCTGGCTGGTTTGGCCCCATTCTCAGAACTGGGAGGACGCAAAATATTTATGATTCAAAAACTTTCTTTTTCAACAAGTATGGGTGCAAGGACAATCCTGCCTTCCTCCCTGCAGTCTTAAAAAGCATATCACAATCTAACATAGGGCATAAATACAATACAATAAATACAATATACATCCAATAGGTCCAATGGTCCAGTGTGTGTATATGTATGTGTATGTATATATATATGTGTATATATATATAGTGCACAATATACACTATACATACCCAGAATACAACAGCATGCAAGTTGCTGAATTAGAATTGAAATGCCGTGATTTTTATTATTGTCTGCATTATTGCTTCTATTGTATAACATGAACTGATATTTTTTCTGCATTTCTAAACCGTAATCTTTGTGTTTCTTGTGTGTATTGATGATAGTACACATTTTTAGGGGGCCCCCTCCTTAATGATGATGATGATGATGATGTTTTGGGTTCCGGCAGAGGTCGTGCTCCCTGCCCCGCACCCACCCCTTCTGCGGCAATGCCCTGCCGGAGCTATGCACGTGTGGGCCAGCTTATGTTGGCCGTAGCCAGATGTTTAATAGGTTAAAGACATGAGGAAGCAAAGGATTCAAGGTACGAAAACTAGTGAAGGTGGAGCAGCGGTGAGGAGTCTGCTGCTCTGGGGGTGGTGGCGGGAGCAAGGGTGCGTTTAAGGCGCATGCCGCGTTCCCCCTCCATCTGTATGGCTTAGGTCTTGGTAAGAAGCAAGAGGCATGCGGGGGGGCAGGGTTATGCAGCAGCGAGGGCTGTGTGGTGAATAAATGATCCATTTCCAAGGCATTTGTACTTCACCTTTATCTGTGAAAAGAAACCAGGCTTCAAAACTTCAAAGATTTTTATCTGGTTTTACACTTCTGCATTGGGACAGGTGCTTCCTTTGATCAAAGGTTATTTAAGTTTAACTTTCACTTGCAGCTTCATCTGTTAATTAGCTGAAAAGCAATCGGAATGCCCTTCCCTATTCAAACAAACGCATACTCAATTGACTACACCTTGCTTTTTAGTTTGGGATTGGATCCTTTGTCATCGCTCTTCTTTACTGGACAAGTGGCTATGCCACGTGTATGGATAGATGATTGATTGACTAATTGGCTGTTAATTGCTAGGTGCCAACAAAGGCAGGGGCCACCTTTGACCTTTAGGTTAATTTAGAGCGGGAGTGAGGAGCTTGATCCATGCAGAGCCGGTGCAAGATTTTGCCATGACCACTCAGTCAGCCAATAATAAAGCAGCGGTCCTCAGCTCCAGTCCTGGGGGGACCCACTGTTATTGGCTGATTGACAGGTCATCCCAAAAACCCATTCCGGCCTTCCATGGATCAGGATCCCCACCCCTGATATAGAGGTTTTTGTAGAGATTTTAACTATTGGGCAGAACGATTTGTTTCCCGTAGTTCTTAACCAATACTGGGTACAAGTGAGTCTGCAGCTTATCCCAGCCTATTGAAGGGCTGCAGCATGCATGCATGCACACGTTCTCCTCGCTGCATGTTTTTGGACGGCTGGAATAAATGGGGCTTCCCAGAGAGAACCCACATAACACGGGGAGAACATGCCAACTTACACACGCATGCACACGCACACAGCCTGGGCTGAATGCAGGGAAACGTACAAGAAAAGGTTCTGCAAACTATACTAATGGTTTTCTGGGCTGTTCGGCAACATAATGAATTGTATGTTAGTTTGGGGGCGGTTCTTGGGGGGGAGGCCGGGTCAGTGGCCCTTTGACAACATGCATGACCCCCCCCCCCAAATACATATGCTACTTGTTCCTGAAATAAATGTATTATTATTATTATTACTACGAATGATATATTAATATAACTATTTATGTTAATGTATGTGAGGTAACATTCTGTTTGCTGGGAACAGGAAAAGTGCAGATGTAGGCAGATTCCCGGATTCTTGACGGACTCTTACCGCAGGAGCACCGGGGGGTTGAGGCACTTCAGTCGGTGAACGGCGAAGTTAGAAGAATAATCAAACGTGTGGAAGTAAGACAGTCTAAACAAAACAGAGTGAATTGCATATTGGTGAAGACTGTAAAATGTGACTGCAGAGCATTGCATGAATGACTTTGGAATTCTAAATTGTCTTTCACTTTTACTTGTAAATAACGTTGTACTTGGGGGACATTAGGGTCAAATGCATCTGGCCTCCCTATCAGAACAACT
>JAODUD010000043.1:11748038-11766528 GCA_026784285.1 Stomatorhinus walkeri | reverse complement strand
GTCTAGAACTGCCACTGATTTTAGGGAGATTCTTCAGGAAATCTGTGCTGTATTAAATAGCAATTTTCAGATGCAGTCAGGTTCCCTGCAGGATTTCAAGATGACACTGTGAAGAAAGTGAGGGGAATTTTTTTCCCAGCTCCAGCCACTGGCTCATTCCTTTGAATGAAAAAAGGCCTCTATGAAGTCTGAAGCTCATAGAGGAAGTAGTTAATGTGCGTGTTGCCTTTGAAGTCCAGGGTGACAGTCACGTAATTAAGAAATCCCATTCCTGTGGTGGCCTGGGCCCACTTTTTCTTTCGGCGCTGTTGCTTTGCGATCGCTGGTAAGGTGTCACAGATGGAAGGTGGATGACAAGAATGTGTGAGTTTTCACCTTGACAATTTAAACTTCCTTAAAGGGCCTTTGAGGCCGCTTGCGTGCTGCGCCGTCCTTCACATGCTGACTTTGCCACTCGGCTGGGGAGTCTCCTGTCCTGCTAGGAGTTAAAATGGCAGGATGCTTGATTTGGCTTCAGCTCTCCTATCCCAGGGCCCTTGGTGTTCTGCCTTAGCAAACTTTGCTTTCATTCCCTTATTTTGCCTTGGAAGGCTTTCCTCGTCCTCTGCTGCTGGCAGTAGCGCCTGCATTTTGTCTTTACTCTTTGCCATCACTTATTTATTGCCGCTGTTGGATGTGGGAGACCTTTGTGGTATGTTCCTTAATGTTCCCCGGCAGCCTTGCCAGCGCTGGAGTCTTTGGGTTTTGGGTTTTGGTGAGAGCTGTCCCTCCTTCATGGTTCGCGGAGTTTAATGCGTGTCACTGTATCGCCGCTTGGAAAAAAGGGGGTCGGGTAGTTTTTTTTTTTACTGATCAGTAGATACAGAGAAGAGGAATTTTAATGTAAGCTCAGTTTGATTTATCTGTTAGCCCCGTACCATACAGAACATGGTATGGTCCCCCCCCCCCACCAACGATTTTCAGGGGATGTCTTTAATCAAGCGTAATGTGTGTTATCTCGGGGCTGCGTTTTTTTAAAAACGCCATTAATTCCACAGTGCGTGACGGGGAGGGGGGGACCTGAGATAGCGACCACGCCGGGCCCCCCCTTGGTCACGCTTCCTTCCAGCCCGAACGTCACAGAAAATATCCGGAAAGATGGAGATTGTACCAGCTCGCGTAACTTACGCGCAATTGGTCCCCCCACCCTGGAAAATGGTGAAAGCAGTAACTGGAACTCAGGATGTGTTGCAGACGTAAAAACTAAGGAGGCCCCTATGGAGCAGCTCCGACACGCTGGGTCTCCTCCTTTGAGTCTGAGCTGTGAGATGACCAGGCAGACCCGCCGAAGGTCTTTACTGTAACATGAGGACGCGCTGCTCTAACGTGCCCTTTACATCCTCCGTGCTTTTGTCACGCAACCGGTGACTAGGGAAAGAGCCGGCATGTACAAAGGAGTCCTGAAGACTCTGGCACATCTGGGACCAGGGAAAGGGGGGGGGTGGGATTAAGGGGGAGTCATTGAACCTGTTAGCGTCCCAGAGGAGCACATGTCATTTGGCAAGCTGGGATTTTCCACTGAGCTGCCATAATTTAGACGCTCAGTTTGGGAGGGAATTGTACTGAAACTGCATGAAATGAATGATAATGTGTGCTTACACTTGTTGCACTGCAAGAGGTCTGGTTCATTTTTTTATTCCACCCCCTTTTCAGGTCATTTTCCCATCTAACCCGTCTCGGCTCTGGGCCTTAGGCTGGAACGCAGAGGCCTGTTTTGCGGTTGTCCGGCTGATTGCCTTAGACTAGTTTTTGGGCTCTCGCCTCCTTTTAGTGTCTCTGAAGTCTAAAGAAGACCTGGAACTGTGTAACACTTAGGAGGCCTGAACTGAGCTGAAAACCAGCACATCTGTGTTCAGCTCGGCCCGTGTTGCACTTCACATCTGTGTGGCTGGTTCAAAGCAAATACTGCACTGACATTAAGCATACAAATTATTTTGGAATATTATCTGCTACTGACTAAAAAGTCAGCACGATTAACAAAGTGAAGGAGGAGCGTTCTGGAAAGTGGCCAAATGGTTAACCGGCTCGTTCTGTGTCAAAATGCAGAGTTTGCTGCAGTTTGATACCTTGGGTGCGTCTTAATTATTTAGCCAGTGCGAGAATAATATTTACCACACTGATCTATTCTAGATCTTATCTTGTTCTCAGTTTCATGACCTAGTGATTAAATTGTCTATGAGGGGAGATTGGGAGGGTTGTGTAATTGGCGGAAAATTTACCGTGGTGATGTAATATTTTCGGGGGCCTATTTGCATTTGCACAGTGCGACTAAGTAAATGTTAAGTCTTAACGGCCTTTACACATAAATTAATGATGTGCAATTTTTAACAACCGTGAGGCGTTTAAGTGAAGTGATTTGACTCAGTGTAATACTTACTTAAGGATACAGCTCAAGACACATGATCTTTTTATTCAAACATTGTCTGATTTTTTTTCCTCCACTTCTTCTAACTTCAGTGAGAGTGTGTGAGGACCAGAATTTCCGTATCTTCTCCGGTACTCCTCATCTCATTGCAGCAGGGTCTCCCATCCGATAGATAAACTTCCAAATCCATAATCGGTGGGATTACCGTGCGGCATGACTCGCTGACTGGTTTAACCTGATTGGAACCGGTACAGGAACTGGGGAATTGGGTTAAAAGGTCTGGGATCAACTTCACAATAATCCTTTCGACCGTGTCTTTCCGAGTCTTATTACTGCTTTAATCACCGGCCTGATGGCCTGTGAGGAAAAGCCTCGGCGTTGCTGTGGATCAACACGCTCCTCTGAACCACAAAGGTGTGGGAAAATCTCCCCTTGTGCCTGTCTGCACCACTGTGATGGTCAGCCGTTGGCACTTCCATGCCGAATGCTTGTGTACAATAGGATCCACACTGACCTGGTGGGACTGACACCCCTAAAGGTCGAGTAATGGTTACCGCTTAATGGGGAGTGTGGATCCATTTTTTCTGCTCCGGGAGGGTTGTTCTGCTCCATTTCAGCACTACATCTTCATAACGTTGCCTGGTTTGAGACTGAGCAACTTTGGGAAGTGGCTTAAGGTGTTAAATTTGTCTGAACGGGCTAATGATATTGCCGTGTTGCAAGTCTTTGTGTTCATACTGCGGTAAAAATTGTAATTGAATTTTTGGCTTAAGGCAGTAACCTAGAAAGAGCCGCCTGGGTTAATGACATGTGGAGGTGCCTTATTTTAGTACAGCTGTGGATCAGAGATCTCTGCCTGACATTTAGACATGCACAGAAGTGCTACGGATCGTATTGGGTGTAGATCTGTCTGATAAGTGGTTATAAACTTGTAGGCAGGATCTTGGCTTCCTGAGAGCAAGTCCATGTTGGAAGATGGGCTTGAGAAACATAATGTTTATCTGGAATGCTTAGAGAAGGTAGCCTGCCTGATCCCAGAGCATGTGGGAGTCATGTGGTCCACATAACTTCTGATTCATACCCCTTCTCTGGTGTGAACCGTGGAGGCAGCATGCAGAGCATTTCAGACCATACCTCTCTCTCCAAAGCCACAGACTACCTCCGTCCTTCGGAGGGAGTCCCAGACGGTCCCATACCATCTGTGAGTTATAATTCCTGTGGGTTGTCCTGGGCCTGCATTGGGGCCTGGTGCCCAACGAGATGTGCCCTGAACAGCTCTCCATGGACATGAACGGGTTGGCATCCTTTTGAGATGCCTGAATCACCAGCGCTGAATCCTCGTTCTGAAGGAGCAGTGGCTTGATTTTCAAGATCCTCTGGATCTCTGAACTATTCACCCCATCACAGAGAGAGTGCTTGGAAACCCTGGAGAGAAACCTGATTTCCACTTGGATGAGAAACCTTGTTTCAGGCTGACAGTCCTGCAAAGAAACAATATTTCTAGGCTCGCGAATAAGTACGTGCTCATTAACCATAGGTGAGGGAGGTGACATAGGTTGATTGGAAAGCCACAAAGTGTCCCCCTCTCACCTGAATGAAGCAATCCAGTCTTGTCTGGTTGTGCACCATGACCAAGGAGGATTCTCATCCCCATGTCTTCACATTGAGCAACGAGTGGCTGAAGTGCATAGTAGAAGTCCTGGTTGGATGAGACTAAAAGTATGTCATCATCTGCAAATACCAGGGATATCACTTCTAGACCCCTGTGCAGTAATGCTTCCAGCCGCCGCTGTGCCTTTGACATCCTGTCCATGAAAATCTCAAGTGGAGATAAAGCTCACCTTTGTAGGAGGCCAATACCCACTCTGTACGCCTTCACTTTAGTGTTAAGGATGCAGACACGACTCTTAATACCTTCACAGTGGGACTGAAGAGCATGCAGTAGTGCCACCAGTATCCCATATTGTGCTGGGTCAAATTGTAATATACAGACCTTCAGAGCTAGAGAGGGAGAAGAATTGGTCCTCTGTTTTTACACTCAGGCCGAATGTATATTGTTCCTTCTGAATCCTAAGTTTGATCATTGATGGGAGTTTTCTCTGAAGTTGTAATACATTCTCTAGTTCCTCCTTTTTTAAAACATTCCCCATAAATCCTGTTGGCTCATCTGGCTCTTATTGCCCCATCTGGTCTCCTAAACATACATCCAACTGTCATTAGGGTTCACTTACTATATCTGCCACTCACCCAAGTATGCAGCCTCAAATCAGCTAATTCAACTGTAAAGTTAATAGACTCTAGAGTAGGAGACAATCACTCCTAACCAAAAGTTTGAGTTGCCGAGGCCACACTATGCATTCAGGGAAATAATATATACAATTTCTCCAGCATTAGCTTCTTCTCTGACATGTTCCCAAAGCTGTTGTCCATTAAATGAGGCTGCGCCTGATCTCCGCCTTTCACCTCACAGGTGGTGAACCTAAGGCAGGGGTCTCCAACTCTGATCCTGGAGAGCTACTATCCAGGAAGTTTTCTGTCCCACTTGGCTTCTGATGAGCCACACCTGTTCCTGGTATTTACCTGAGAACAGGTGAGGCTCATCAGAAGCCGGGTATGATAGAAAACCTACCTGGACGGTAGCTCTCCAGGACCGGAGTTGGAGACCCCTGACCTAAGGGATTAGCCTGTCCAGGTTATGTGGATGCCCTAGCACTTGGTAGCAAACTCCACCCCAGGATTTCAGAAGTGGGTTCTGGTAGTCCTTGGCCGGGTACTCCGGGTTTTCTTGGTAACTTTCACGTGGGGTTTTTGTTTTGTTTTCCCGTTTTCTCCTCACAGCCCTGTTCACCAGGGGAAGTTCTATCAGGAATGCAGGCCCCAGATGACTTAGACCTGTGGATTGTTGAAGTTTATAAACCTCCTACATCACACCATAGTCACTATCCTTGGGGGGGGGGGGTGTTTGCGTGGGATTTCCCTCTGGGGTCAATGAAGTGTAATTGATAATCTAATGTAATACAATTGTCTGATGTGTAAAGGAATCGTGCATCGGAATGTGCGTGTCAGTGTTTTTAGGCCTCTAGTCTTAACGGATAACTGTGTTGATTGCTTGAGTTTCCTTAGATAGTACTTGGTTTTCGCTGATTTCATTCATACTCGTGTTATGGAGATTGCAGAAAATTTAGTTTTTGTTTGTACGTATACAATATAAAGTTAATTAAGGCTGTAATACTGTTTTTATTTTTAAAGTTTATGAATGATTTTGTCAGCCTTTGCAGCCCTCTGTCTGTGGGTTATATAAGTTGAAGGTTATTCACAATAGGCCTGTGGTTTCAAGAGGAGTTAGTTTTTTTTTTTTTTGACATAAGGCGGATTGTTGTCTGATCGCGATATAACTCTGTATGATCTGTGATAGCCCGCCTCCTTCCCCTAAAGCTAACGTCAGCACAAGTTTCCCAATGACTGTAGGCACCGTCTACCTGCCAATATTCCTTGATTCCTCCCTCCAAAAGGCATCGATCCTCACCCAGACGTTTTTACGACGTGTTCGACCTGGAAAGTGCCCAGGATCACCAGTCTCTGGTGTCCAGATAGCCTTGCTGAAAGTGCTGGGGAAGCAGGCCAGATTGTTGGTCGCCCTCCAGGAACAGATAAATAACTCTGTGCAGACATGGGAATGCCGACATGCACTTGGTCTGTCCCACCCGCTGAGAGCTGAGCCATGTACTGGAGGACCTCTGCACTATCCTGCGAGCTTATGAGGAGATGATGCCTCTGCATTAGTGCGTGCCCAGTTAGCCAGAAATAAGGGTGAAGAAACTACCTTGTACGTTGCGAGTCAGCATCACGTTGTTGGTTTTCTTGCTTTGAGGAATAAAATCAGTTGAAGTTCTTTCTCTTGAAATATGGGTTCACTTGAAGTGCCTGTACTAATAATGTTGTTGCGTTTCAGAACTATGGGGTCTCCTCTGGGACTGGCCCCACCTCCGCACCAGTCATCGGACACAAGAGCATGGTGATTCCCACCCAGCCTCCACTGACGGCAACCAAGAAGTCTACAGCCAAGCCTCAGACCCCAACTGCCTCTCCAAGCACGACTGCCAAACCCCAGGCCCAGCCCCAGGTTCAACCCCAACCCCAGCCTGTTCCAGCCTCCTATACCACTACCTCCACCCCCAGTCGACCAGCCATTAATGTCCAGGTGAAGACTGCCCAGCCCAGTCCTCATTACATGCCCCCGGGCCCCCCCCAGCCCCCTCACCAGTTCCATCACCAGCCCCCTCATCAGCCTCCTCACCAGCTCCCTCACCAGCCTATGCGTGCACCTGCCCCAGCCCCATATGGAACCCCCCAGCTCCGTAACAGTGCTGATTTTGCCTATGGGCCACCTCAGCCCAGCTACACTCCTCAGCCTCTCAGAGGGTACCCAGAGCAGCACTACCCGGGGATGGGACAAGGTCTGGCATATGGGAACCAGAACACTTGGAGACCCGAGCCTGGTCATCCTGCTGCACCCTTCAGCCAGGGCTGTCATCCTCCAGGCCCAAAGAAGACCTACATCACCGATGTCCCTCCTGCCCTGGCACCTTCGACAGGCGCACAGTTCGGTTCCGGTCCTGTGGCCCAGCAGAAGGTAGGCCCGCACCTGTCAGAACATTCTGTTCCTTGTACATCAAAAATGCTGTAAATGATTAAATGATGCAAGCAGAGACTCTGATGTGATAAATCGTATTACCCTCCTGACCATGGGAAAATCCACCTTCAGCCGGGCATCCTGGTTATCAGTCATCTCATGGATTTCCCTTTTTTTTCTCTCTGGAGAGTTAGAAGCTCACTAGAAGGCCAATAGTAATGAAAGTTGTTGTTGTCATTCTTGCAGTTTAATCATCTGTGTGCAGTACTGGCTTGGATACCATGGGAAATACCAGTATTTATGTCTGATCCCTCTTCTCTCTGAAAACATGTGCAGGACAGTTGATCCAGCAGAAAACACACCTCTTTGCCTCTTAGCATTGTGATTTGCTAATCGCAGTATAAAGAACCACACTTTAATTCACTTTACAGTACTCTTCAGAACATACTTGCCCCAAAGTCCTTAATGAAGATGTACAACAAAACAGTACAGTCAGTTAAAAATTCGTACTGGTTATACTGTAGGAAAATGCAAGAAGATAATGAGACAGTCATAGGGGGAAAACAGTGTGTGGGTCCTATTAGCTTCCCAACATTCCCAGGCAGGCCAAACTTACAGAAGTTTAAAAACAGATGCGTAGGTGGCCTTGTGTTCAGCAGTGTTAGGACAGCCTGGGATTCTGAGCAGCTCAGCCTGCGGTGACACTGTATCTGTGAAGTGAGTCAAGGTTGCAGGGCTTCTCGCCACCGGCACCTGTGTCATCGGGGAGAGGATCTCCGCTTCCATTGACTCAAATAGTAGCGCAAATATCTTCATACGTTCCATCCATCCATCCATTGTTTGCCGCTTATCTGGGGTCGTGTCGCAGGGGCATCAGCCTAAGTAGGGGATGGCCTGACCTCTCTCTCCCCAGCCAGCTCCTCCTAGGAGAGACTGGGGAATTTTCATGCCAGCCGAGAGAGAGAACCTCTCCAGCCTGGGTCTGCCCCCGGGGTCTCCTGCTAGTTGGACCTCCCCAAAACACCCCCCCCCAGAGAGCCGATCTTAATACATTTATCATCCAGAATTCCTTACCCAGTAGTGGGTCATGCTGAGCCTTCTCCTGTCCCAGGATGCAGAAGGAACATTGAAGATGGCACCCTGGGAAGGATGTACAGATGGATCAGGGAGATTCAGAGGCCCCAGTACGCCTTACCTTAAGCTGGAGGAGTACTCCAAATGGGTACCTGAAGGATACCCAGTACAGACATGGGGAGAACATGCAGACTGCACACATACACAGCTAGGGATGGGGATTTGGGGTGTGAGGCGATTGTGCTATTTACTGATCCACCACACTGTCCTATTATTGTTACAGATATTATGATTAGGCCTGGAAATTGAGCAACCAGTCTTTGTGGCATGAGACCCAGTGAGTTGAGTTCCTCAAATCTGGTCCTGGAGGGCAAGCCCTGCAATACAGTTTGCAGGTTTTCCTGCTCAAACAGACCTACTAAACCTGGCAGTTGCCTGGTTAAATGGCTGAATAAAGTGTATTTGAGTAGGTTGCAGTCTTGCCCTCCAGGACCAGAACTGGGGAACCCTGCCCTACAGACACATTCAAATGATGCTGAATGCGGAGAGACCTTAGCATACTACTCAGTAGATGCAAACATTTTGTCCTGGATTTATCGTTAGGAGAAGTATGTTTGTTTACCAACTTGGTGGTCGATCCTGTAATATTCAAATAAGAGATTAAAGCAGATCATTACAGTAAGGACAACGTGTTTTTCCAAATTCTAAACCGAACAGGGTGATGGGGCACTGCAGGCATCATTAATTGATGTAAACTGTAGATAAGTATTAGTTTGCTCACATCAAAGGTACTCTTCTCAGCGCTTGAGAGCCATGGCAGTTGCCTCTCTGTAGTTCGTCTTTTTCTTTATTGTTGCTGTGGCAAAAGAACATATGGAAGAAAGGTCAGAGGTCATGGAGTGTATGAGTGTACATGAATGTGCTAGGAGTGAGAAATTCCGATTAAGTTTCACCCCCCCTCCCCCCCCCCCCACACTTCCTGCTCGTTTGATGCATAGTTAAGATACAAGACTCACGATGGAAAAGCAGCTGATTTAAATCCCAGTATAGGTTGCTCCCAGCATGGAGTGACAAACGTGTGGCGTAGCCGCTGTTGCCCGTGCCCTGTCATAGCTTTTACTTCCCTCCATGATGCTGTCATATAAGTTTCCCAGCAGTCCTTTGTAGCTGATGTCACTGAAGTCTGGTTTTGCAGCCCCAGCTACCAGACATACCCCTTTTGTTATTCAACAGGGGAATAAAAAAAAAAAACTTTAACAAGCTTGAACCGGTAAAACGGGCAATTTGAAATTAATTATAACTGGAGCCATGGTGCTTTTGAACCCCCTGACTATCGTTTTTTTAATGCATTTTCCATCCTTGTTATAGATTTGTCTTCCTGTGCTTTTATCATGCCAAATAGGGCTGAATTGGAAGATAAAAGCCTTAGAATTAAAAAGAAAGATTAGAATGAATGCAAAATCTGCCAGTACTGCCTTTTCATTGCCACTCTAGGCTGATTAAATTGCAACATTTCAACTTGGACACAGAAGGACTAAAATGTATTTTATTTAATTAAAAGTATTATGCAAGTGAAAACAATCTACAACATTAAGTTATGACCTGATATGTTTCAGTGTGGTTTGCTGTATATGTTATCAAAGTCAGAGCTGCTTTCTAGATATACTTTTTCTGTCTTTGATTTCTTGTTTGACTTCTGGAAATAGTTGGTTTTAACAAACACCTGACTTGAGTCGCTAGGTGACCGGGACTCGCATGTCAATGCCGAACGTGACTCGAAACACTCACGATTCGCCGCTCCCCTGCACCATGAGTGATGCGTTTGGTTCGGAGTGAATTTATTGGCTCCGAGTGATGCGATTACCCAGCCTCAACGGTGTTTGATCTTTTTTGCATTAAAGGATGGAGTTTTTTTTTTTTTTTTATGAGAAAAAAAAACAGGATTTCATGGCTGACAGTTAATTTAGCGGTTTCTGTGGATCTTGTGACGGCCCTAATCGGGGAAAGGCTTATAGGCTGGATGGTGACTTCTGTTACTTCTGAGCGTGACTGACGTTTGACAGGGGATTATGCTGCGGCCTGCTCTGCCTCTACAGGAGGGCGAATCTTCCAGAAGGTCATTTACGTTTTGATTGGGTAACATAACACACAGGGTTGGCTGGGTGGGGCTGGGCTGTGCGTTATCAAACTCAGACTGCTCTGCTGATAAACCTTGACCTCTACAGACCACGAGGTTGTGTCTCATCAGCTGCTGAAAACATTCTAATTTATTTCAAGCATATTTGTCTTTCAAACTGGCAAACATGCTGTGCTTTTTTTTTCTTCATGATGGTACATTTTACTCAAGATGAACTCTTGTCTACTTCAGAATTCACTAGGGTCAGGTAATATCTTATAAATGCACACAAAATGTTGCTGGTTTAACTCCTGACATGGGATTCAACTGGAGTTACCCCAGTGAAATATCCCACTGAAATATATCCTAAAGTTCCGTTAGGAACGAAACACAAGTGTCCAGAGCAGTACAGTAGTGATGTCTTGTTAGGTGGGTATACTGTTATACTGTATAATTAGTTACACACACTTCTCCTCTAACTGATACACGTTTCTGATGATTTTTAGGAGCAGTATTTGGTAAATCTATTGTTTCATAAGATAATAAATCTTTATTGTCATTATCACTTAAACAAGGAAATTGAAAATGTAATCGACCCAATGTGAGGCATAAGAGTAATGAAAGAGTATATAAAAAATGTGCAAATTGCACTGACTATATAAATTGCACTGATTATTCAAATTGCACTGATGAAATATAAAAATGAACAGCTTGAATTTAAAGCCAGGATTGCTTTGGGATAAAAACTGTTTTAGGTGATTTTGTCCTGGTTTTCATTGCTCTGTATCTCTTGCCTGATGGCAAAAGCTGAAAGAGGCAGTGACTGGGATGTGATGAATCATATGATCAGGTTTTTTTAGAGGTGGGGATGAGCTGTGTACCTGTGCACACCCACCTCTACATCTCTGATCTAGAAGCAGCTTTGTTCTGCTGGCCAGAGACATAGGAGCCTGGGACATGTTAGTCCCCCCCCCTCACCCAATATCAAACTCCTTCCTTCCCCATTGGTGGTGGCTCTGCCGTTGTGCTTTGCATCAGCTGTATGCTGGATTAGGGATGCAGATGTGTTGGGGCCGACGACACCTGGACAGTATAGAGAGAGGCCACACAGGGGCTCCAGCCTCGGTCCTGCGCTACTCGTTCACTCCTTCCCTGCCACGCGCCATCCTCATTAACTCTGATGCTCTTCCCTCAAGTGGATTAGAGTAAAGGAGAAAATAGCTATTTTAAAAGGTACGGCGCATACAGTTTAATCAAATCGGTAGCCTCAAGAAAAATAAGAGTAATTTTAATTTAGGACTCCTTACATCTATATTTATCTTTACTGGAGGAATCGGAAGCTGACAATAACTGGATTGGAAAATATGTCGATAGGGCAGACTTGCCTGCTTCCAACGTGCAGGCTGCCTTAATACGACACCTCTCACCTTCCTGTTCCTTTCTCGAGAAAGGCATCTCGGCAAATTCCTGGCCACAAATCATTTAAATTATCCCTGCTCCTGTGTAAACATGTCCGTTTTTAACCTCGCTGATTTGTTTTACGTGTTTGGAAGAGTCTTACTGTCTATGCTGGCCCTGTTTGTACCTGGGTGTCACTGTCATGCATTGGAGAAACCAGGGGTGATTAATAAACTTAAAAACGTAAAAATCTCTGCCCATCTGTTTATAGAACCTTCTTCACATGGTCAGGTTACCCTTGATGGTGAAAAAACATGATGGGATTTCAGTGCTAAACCAGAGCAGCTTCTCTGAAATGTCACCGCACGTAAATGGAAGGGGTGTCCATTTGTGAAATGTTCCGGTGGAAGCCGTTCATGAAGCCATCCGTATTTTTGGCGAGCCCGGGAATGTGAACGGTGACAGGAACGCGGTCTGCCGATGAAGAGGGAACGGGGAGGGGGTGTAGGAGAGGGGATAAATCCGGAGCACGAGCTGCAGTCTCGAAGAACTGTGTCAGACGGGTCGGTGTCTGATTACATTTTTATGACCCTGACACAGGTCTGCGCTGATTACTCTATGAAAATGAGATGCTGGATTGAGTTTGCTAATTGGACCTAAAAAAAAAAAAAAAATTGAACCAATTTTGACTAAAAAGGCAAAATTTATTTCCGAGTCATGAAAATTAGAAAAATAAATAACAGGATATTTGAGAATGTTAGGTAACACACATTACAATGTGGACTTTGCTACATGAGTAATGTATCTGGGTTAACCTGTAATACCCCGGTAACAGAGCAAGGCCTTTAACCTCCGCTTTTTCACTTCAGATCTCGGGATACTTTGATTCTTTATTAAACTGAAACTGCTTTGATGAACCTTAAGTTTCTTTTCTGGTCTCATCAGCTTCCCGCTACTTTGTTTGCTCAGGACAGCTGAAGCAAAACTGGACACCAGTTATAGGCAAAATGTCATGGGCATTATTTCTATGATTAGGTAATATGTAAATATTTCTCATTAGTCACAGTTCAGGTGGAAGTGTCCTGAGGTTTAGGTACTTTACCTACCCCCCCCCCCCTCTTTTTTTTTACCCATAATGCACTCCATGTAGTTTCTGAGTATGAGTTACAGTGCTGGTGTCCGCTTACTGACGTGTCTGTTTTTCTCATCAGCCCTGTCCAGTCCCAGGTTTGAGCTCCAGTCGTTTATTTATAGCGCTAAGTAGCGAGAGAAGGAAGATCAAAAAGTGTAGCGGATACAGCATGTTGGCTGCTGACATTACTTGCATTTTCCTGTCACTGTAACACTGACTCAGAAAAAGGGGTCTTTCTGCCCTCTGAAATAGAATGTGTTCGGCCTATTTGAAGAAGTGCCGCAGCCATAACCATGTAAGGGCACCAGGTGGCGTAGCAGTTAAGGACACAGGCTGAAGCTTGTCCTCGGAGATCTGTTGTAGTGGCCTTGAGTCAAGTCAAGTGGGCTGTATTGTCATACTATCCAAAAACAGGTACACCGGTATGAAATAGCATACAACAGCATTAACTGGGGATTGCATTGCAATATGCAGTGCAAATTTGTAAGAGCTGTATACCGAGCTCAGTGAACACGTCACTTTGAGTGGCGAATCGTAAAGCATCTGGCCGCTTGGCCGAGTGTCACACGGTGCGGCAAAGATGGTGGTTGCTACTGCCTCCCGCGGAGAGCAGATGGAAATCAGGGCTGGGAAGAAAAACCACGTGTCCCCTCCAGTGGAAGGCCAAACTGGAGCTGTGGTTGACTGGAGTGGGGCAGGGTGAAAGGGCTTGGGTTCACCATGACGAAAGTGGAGGTGTGACCATGAATGACACGGCTTGAGAAGACGGTTTCTCGTCTAGGGTAAAAGTGAAGTTTTCGTTTAATTACATGTGTGCACTTCTGCTGGGTCATTTACTGCAGCAGTTGACCCACTGATATGCAGTCTGTTGATGGTAACCCTGTTTAACTTCGTTCCGTTCTCCTTTTTTCTCATTTGGTGTAGACGAATCTCAAGATGGCCAATTTGCACGTTTGTTTGCAATAACCTGTTGATTTTGAATGGATCCGTCCATGTAGCTGGAACGCGGTTAAAATCATCACAGCCCACAGGGCTGATGAGTGTCGATAGGGTGCCGTTCAGCTCTGAGGCCAGTTTCCCGGCCGGAATTATTATAAACGAAGTCAGGAATGAATTGGTAATTTCACGCTGCCTGTTTTTGTTTGCCTTCGTCCTTTTGATGGTAATGATAATAATTAAGACTGTGGTTTGTCCTTTAGATTTATGGACGTCTGTCCACAGAGCGTCGCTGTGAATTTTCATTGTTTCCCACAGCCTGGCCCTCAGGGAGCATGGAGAGTTTTTTCTGGGGTAATTTCAACTTCCACATATAATTGTAAAGTAAAAAAATAAACATGGAAAACATGTACCACCGAAATATATGAATTTATCCTTTTATTAAATATAAAAACGCCAGTCCTTACACATTTCTGTTTTATTTATCTGTCTGGAAGCTGAGATTCTTTATGCTCAAGAAGAACTTTTTAAAATGCATGCAAATATTTTGACACAGAGGGTGCTAGACCAGTTTTGAGAAGTGATTTTATTAAATTTAAATAGTGAAAACTAGCTGATTGCACATAGGTAAATTAATCTTTGACAGGTCCTCGTGAGACTTGCTGCACGCTGTTCAGTTGCTGCCACCTTCATGTTTCTGGGGAGATTTTTATCCGAAGATAATCGACGTCCGTGTTCAACCAGCATGAAATGAAACGGCGTTTCTGAAGTCTGAAAAATACTTTTACATATATCGCTTTTCGTTGTATTGATTAAAAATGCAAACACTCTAGGCCTGAGATTGTGATCTTCTGTCACACTCAGCAAATTTGCAGATGGCATCGAAGGTTTGATTCCTACCGCAGCTTTCCGAACATGTGCGTGTAGGTGTTCTCCAGCTCTGCCGTGTTCCTCTTGGTCATCCTGATATTCAGGCCAGGTTAGCTTCCACGTTCCCGCTGCACACACTTGCACTAGGCCTTTCATCTCCTTATACCCAGGATAGATGAGCTGTCATTAACAACAGACTAAGGCCTGCTCCGTACCTCTGCGGACCTGGCAGTGCCTTAATCCTGAACGTTCGTTATTGCCTTAGCGTGACAGGCGCCCATATACACTGACACCAGACCCCAGGTAGCACTGTAGAGCAGAGCTGTTCTTAGTCACTGTTATGAAGTATGGTATGGATGTTATATTAAAAATGAGTTTTACTGAAACTAGTAGCGCATTATGAACTTGCAGTACGCAAGGCAGGGTTATTATCGTTAACATTTTTAAAGCTGAAATAAAATAAGATCGGAAAATAAATATTGCTTCTGAAAGTAACTGAAATGAAATAAACGTCAAACACTTTTCATTACTGTTTGTAGATACTATGTAGGTAAAATTATGAATTTTTTGTGCATGTACTTGAACCATGGAAATATATAATGGTACTCCTTTGCGCCTTTACTACTAGCTAACTAAGTTCTTCAACTTTATTTTATTAACTAAATTACTAAAACTTAAACTGAAACTTAAATATATGAAGACTAAATCGATATACGTCTACAAAATAAAAACTAAGTAAACCACACCGAAAACTAATTAAAGTTAAACTGGATATCAAATGAAAATTGAAAATAATATAAAAACTAAATTAAAAGATCAAAACTATACCACTGTTACATGGACATAGATAGGTATATGGCATTGCATTTTATTTCATTTTGCAGCCGTGTGGGAATTTTTATAATCCTTCAGTGAGGAATCGCATACATTCCGGAATTTCCGGACTTCCTCAGCCAACCATTCATCGAATCAATTAGCTATCTTTGTTTTCAGTCTGATCAGACAGGGTACAAAAGGTGTTTGTATATACTCTTTAGTCCGATCTTTATGTATTACTGGTACTTTTCGTCTGGCCAATAAACCATCGATGTGCGTTTGTGTCATTGAACAGACCGTTGGTTTTGTTACAATTTTTGAGTGGTGTGTGCCCCCCCTCCCACTGTGGTGATGAAAATGACATTGGGGGGCGGGGGTGGATATATATTTGGGGTTATTTAGGGAAGTCGAAATAGGACTTAGGCTTTTGTCCAGATGACTTTTAAACCCTGTCTTACTGTGCATATATCTCCAGATTTCATCCTGTGTGTTCTTGATCCACTAATATACACTGAGAATGTGAGGCAGCTTGAAGTAAAAGGTAAAACTGCAAGTGTAATATAGACTTTTTTCTTGTGTGCTATTTATGACCTGACCCCTGCTGGTCAGGGCTGGACATGACAGCTCTTTAAGCTCCAGCCCCCTCCCTGGGTGCTCGCCTGCCCTGTCTAGGAGCGGTGCCGCTCACGTCGCTCTAACCACATCCTGCCAGCAGTTTGCAGAAATGCACGGAAGCCGCCCTGTCACCCAGCCCGTGACACACACACACACACACACACACACGCACGCACGCACAGGCAGGGATGCACACATGTGCGCGCACACAGCCTGTAGATAAACGCGCGTGAGACAGTAGATGGCAGGACCAGCAGGCTGTGACGGCGGCGGCTTGGAGCGCGGCTCCCCGCAGAGGTGACAAAACACCACCGCGGTGTCTGGACAGGAGAGAACTCCCAGGGTTTCCTCCAGATTTATGGCCGCTTTCCCCCCGATTGTTTGGTTAAGGGATGAAGAAAAGCATACGCCGTCGTTGGCTTGGGAAGCCAGATTATACAGGAAGCGGCCGTCCTTGCATTACGCGGGGGAAGAGAATCGTCTACCAGACCTGTTACGGCACAAATGAGTGTGAATCTAAATCAGCCTCACCACGTTCGGTTAAATATATAAACTCAGTGAGAGGAGGGGGCTGGGGGTGTGTCCTCTCTGCACGAAAGGCATTTGTAGGTGGTCATGTGTTCCCCATCGCGCTGCTTGCTGTGCTCAGACGGCCTGCTGGGTCGCATGGCCCACGTCATCTTCGTGCTCAAAGGTTGCTGATGCTCCTCCACCCACCTCCAGCGCAGCACTTAAGACTTTGACGTATCTCTGTTGTGGGTGGATGAATTGATAGGGGGGGGGACAGTTTCTCTAACCTGACCTAGTTTTCGCTCTCTTTCTCACACACACACACACACACACACACACAACACAGTGACTGCAGTTTTCCTTTTTATCTTTTGAAGTTTTAGTTGTGTCCTTTGGAGAAACCACATCTTGAGCACCCCCCCACCCCCTTCAGGACGAAGATGAGGCTTAAGGAGTAAAAGTGTGAACAGGAAACCAATGATCCATCCATCTGTTTTACCCTAACCGCTAACCCAGGATGGGATTGTGGTGACTCTGGAGACTATTCTAGGAAACGCAGGACGCGAGGCAGGGGGACACCCTCGACTGGATGTCAGCCTATGGCAGGCTACACCAAAGGCGACTTAAAGACACCAATTTAGCTAACTGCATGTTTTTGGATTGTGGGAGGAAACCAGACTCAAATGAAAGTTGTAAAAAAAGAAAAAGCAATGTTCATTCTTATTTTTATCACATTTTCACAAGATTCAGGCTCATGAAAACCACAGGAAACTGAAGTTCGAGCCCCACTTTTTAGCAGCGCGCCTCAGCAACAGCCTATACTCGCATCTCAGTGCCTCCCCCTGGTCTAACTGGGAATCGTCTGTAGGCCAGCGATGCATTTATGTGTCGTTTTATGTCTGGCGCCTAGCCAGCTAATTGTGAAGCAGAGACATACGAACTACTGCTTGGCCAGTAGTTTGATATTTACAGTATGCAGCTTAGCATGTGTAGAAGATACACATGCAGTTGTGCACGTTTTAACGTACTGTGGTACATCCAGGCTTCTGACTGACCAAAAGAAGAGGATGTTTCCTCTGTGTGTGCTGGTTTATATAACTGTAAATTCCAGGAATAAGATCTTTCTTTTTTAATCTTTTGCACATGGGGACAGAGCTAGGCTCTTTGGAAAATAATTTCTGGAAAAAGTACTTACGGAAGCAGCCTGCGTCTCATGACCACATGACAGAAGCGCAGCGGTGCTTGGCGTGTCCATCAGCTCGTCATGGTGGAGGGGAAGCCAGGCATAGGTGTCACACAAATAATCGGAAGGTCTTCTTGGGGATAGTCATGTCATAGGCACATTCCTGCTCTGTGTAAAGGGGCATTGGGTGGGCCTGTTCCTTTAATAGGCCTTGTAAAATGGGAACAATATCACACAGGACTGAGGCTTCTAATGCATTATGCCAACGTTAATATAGGTATGCACTTTGAGTTCATTCATGTCTGTATTTCACAAGTTACAGTGCACCCAGAACATCCCAGGTGACGTTCATTAGAATCGTAGTTCCAGTTCCGAAAAGATCCAATACAGAGGAAGAATTCGCAGAAGGAGTTATTACACATGGGAATCCTTGTTTTCAGCATTTGTTCAATCTACTTGTAACTCTGAGGTAGCGGGCTTGTAACCAGACAGCAGTAATTCTGAATTATGCAATGTCTGCAGGTGCAGTTATACAAAAAGTACAGAGTCTTGACCAGCAGTTCTGCACACAGTCCCCCATCCAGTGAAGCAGTAGTGCGGTTACATACTCGCCGAGTCCTCCTGTCCAGTGACACAGTAGTGCAGTAATGCAGTAACATACTCACTGAGTCCCCCTGTCCAACGATGCAGTAGTGCAGTAACATACTCACTGAGTCCCCCTCTCCAGGGATCCAGTAGTGCAGTAACATACTCACCGAGTCCCCCTCTCCAGGGATCCAGTAGTGCAGTAACATACTCACCGA
>JAODUD010000043.1:11706844-11738492 GCA_026784285.1 Stomatorhinus walkeri | reverse complement strand
GGGGTGTGAGGATGGGGGGGTTGGTGATGTATATTGTGCTATCGTAATGGGCGTACTATGAAAGGGTGCGGTATAGGAGACTTGTAAAGATAATTTTAAAGATCTCATCAATTAAAATAAGGCTAACACTGATTAGGGTACAGCTTCATAAGTAACATATCTATAAAATAACTGATTCTTATGATAAAATGAGTTTGTCTGATACAGGCCCCCCATCTCTGTCAGGTATATACGTTTTGTTTCCCTCCTCCCCATGCATAGCGAATTGGCCTCAGTAACAAGTGGACTCATCATAAAATATAAGGAGCACACTTATTTATTTGTCGGGGGGGGGGGGTGGTGTCCCTCCCATTCTTCCTATTTCCAGTGCCCTTGCTTGTTTCCCTTTTTAGTTTGGGAGGGGCTGACTTTGCCATTCTATACATAACTCCCCAGTTGGCCATTGTGTTCGTTCTGAGTGAGGGCAGTCGATGGACGTCACCATGGTGATGTTAATAATCGCTTCCCGGGCTGGAGGCCCGGTGCCACACTCTCTCACCGTCGTCAGCAGTGAGCTGAAGAGCTCCTGCAGTGACGCGTTTCTCCTGAAAAGAGAGGAGATCGGCCTGAATCACTCGTGCGGCGCTTCTCAGAAGTCCAGGCCGGCAGGGCGGCGCGTGGCGTTCCAGGAAACCCCACGCAGCACTCTATGGGACCGCCTGACGTTTCACACTCCTGCTCGCTGCCTGCATTGTTTAAAAATGCGACCTCAGACCGGCCTCAGATGCACAAGCCTGTCTGTCACACGGTAGCCTCACGGTGGGGATGATGCAGTGGCTCCCAGCTCCACCCTTGTGCAGTAGTTGTGACTCAGTACCTCTGTGCACCGCTGCTCAGCCTTGCTGTGGACAGCAGCCTCACACTTTCATTCCCCGTCTTATTATGAGCTGCTTGACCACAGACATTCATAGCCGTAGCATTTTCAGGGGTTCTTAGACAGTGAACCACCATGCAATACATATCGAGTGGTAGGGATTTCCAATCTGTTGGTATCTGCAAATCGGTTTATGCTGTTCAGAAATTTTATGAACCAGTAAAACAGCAATTTCATGAGTGTACTGTATCCATTCCTGTCAGATATGAACAGAATGTGCGAACGTGAGAGGGCATTGAAAATTTCAAATGTATAGTTAGTATGTATTTTTGTAAATTAACCCCCAGCGTTCTATGGCCCATTGGAATACTGGTCTACGAACCTGGAATTGGGATCCCCTAATATAGAGCATGGGTTATCCTGTTGGACCTTAGGATCTTGCTGTCCCATCTGTTATCGGGGAAATTCGGGACAGGTGTGCGCTGCGCTGTTTGCATTTGATGGGCGTGACTCCGGTGCCACGCACATCATCCTCATCTGTTTCCCTCACTTTTTGCGCAGCGTTTGTCTCCAGGCAGGGTGACCGTCTCTCTCAGACAATCACTGCCCTTTTCACTGTGGCGGTATCGAGGTGTCGCGCGGCTGCTTTCAGTCGGTCCCCACTTTGCATGGAGCGGTTTCTGTGCCACGATGAAGCGATTAACGACAGGGTGCTATTGTCTTCTTCTTCCCGTTTACGGTGCATCTATGGGCCGCGCCGTCGCCCGTGCCGTTGTCGCCCCAGAATCACGTTCCTGCCGCGTTTGCATACACCACACGTGGGGATGCGATTAGATTAGTTGGGCATGTCTCACGCTTTCAGTATAGGATTGAAGCTGCGGCCTGTTTTGCATTTCCAAGAAAAGCACTTTATCCCTCATTAATCTGTGCTTCAGGACCTCGGGCTGTGGTAAGGGGCCATGAGTTTTTGCGGATACAGGCTTCAGTGATTTTAGGCCTGAGTTACTGAGATACTCTGATTCCTGTAAAGCTAACACTCCTTGCCACATCAAATTATGGGGCTAAAGATCACCCTTGACCCCTATGGGAGGCCCTCTGTTAAAAGCCTCACGCAGAGCACTGTAATTCCGCAGGATGAAGTGCTCAGGTCACGGGGATCGATTCCTGGCTTCAAAAGTAAAAATACGTTTCGAGTAGCGCCACTCCTGCAAGCTCCGAGGCGAGCTTCCTGTGCATTCCGTCACCACTGGCCGCGACAGCCAGGTGGAGGCGTTGCCTAAAGTCCCGCTATCCCAGAATGCTCCATTCTTCCTGTGCATAGGTTGCAGCCTCTGGATTTGCCATTGATCCAACTTTGACCTCATTACCTAACTGCCACATGGGGGGGGGAATGGAAAATCATTGAATGATTCTAACTGTCTTCGCAGTGTGCAAAAAAAGCATAGTGTGTTTACAGCTGGTATAGAAGCATTTTGGTTAATGGTTTTGACTCCAATTAGTTGCATTAATGAATTAAATAAACCCAAATGCATCAGGGTCAAATCTGCCTGCTGTGGTTATACCTTTCAGCCAGAGATTGAACGTGACACGCACTTCCCCTCCTGCATAAATAATTAGCAGCACCAGGCTCTTTGGGTCCTGTGTGGTAATATTACCGCTCGGCTCTCGTTTGGGGTGAGCTGCCCCGGGGTTGGGCTTTGCCACCAGCATGGCTAATCAGCATGGGTAATTTCCACTGAGACCCCCCCCCCCCACCCTCCGACTCTGACAGATAAAGTGCTCGGCCTTCCTAAGGAGATGTTTTTGGTCTCTTCATTGCCCACCAGCTTGTTGTTCAGTCCCGTCCGGACCTCTGTCAGACTCGCCGTTTCCTACCTCTTGAACACGTCGCCACAAACGGGTTTGAGCACTTGCAAGAGCAAGTAAAATAGCAAACGAGGTCCAGCAGTAACGCTGCAATCTGTAGCCTCGTAGCAGAAATGGAATAACAACCGAGGGTTGACTGGAAACAATTGTTCACTTGTCTCCTTTGGATATCCAATTGTGATATCTGATAATCTGAGGTCTGTACTATGCTATCGTGAACACACTGTTGGAAATTACTTCTAAACCCCTGCTACCTTTTTATGTTGAGAAATGTTTCCTCCTGTTTGAAATGGCATTGTTTACTTAAATCAGTATTAACTAGTCTTCAGCTCGATGCAACACAATGTGTTATTTATAGAGTATTTCCCAGGGTTAGTCCGTGTTTATGCCAGGTTCAGTGTGCATTGTGTATACCTGTTACTGTGTCATGTGACATGCAGAATGTGCAATGGCCCATTTTCAGCTTCTGTGCAGAGCACACCTCTTCTGCAAACAGACTGAAGCACTTCAGGACTGTGACTCATTTGTGCTGCAAAATAATTTCCTCCCGCTCTAATTTCCACCCCTTTGCCAGTGCTGCACTTGGTCTGGGAACTCGCTCTAGCCCGTCTGCCCCTTCCCAGGGCTGAAGGTCGAAGGCCATGAAGGTCTCAGTTTCTGTGAGCTCAGAGGTGATCTGTATCGTAGAGCAACTGGACAGGGGTTCACATTTCTGAACAGCTAGGTTCGTATGCTGTCAGAGTTGTTTGGTGTGCTGAAGCGCACTAAGTGGAGGTGGAAAGTTCAGGTCCAGAAAGTAAAAAATCCAGACCAAAATTTGTTTCAACCAAACAGTTATGTAAAATGAGGCACAGACACAGGGTATTCAACTGATTGGCAGAAGCAAAACCTTGGTCAGGATTCTTAGATTCTGGACCTGAGCTATCCACCTCTACCATAAAGGAACCCAATACCACACAATGACTTGACTCTGAATTGCCTGTTACTTTGTGTCAAACACAGCTGACAGTAACTTGTGGAAATTACTAGAAATATTTACTATTGCATCAAACGAACAGGAAGTGGGTTTGAACAAGTTAAGAAATCGAGACACGTTCCAGACAGGCGTCCCTGGTCCTGGCCGATCCAGACCCTGGTGTATTATAATATTGCGTTAACATTTCGAGAAATGCCAGCCACTTCTGTCAGTGGTTTCTTAGTTGACGTTTCGAGGTGCCACTTGTGAAATCAGTGGTCTGAAATTGTGCTGATTGGCCAATGGTGGTGAAACCTTAATCACTTGGATACGGCCCATAGGGCACCATCTTTACCACTAAGATGGAATGGTCCTCTTCCACATGTACACAAGGATCCAGCAAAAAAAACAATACCTGTCCTTCAGCTCAAGATGACTACCTGTTTTACTTTGCTATTGATAATTATGCTGTCCATCTTGGCACTGTGTGAATTCATCTTTTCACTCTCACTCTGTTTCTCTCGTTTTTTTTTTTTATGTTTAATCGCACACGTAATTGCACAATTCTTAAGTCACCCGACTAAGTCCCTTCTCCTCCACCCAGCTGCTCCTGGAGCGAATTTATGAACTTTGCGATGCTAATGTCTCTGATTAATTTGCTGTCAGAACTTTTTGTTGCACTTCAGAGCCAAGCCCTGACAAAGATGAAATGGTGAAGGACTTGCACAGCATGTAAACACAGTCCACCTAATTTATTCTATTTATTAGCCTTTTAATTTCAAGAGCAACTGAAGTGGATGTTTATTATTATTATTATTATTATTATTATTATTATTCATTGTCGTCATCATTCCTAATAACTCATAATTCTGAATGCACTTATTTTTTCGAGTTGGATTCAACGATTGTGACGTACTGTACAGCTCTTGCTCCAGCATTAACTTGTCCTTGGTACCGGTCGTTCATTAGAAGCTCAGCTTGGCTGCAATTACGACTAGTTGACTCCTTCACAGCTGTATGCTTGAGATGTACCTCCCTTGTACTTGTTGTAGTATGTTGACAAAAAATAGCATGCTAGTATGTCAACATAATAATAATAATAATAATAATAATAATAATAATAATAATAATGTGGTTATTATTAATGTTATTGTTGTTATTGTTTATCATTACTATTATTATTTGGCACATTTTCCTGTGTGTGGATTTTTTTTGCGTGCCCTGCAATTTCTGGGATTGGTTCCAGACTCCCAGGGATCCTACAGTGGAGTAGCGTTTGTAATGTGGCTAAATGGATGTTGCTAATGATACATTACAATGCAGTTCTTCACTGCTGGTGCTGTTGGGTATTTGTCGAAGCACGTTAGGTGAAGTGTGCCGCGTGCAGCAGCTCTACGCTCTCCCCGCGCCTGGCTTGAGTTGACCCCATTTTTCGGATCCGGGGGGAGAATAACACTTTAATCATATTGGTCTGCTTGTTTGGTTGACTCACCACAAAAATGTTCAGAAGAGGAATCCAGGGATTCAAATAAGCATCTTTCTCCCAGGGAGGCTTCTAAACAGTGTGTACGAAACGGTGGGATGTGAATCTGTAGCCCCTGCAATGTGCAAAAAAATACGACGCTGGGGTAGTTTGGCGTAATTGATTGTGAACAGATTAAATGGCCACCAAACTATGGAAAATATGCATCGCAAGTGGGGGGCATGTGTGGGGCGGTGTGACGTAGCAAATGTGCGAGACTGGAAACATTCATTCCCTCTGGCCTGTCAAACGCCAGCGGTTGCTGTCCTAGGGGTGTCAGAAAACAGTCGGACTCTATGAGCACAAATAGAGAGCCCAAGTCGGATTGGGCGCGCAATGCCCTCTCGCACTGCAGCCAAACGCCGGCTGACCTAAATCTTACTCTGCCTTATCTATCCAGACGTATGTTTGGTCTCCAGGGCAAATACTTATTGAAGCGTATGAAGCTGGGCACAAATGATACACGTTGAAATGCGTTGTGCTTCGAGGCTGGATTGTAATCTCTGCCCATCCTTCAATGTCTAGTGCCCTCTTGTGGCCATTGATGCCTGAACGTGCTGTTTTTAATTGGGATTTTTTATTTTTTTTGATGATGTACATGGGGTTTTTGGTAAAGCATCTTTAAAAGTTATTACCAGGCAATGTACCCAATCATGTAAATCACCTGGCTCAGCTGTGACGTCGGTGCAAAGATTACAGCTGCGAAGGGCTTTTCTGAGCATATTTTCTCAGTCTAGAGGTTTTCCCTCTGGAGTTTCAGGAAAATACTGAATGATAAATGTTGAGTTGTCATAATAAATATGCATGATTCTGAAATTAAGTGACGGAAAGTAATGTAGCGTACCCTGGAATTGTGGGAAAAGGCATCACGCGCGGGCAGGCTGGGTATTGCCAGGTGGTTTCTGCCACACATCATTCCTCGGTGGACAGAAACGGGAGCCCATCATTCTTTGAGGTGCCATGTGAAACAATCTGAACAGCACCAACGTGTAGGTTGTTTGCAAACCATGTTGCCTGGTAATGGAGGTCTGCTCTGTTTTTATCATACAAAATCAGAGGCTAGGGACCTGCATGCAACTGGTCATAGATCTTAATATAAATCAGCGTGTCCAGGAAGCTTCTAATGGAGCTGTTCCATTTAAAGTTCTGTCCAACAAAAAAAGGGAAAAATGTATGATATATATATATATATATATTGGAAAATGTATTCTTTTTTTAGTCACTGATTTTATATATAATATGATATTTATATACACACATTCTCTCTGTCCCTGATTTAGGATCAGCTCATCCTCTCAGTCATAGCTGTGTCTGGGCATTGAAGGTAGATAATCAAACTGATCCAGGACTTGTGCCAGCTGTGTCCATAACACCGGCATCAAAAGGCCCATTCTGCTGATTGAACATATTACAAAGGAATGTTTGGTGGCTTTGCCCAGTCTGAAACATTGACTGTGAGTCTGACCCAGCTCCTGGCTCCCACTTTGTGTATTTGTTGTCAAAGTATTTTTAAGGATCGTCTGGATTGACTCAGACATATTTTCTTAGCTGATCGCTGTGTATATGCTTGCCAGTCAGTAGAGTAATCTGAATCTGCTTCATCTATCCAAGTACAAGTATGTATAAGGCAGAAAGAAAGGAAGTCCAGACCAATATTTTGCTTCTACCAACCAGTTGAGTACAAAGAGTCACAGTTGTTCTGGATTTTTACTTTCTGGATATGAATTATCCACCTCTAGTACAAGGAATTTGTTCTTGTGGGTCCAATCATACATATTGCACATATTAATATGGATTCATACACATCTGTATATTACTTATTTAAATATGTGCCCTGGTTTTCATGCCCCATGCAGAACACCCTGGAGACGTGCCATGTGTGTGCCCAGCCCATCATGGAGCGCATTCTGCGTGCCACGGGCAAGGCTTACCACCCACACTGCTTCAGCTGCGTGGTGTGTCACCGCAGTCTGGACGGCATCCCCTTCACTGTGGATGCCAGCAACCAGATCCACTGCATTGAGGACTTCCACAAGTAAGGCGTCTGCCCGCTGACACGCCCCTCTCCAGTGACCCTGCCCATAGACACGCCCCTCTCCAGTGACCCTGCCCATAGACACGCCCCTCTCCAGTGACCCAGCCCATAGACATGCCCCTCTCCAGTGACCCTGCCCATAGACACGCCCCTCTCCAGTGACCCAGCCCATAGACACACCCCTCTCCAGTGACCCAGCCCATAGACACGCCCCACTCTGTCGACCCCACCCATAGACCCGCCCACTCTGTTGACCCCGCCCTTAGACACGCCCACATGTCTCCGCATGTGCCGTGTGTTATTCTGAGCCTTTGGAAACGTGTACTGATTCCCCCATTATGCACAATGTATACCTTTTAGAATAAAGCCATTATTTTTTAATCACATTTAAAACTATTTGCCAGCATTGTCAGTTATGAACAATAAAAATAAATTGCATAAACTGTATGCAAAACATGGGGAATCTAAGGGAATAATTAACAGTTAGGTCTGGAAAATGGAAGTGGAGTGTAATTTTGGAGCTTTTATTTTGGGCTTAGTGAGACTTAGACGTGCCTTTGGGGCTGTGCATTTTGGCTGGTATGTACGTGTCTCTGCTGGTCTGAGGGACGCTGCCCCCCGTCTGCCCTGACAGGAAGTATGCCCCGCGCTGTTCCGTATGCAAGGAGCCCATCATGCCAGCCCCTGGGCAGGAGGAGACCGTGCGCATCGTGGCTCTAGACCGTGACTTCCACGTGCAGTGCTACCGCTGTGAGGTCAGTGCCCCGTCCGCACGGCGACCTGTCTACATGTCCTGCCTAGGGCTTACCTCCCTCATAACAAGCTGGCTCTGGTTATCATTACCAGAAGTTAGCACTTCATGTAGAATGACTAAAGAGCTGTACTGGTATCCATTAGCTTCTTATATCAGGCCCTGTTCTATGCTGTGGTGTGGTAAGCCTACATTTGCTCAGTAAGTAGCCAGAAAAATGAGTTAGTATGAACATTGCTCTGTTTGGTTGGATGTATATTACAGTTAAGTGCTAAAACAGACTTTCAGTGTGCTGAATGCATTGCTGATCAACCTATCAGGTTGACCGACTTAGATGGGCACCTAGTTTACCAACTTAACAACAACTAGCACCCTACGCTGAAATGTTTCCTGTGGGGTGGTGGGAAATCATTGGCTGGGGACAAATACGTTTCTCTTGATTCTGAGGGTGCTGACCAGCGCAGGTTCTGACCGCTGAAGGCTCTGTCTGGTTTGAGGCTCTCTGTGTCCTCTGCCGGGCCTCCCCACTCTTCAGAGACGCCTGGTCTGCTCCGCGGCCCTGACATCGCCTTCCTCCTGCAGGACTGCGGCTCCCTGCTCTCCGAGGGTGACAATCAGGGCTGTTACCCCCTGGACGGCCACGTCCTCTGCAAGAATTGCAATACCACGCGCATCCAGGCCCTCACCGCCAAGGCCACCACCGACCTTTGAGGGCATTCCGCTCCTGCCTGCAACCCCACGGCCCCCAGCAGCAGCCTGCACCCCCAGCGTTCCGCCCCGGACTGGCTAATAATCCCCCAACCTGCACCATATTACCTACACAGTGCTACTCTGCTACATACCACATAGACTACACTGCCACCCAGTAATTCACCCCAATAACCCTTGTGATCCAAACCAACGTATCTTGCAGGGGCGCGTCCCGCAGGTTGAGCTTCCAGCCAATCGCATTTGAAAACACACACACACACACACACACACAACCACCTTCCTCTGTTCACTAAGATCTGGCATCACTTGGGCTGGCCAGATGTTAGGCCTCAGTGTGTGAGCGGGTACGCTAATGTCTAACCGGCTAATCTATGCAGCATTCCCAGCAGTCTGACCACGTAGCTTCCCGTCAGCGCTCAGGCCGTTCGACGTGACTGTCAACGCTTAAATCCTTGTGTATAATTGGGGCGATGGTCCAGGCCAAATGCCACCCAATCCCAAATGTTTGTGAGACGTCAGCTCCGTAAGTATAACATGGGCGCGAGAATGTCCAGATTTTTCCATCCATTCACGGCCCAGAGAGTTTGGTCTCGGCTATGCAGCAGTTTACTGAAAAAAGGGATTGTGCAGTTTGAAATCTCTTCGCTTCATATGGCCCATTTTATTATCGTTTAATATTAGCAATGCTACATATTTTCCTATTAGTATTGGCTTCATATAATGTAGGAGACTTACACACTTAGATTTATGCATAGCCATTAATTGCTTTACACAATCAGCTGGATTAAGCAGTAGGTTTGCACTTAGTTGAGTGAAGATTATCCTTCCTTCACAAATAGTTTTTTTTTTGTTTAGCTATCCATTAAAACATGGTCTTTTACCAGTTTGGCTGTGAGATTGATATGCAGTACTATAAAATATAACTCAGTGACACAAGTCATAGGTACTAAGGAAGGTTTAGCAGAAACATGAGTGAAATTAGGAATATTAAAATTTTTCTTACATTTTGTGGCAATCTAACATGGAATTGTCATTACTTATAAATACAGAATCCAGATATTTGTTTTATTTAAGGTTACTTATTAACATTTGCTGGTGGGTACCTAGATGGAAATCATAGCGTTCATTTTCCATACTTTATTCCTTCCTTTTGATTCCTCCCATTCTCCAGAGAAGTCTTTAGTGAAAACACAGTGTATTTTCAAAAAAGTTGTTCACCTAATTGTTAAATACTGCTTTGTTAAACACCTGTATACTTAGCATAGATGCTGGCAAAGAGAGGATGTTAGTGTGTATACTTAAGTCCAAAGACAGAACATTTACCAAAGATTGCACTTGAAAAGGTTTATTGAATATGTATATAAGCAATTTATGACTTGGAATTTGCAAGTGAGACAATGACTCGTGTGCTGCGTGTGTCGCAGTGGCGTCTGTGAAGCAGTCCGCCTTCGGGCCCCGTCGGTCACTTTCAGGCATACCTGCAAATTCACACTGCTTCGGACAGCTATTTTAGCTGGAAATAAAAAATGTGCTGGGCTTTAGGCAACTATGTTGAGAAATCTTTTATCTATCACCTTTTTTTTTCTTTGCTTTATTTCTTAATCCGTTTATTCTTTCTCACTTTCTTGCCTTCTTTTTTGCATCGTATTTGGTCCAATGTGTTACCTCGTATTTTTCAGATCCTCTCTTAAACCGGCCCTGAACTCACACTTCTTGCGAGGTGCAGATACCCCGTTAGCCAGCAAACACTATACCGTAATTCGCAGTTCACTTTAAATGCCTTTTCGAAGTGCTGCATCCGCGCTGAAATTATTTAGCTACACGCTATAGAAACGTTAACTTGAGAGAGAGTGAGCGACAGAGAGCGAGCGAGAGAGAGAGCTGCTGTGACCCCAGAAACGTAGGTTTCGGCGAATAATTCTGAAAATCCACCCCAAAATGGGGGGTCCCCCTCTCAGTTTCCCCAGTAATCGCTAGTCAGGTGCGGTGCGTGGATTTAAACACTGCGCCAGATGAACTCAGATCTGCGTTTTCCCAAAGGATCTGCGACTGGTGGGTTTAATATGAAAATTACCTGTAGTGCACGGCAGGGAATGCCTCGTGTCCCCTCAGGGAAACGCACAGCTTTCCTCCACCCACCCCTCCCCATTCCCGCTCAGTGCTTTAATATTTTTAAACTCATTTTACAAAGCTGCGCTCAGAGCAGTGCTGGTGTTCCCTACGACATGGTAATGGTTTTCACATTCCTTATAAATAACAAAATATTTAAAGAAATTATGCAAATATATATAAGGTAGTATACCTTCTTTGTTTACTCACCTTCCTTTTATTTCCAGTGTTATTTAAATGTGGCAAAGTAGCCAGGCAACGTGCCTTTAGCCCATGAGTGTTTTAGTGCTTAATATTCTTCTTAAGGGTAATAGTATCATGGGACCACATGCAACTTTATAGTGCAGGGGAGATTTATTATTAGATATGGCATATACTTTTTTTTTTTTGTTGACAGCGATCAATAGCTTAATGTTTTTTTTTTTTTCGTTTTTTTTTTGTCGTGTGTGGTGTTACATCTGGAAACCGTTACTACTTCTCTGCACCAAGAGTGCGTGAAGTCAAGATGTAACTCGGGTGTCCTGTACCATCACGTATGAGTTAATAAAATCTGCCGGTGTGATACTTTCAGAGTTAGCGGTGACGGCACGGAAAAATGAGAAATTGCTTATCGTCTTGTTACTATTTCTAACCATTTATGTCATTTGGAAGTACAGGCAGCCCATGCTCTGTGACTAATCACGAAGCTGTATTGAGATTATGACCATAGAAATATTACACTAATCTGTATGAACTGTGGAAAATGTTTCTAATACCATGTGTTATTCTATTATGACGTCACAAGATGTGATGTTAAAGGTCTTAATCTAGTTTAATGCGGAGGAGATGTGAAGTGTAAACTTCTCCCAGTTCTTATTGGTTTTGAATTGAGTAGACGTTTCTGAGGCAAGGGTGCCGTTCTGTTCTGTTATACTACGCGACAGGTCAGGTGTAATGAGGTCAGGACAATCCCGGAATGCAAGACTTATCTCGTATCACCTGTCTGCTTCCAAGCAACCTGCACGCTGTCTTTTTAAGTCGTCAGCGTCCTAAATCGGGCACATTATGCAAACTGTTTACTTTGGATTCACCTCTCCTGCGTTAATAAATAAAAGCTTCAAAATGGAGTTGTCATTGTGTCATTTCCTGATCTTTAACTACAGTTCTTTCTGCTGACCAGATCTTGTTGAATCATTCTGGCAAGTATAATTACGTAGTGGTAAATAATTGCTTGCATCGATTGACATCAAATACATCATACATCTCCGGCTCCCCTGACCGGGATAAGCAGTTAGATTAGATAGAAATCAAATATCCTGACATAAGATGGGCATTTCCAGGGGACTGTAAGTCAAGCTTGACATGAGTGATTTTGCTTAGAGTTTCACAAATTGTTTAGAGTTTAAATATTAAGGCAAAGTGTGTGTGTGTATATATATTTTTCCTGTGTTCTAATGCCTTCATGAGCTGCGAATGCACTGTGTGCATGTGTGTGTCCCATTCTGCTTCTCAGCCGGGGATTTAATTTGCTGCTCATTAATCTTATCTACTGTTTACAAACAAATTGATGGCTTAGGGAGCCCTTGGCTGATATAGTGCACTCTGAAACTGCACTCTTGGCACAGGATGGTGCTAAGGGCCCAGGGGACAGCCTGGTTTTTGTCTGGTCCTAATGTTCCGAATTATGGCCTGAATTATTTACCAGGAACCGGGAGAGCAGAAGGCAGCAAAAATAGGCTGCAATCGTGCATAATCTTACGTGCCCCATTTAAAATTAAGCTGTAATTTGCTTAGATTTGCATAACATTACAATATATCTTGATGCTCCTCTGCTCCGAGCCCAATGTTTAAGACTGAGCATCTTTTAAATACTGGCAGCAGGGGGCATGACTGTTAGGCTGCCACAGGAGATGATATAATCTGCAAATTTGTTTTAGTCTTAATAGGTTTTTGGAAGGGGGGGGGGAGGGGAGGTTGAAAGCACAGCCAAGAATCTTATATGGTTCAAATATTTAAGGTATCCTGGAATTCAGGCCTTGCGTATCTGGAACCAAATGGATTTGGAGTGTGTTCAATGTTTTTGGGCTGGCTAATGGTATTTGTTAGGGGTTAGTGGTTGTCAGGGGCACACTGAGATGGTGGGCATTATATTAATGAGATGTACACAGTAACTTTTTTGCTCCTGTGACACAAAATTTCTGGAAGCCAAATCCGTCAACAACATAAACGATTTTTGTACTAGGTAAACAAAGTAACACGGCTTTATGTGCAATATAAGTGCAATTATTTTGCCGATGCAAATTAAATTGTACTGCAATGGACACTATTAACTTGTACTACTTAATTACAGGTTTAGTGTTTCAGTGATTATTTGTAATAAGTAAATGTAATAATTAGAGACGTAAACAGCCTGAATGTTGCAGCTGTGGTGTGGATGGTAGATATCATGGTGATTTTTAGTGCAGTTCTAATTATTACTTAAGGAAAGGCAGCTGCCGTAATGGTGAACAACTTTTTAAACGTGGATTCTACAAGCAGAATGCCCATTGGCTGGAGAGGCAAGTGTGAGGTTAATGATCTGCTTGTGTGTTATTGTGTAGTCTGTCAGACTGTTCAAAGTAGCAGGATATCTTGTATGTCGTGCTCAAGTAGCATTTGAGTAACAGCTTGTAAACTCGCGCTTGAGTGTAAACCTGTCAATCTGGTTAATAGTTATTTGGTGCAGATAATTCCGCAGCTTGAGGAAAAATGCAGAGGACAGCAATAGGGACATGGGGATATAGGGTTTTCAATCATTTTGTCATCCTATCAGCAAGACTACTAGCTGTTCTACCCTCCTTCGGCCAGTCTGAGATTGGGATCGTTGGTGGGCTGCCAGAACAGACTCGGCAAAGTCAAAACACCGTAAATCAAGGCAGGCTGTAAACATTGTTTAAGTTCTGCCTTCATCCGACGGGGGGAACCGACAGCAGGAGCGTATGCTAACATCGCCGCTTAATTGAAATGGCCAGGGAAAATCGGCGGTCCGAGTCGGTATGAAGTCACCGCTGGAAGCGAGCCGTTCAACCGGAGCGTCAATGCACGTCACAGCCACATTGTCCTGGGAGCCTCGGTCCGGACTGGTTGTGTCGTCACGGGCATGTTTGCGAAATGGGAGGAGTTTCGTTCATCACAACGGGCTGACTGAGTCACCGCCAGCCGCGTCTGTTTCTGTTTATCTGCGCGCTGCAGGGAGGATGCATTAGTGCAGGGGCCAGAGCATGAAAACAGCCGTGACCGCACAGGCCCGGAGCTGCTTCACATTCCCCATAACATTTTAAGCTGTTGCTCCTTGGTAACTATTCAAAAATGCCAAACTCTTGTTCCTTGTTTTTCTGCAGAAAAAGAACATGCCGTATTGAAGTTATTCAAAGCAGCTCTGAGGTTTTTTTTTTTTTTTTTTTTATTCAATTTCTTCGTTTTGGTATTAAATTTATTTCCCGGTTTTCCCATCCCAGAATGCAGTGTTTGTTTTCCTCTGCATTTGAAACTGTTTGTAATTAAATCTCCTCTTAAATTACAAAATGCACTTATGTGAAGAACTAGGGTTAAGGCGCAGAGCGCCTGTGAGCATCCTGAATATTCGTATAACAAGGCCGGAACAAAAACGTAATCTGAGTGCATTGTCAGGGTATTGGGTCTGCTTCTGTTCCTGTGATGGGATCCCATGTGGGGAGACACTGGGGACCCCCCAGCTTTGGTCCACAAACCTGCACTGGTATTTTGCTGCTTTGACTGGCCACTGGTTGAGCATAACACAAAAGGCTTTTTTTTTCCATCTCGGAGGCCGAGTTAGTTTAAAATAAACACGAACAGTCATATGAAAGAGTGGGAAACACGATTTCCCAACAAGCGGAGCTGTTTAAACAATGCAATGGGGTCTTGGGAATGTTACACAGATTCTGTGCCCTACAGCGCTTCTAGTTATAAAAGTGGCTTTTGAGAAATATCGAAATCGATAGTGTTTTTTCGTGTGGCATGTTATTCCAGGGTTAGAAAGTTTCGTGTTTTTTTTCTTTGCCTCCTCTTTTTGTGAAATGCACTAAAGTGAAGGCGTGATCACACGCCAAGCGCTCCAGCTGGTACGGATACACGCTCTCGCTCCACGTAGTCGGGCTTTAATAAAGGCAACTCAGGCACCCGCGTCTAAACTGTGCGGCTTACACGCTCTGAGCATGTGAGGACTGTCAAATCATGCCCGCCTCCCACCACCGCCCGCGTTGGCGCCAGAGCTATGTCCAACTGCCTGGCCTGCCGTACGCTCCCTAACCGGCCTACCATACAGGATAGTTAGGCCTCCTGTCTCAGTTGCTGATTCGCATGGTGCCTGAGGGGACGCCTTTCAAATATCCGTGCGCCTTCTGAAGCAGCACTTCACTAGATGAGGCGGGCGGCGAAGCGCGGCTGTCTGATCACCTGTCCGCTTTGAAACGGCGGGTAAACTGTGCCCGCGGTCCCATAAGGGGGTGTGAGCTGCCGTTGTCGTGACGACAGGGCTCCTTTGACAGGTCGCCGGAAGGCTGTGATCAGCGCAGGAGCCCCGTGACACCGGCATCCTTTTCATCCCACCTCCGTCGCTCAGAGAGCGGATGAAGTGAGCAGGAAGACGGCGTTTTGTACATCGCTGCCCCTAATTGGCTGCGGCATGCTCTGCTGCATTGTTGAAAATTCTCAAGTGCTGCTTCAGTGTCAAGTACATTCCGCTGCTAATTTGGGAAATACGAGTAATGCAAAGTAACCGGCCCTCCCTGTAACCTGTGGCCTTTGTCTAAATTGGCCAATTTAGCGTAACCGATCATCATTCTTTACTGGACAGATTATCATCTAGGGTGACAAGGGATCTCCATGATGGGTAATAGGCAGTTATGATGGATGGATGGACCAATGCAGTGGCGCTTGAAGGCGACGTGACACCTTAGGCAAGCTTTAATTGTTCCCCCGCCTCCCGGGAAACTGCCTAATATTTGTTTATTTCTGTCCTCCTAGCTGCAGTGAAAATGGGTAGCAAAAAAAAAAACTTCTCCGGGGGAGGGGGGGGGCGGCTCTGCGATGGCAAAAGTTGTTGTCGGGCAGGGCGAAGGTAAATGATGTTGACAAGGGGGCCACCCACTCATAAAATGCCCCTTCAACTGCCCGCCTTCCCCTTGCCAGGACCCACCGCTGGGCAGGAAATGGCAAAAGTATAGAAGATACGGGGGCTCGATGGAAAACAGCTGAATTCTTTGTTAAAAAAGTGGCCGCATCAGTCCTGTGGTGTTTCGCGCAGCTGTCCCAGTTACCAGCGAATTCTGGCTACAGGCAGCAGGGAAGGTTTCCAACCAGATACTGGGGGCTTATGGGGACCTTGGCAGGATTCTGCCGTGGAGACGTGTAATGAGACTTCAGGGATTGCTATCAAAGGGGGGGGGGGGGGAGAGACACCTGTTGATGCTCACAGTCAGTCACAGGCTAATTGGGGCTGCCAGATACCCAAGGCTACGTTAAACGTTTCACACATGATTTTGCTGGAGGTTTTGAAGTCCTTCTTAAGGGGACTGCTTGGGAATTTTGGGGATTATGTCCCTAACATTTGTAAATAAACAGTGGGATTGTTACTAGTCTTGGATCGCGGCTCTTCATCAGCTTGACGGATTATAAGAACGCAGAAATAAAGCAATCAGAAAAGTAGGGGGAAAATGCTGACTGCCCCAATAAGAAATCTAAATTTAAGTCTATACCAGCCTTTTTCCATGATTGTTATCTAGCTGCTATTGACTGGAGGTGAGGTTAAAGCTTCCTGTGAAGTTTTTTTGCTTCTTGCTTTATGAATAATTTCTAATTAAAAGTAGTGAATGGTTAAATGAATAATGAGCTGTGCAGTACAGGCCCATAAATCTCACTTTGGCTGATAAGTGAACACAAAGCTTGGTAACATCATGACAATAAATGAATCAGAAACTTGAAAATGTTTTTTTTTTCTTTTCCATGAAAAAAATTATTCTGGAGTTTTTTTTCTAGTACAAAAGACTTTCTGCAGTCACATTCTACACAGAACAGCTGGCTAGATTTGAAAAATATGACTATTTTCTTCCCTTAAAAATTTTCTGAGTCAGACTCAGACCCATAATTTTCTCCTGTTTGGGCAGCAAAACGAATCTGATCAAAAGCACAGAGGTACCATCTGCCAAGGACATTCCTGGCGGAGCTTCCAGCAGATGCACTCGGATAACTTTTCCGAAGCTCTGAGGTTCCAGGAATTTCCATCTCTCTTGTTGTGCCTGGAACTACAAGCTATCTTGCCTATTGTGCACTCTGCTTGTTAGAGTTACATAGCCGTTCTGATTGTTTTCCATTTTTTAGCCACAAATGCTCAAAATTGCCTCGCAGAGGTTTATAAATCTGTGACTGCCGGTCCACGTCTGCTGTGACACGCCCGATTGGCTGCACCTGATGCTGCGGTGCCGCGTTGCAGATGCCTTGTGGCCGGTTTGGTCCTGCTGGAGTTTATGGTAAATGTTGATCTCCTCCCTCAAACACGGACAATCCCGCATCACATTTCAGGATGGCAGACGAGTTATTGCCGCTATGATTTTAAGTCATTCTGGAATTGGCAGGGAAAAGATTCCTCTATTAAGCCTATCCAGCTTTTAAAAATATGACGTATCAAGACTCCATGGTTTTTGGATCTGCCTTTTTTTCCTTGATTCAGCTTCCATGTTCATTGGCAGATTACTGCCAGGCATCATACTCCCTGCAGTCTCCTAAAATCTGTCCTGATGAGACACGCTTTAGATTGGAGGACTCTTAAATGTAGAATCCTCTCCTGGGCTTAGGAGATGCCATTTGCAGATCTAAAAGTGGTTTTTACATGCAGTTTGCAGATCTGAAAGCTTCATCCTTATGGCGGCTTTTCTGTGAGCAACAATTTCTCATCCATTGAACATTACATTCCTATTTCCTTCTGTAAAGTAATGCAGCCTTTTTCAAGTGTGCCATAGCTAGTGTGTCTTTAGAACTGGCCAGGTGTGTGTGTGTGTGTGTGGGGTCCAGGTATACCTTACCTTGTGGGGACCAAATGTTGCCATAACGTGACGAATACCCATTTTTTTCTGGTAACCATAAGGGGAAAACTCAATTTTGTAAAAAATTGTGACTGCAATCCAAAAACTAAAAATGCAAGAACTTTTGTATACTGTTCGTTTACTTATGGTTAAGGTCTGGGCTAGGTAGCAGTTAAGGTTTCATTGTTAGCATTAGTTTTTTCCCAAATAAATGAATGTGGAGTCCCCAAAAAGTTATGATTACAGCTGTGTTTGTGTGCGCGTGTATATATAAACTAAATAAAATAAGCTTATGTATTGATAGTTAAATTATGAATGTACTTTAAATGACTTAAAAGATATTTTTATAAATATCTAATAGGCTTTAAGTGCACTAGTCACGTCATAGAATGCAGGCAAGAACAAGAACGCACTACAATTGACACCCGTTTGTGGACAGAAGTTCTACAATTTGACAAATTCATCCTGAACCAGCACTTAGTATTATGCTAATCTGTGGTGTGCCCAGGGATAATTACCTCATGAAAAGCGGGCCGTGGCAGAAAAAAGGTTGGGAAACTCTGAAGTAATGCGCTATATTTCAGTTGGACCGGTGTTCAGGTCAAACCAGGTACTGATGCAATGACCTTTGACCCCTTGGCAGAGCCTGGTCACTTAGGTTTGCCCGCTTAGGCGTCACATAAAGGATGCTGCTGCCTGGGGCAGTGTGTGGTCTGTGGGTTATGTCTGTAGGTGCCCAATGCGAGCTGGCCGCACGATCGGTTCCACACATGCGGGACTCGGAAAGCTGCCGTGTTGCTGGCCAATCGGTCCCCGCTTTACGGCCATTTCCGGACCCGCACATAACAAACAGTTTATAGTGAAACTTTACAATTATATATATATATTTCGATTAAAATGTATATCATTGACAAGAAGGTTAACTTGCAGTGCTGATGCCTTTTAAGAAATAATTTGCTGCCATCTTTGTCCAACTTTGGAGGATTTTCTCAGCTCTCGAGATACTCTACATCTTCGCCGGCTTCCAACGCAGTAACTCGACGTGACAGAAACTTGGCTCCGACTGTGCTGTAAAGACTTGTACGACAGGCTTTTACGACCGATCGGCCAGCAACGTGGCGGCTTTCTGAGTGCGCGCGCATCGGGCACCTACAAAGTCTCTTAACCTGTAATCGGAAGGTTGCTGGTTCAAATCCCATGGCTGACAATACCCTCATTGGGCCCCTGACCTGAGCTTGTGCAGTAACTCCCAGATTTGCTCTCGTATGAATATGTGTCTGTGTGTCTCACAGAGAGCAAGATCGGAGACAAAAGCACGATTTCCCCACAGAGAGGAACAAAATATCACCTGTTCCCTTCTATTATTTGTGAGAAAAATACTGCCACTTTGTTTTATATCTAGTGTTTAATGTGTGGTTTGTTTTACATAGACTGACCTTTTGTAATGTACTTGATTTCTTGATGTTGGCGTTAATATTGGAGAAGAAACTTGGAAGAGCGATGATAGTTTTGAATCGGGTGATTCAGGCTTCAATGACAAAAGCAAACTGCTCTCTGAATCACTGACAGACCTGTTTAAGGAACAATGTTTTTTTTCCATGTTTTTTTTTACATGCCCCACAATGAATGTCTGTCCCAACACTTTTGCATTATTCATTGTGTGTGAAATATCAGTGACAATTGCAAATGAAATCGGAACGCAGGCGTGCTGGGGGGGGGGGGGGGAATTCCCCCGAGGGCCGGGTGGCATGAGGCGGTGGAAGTCGAGCCCATCGCGTGGAGATGCTGGCAGGCCGCTGCTGTTGATTAGGTGATATTTGCACAGATCTCGATCCCGTTTAACGAGATACGGTTATGCAAATTCCCAGACAGCATGCAAATGAAAATGCCAGGTCTTGAATAGCATTAAAAAAACAGAAAGCGAGAGAGAAAGCTGGCTTTTATCGTCAGATTATATCAAGGGAGCGACGCATTTGTATCTACAGCAAAACCCCTGGCAGAATCTGTCAACACGCTAAGTGTTTAAAGGCATAACTCTTGCTTTTCATTGCTGTCGTTCTTAATGGGGTTAATGACAGAAGAATCACAGTTGGTAAATGGCTTGTATGCCATTATCTCCACGGAGATGCTTGATAATGCTTTGTGGCTGCTGTTTGTGTGACGATCATTGTGTCTGTGACCCGAGGCCAAGAGACACCCCCTCCCCGCCAGCCCGCCCCAACCCGTGTGTCTCCGCTGTCTTTTCATGCCACGTGGCGTGACGCCTCTTGTAGACGGTGAAACGGGGCCCTGGGATTCTCCTGGGTCTTGATGTACCCTGAGAACCTCAGAGAACCTCAAACGGTTATCGAGTTTCTGTCTCAAATGAGTAGTGAATATCTGTATATCCTTATACCCCCACCCCCCCCCACCAGGCGTATGCATCAGAAAACCACTCAAGATCAACTTCAAAGTTCCCATGTAGTTTAATGGTACAACTGGTCTGTTTTTCTCCCTTCTGCTGTTGACTTGAACGTTTCCGCAGGGAGCCAATCGTGGCTGTTGACCCAGCACTCCGTCTGACGATGTCACCTCTGTGCTCTCCCACATTTCCCATGATCCCCGGCGTTATGAGCTCCCTCTACTGCTCTGCGTTCTGGAATGCGCCACGTTCCTTGACGTCTTCTCCATTGTGTCCCTTTATAGATACGTGCCGTGCATCTTCACCAGTAAGGTTGACCGCTGACAGAGACCACCCCTAAACTGCAGGCTTCCTCCCCAAATTAGCAGCGTGATTGGTCTTGGTCTGTAATTCAGGAGTATTACGGGTCTTCCGTCGCTGTTTAGAAGGGGTTGAACCAGAATTTTGATTCGGGATGACTGCAGCTTCCCCCAAAGCTATAATTTAGCCGCGTTTATGATTGTGCTGATCACCCGAGATGCTTTCTGTAAATTATCTCACCAGCGTGCCTGTCTCTAAGATTACGCCACATGGTGCAGAGACAGGGCTGCAAATTCTGCCCTGGCCGTGATTTATGAAAACATAAATTAAGTCCTTTTTCTTCCAGATTGCTTTTCAGAAACAACTCCATGCATAAAAGTTTTAAATTCATCGTAGCTGGACACGAGCAAAGTTAGCTAACAGTCAACAAGACAATGTGTCCATTTGACAGGCATTTCGTAAATTCCTTTTCATAAAGTTCTTTTCGTAAAGTACTTATTGTCACCCACAAGTGATTTTACTTAGGCTGCAGGGGGCACGATTGCATCCAATATTGCAATTTGAACATAGCAATAAAATTAAATTGTATTGTAAAATTATATTTGGAAATGTGGTTTGTGTTAGTCATATCAATGTGTAATAATAATTCATTGCAAATTTATTTACAATATCTCCACAAAATAATTTTCTGGTTGAATGACACCCTGGGAGAGGAGCTTAGACACCTAGGAGCTTGACCTGCTTTTCTTCCGGCATTTTGAACTATATTTAGACTCAATTCCCTTCGTAGCAAACATGGCTGACCATAAACCAACTGCAAAAACACCTGCTTGATGAGTCGGTCTATCCAGTTTCATAGCAGGCATTCGCTCCTGTGGATATACAGGTCCTTATACTAACATTGCTATAGAAGTACAGTATTACATAGGATAATGCCTTTTTTTATGATCCTGTTAGAATTACATGTTAGTATTACATGAGAGGATTGAAGGAAGGTCTTCAATGACAGCAATTGGCTTTGAAGCCCTTCTCTCATCAAACAGAATTCCTATTTGAAGCATTATGGGATTGACGACGTGAACCTCCTCGAGGACGAATATGCACTTAATGCCCAAAGTGTGATCATCTCTTCATTGGATTACGTTGACCTTTACATAGTCAGAGTGCAGTTTTTTTTTCCCTGTGCAACCATAACACTTTTGTATTGTAAATATATAATGAATTGTATGATCGGGCCTCTCTTCGCAGATAACTTTCTGGCTTTGTGCTGTCCTGTTCATCACTATAGACCATCACACGATTCAGTTGTTATGGTCGGACTTACTATAAAGGTGGCTAAGACAGATGTTTGTTTCGCTGCTTTCGCTGGCTTTTTATTTCGATATTGCAGTGACTAAAAGGTGGATGTGTATTTCCAGGGGGTTCGGCGTCTGATATCAAAGAGGACTGCCCTACTTTCGGAAATTCCCTTTGGAAAATAAGGATTGAATTATCTCTTTGGTGTAACTTTTAAAAAGGCTGTATTTATGCTAATTCCTTTGCTTTATTGTTGAAAATAATGAAAATAATATGAGTAATTAAATGAGTGGCAGTCCATTTTAAATTAGACTTATTTGTTATGATCTTTTTGAGAAGAATTCAGTCACATTAAGCCTACTTTGCATGATTACCAGCTATATAAACCCATAGAAGCAATGATTGGACATTGTGGTTTTTCTATTTTCTGTATTTCACTATTATGGGGCCTTCAGAGCGAAATTATGTTCGGCTACCACCAGACAGCTACAGTCTGAAGAGCAAACTCTGGTGTCGGTTGTGTGTCCTGTGCGATTGTGCTGTTAAATATCCATCATTATCTATTTCTTGCTGTGAGATGTTTAAAACCCCAATGATCCCCTTCATCCTCTTTAAATGATAGCGCTGGATCTCCCTCTGTCGCAAGGCCGGCTGCACAGACGTGCATCTCTGGGTGGTTTACCTCCTTTTCACGCGGTAACAGATGGGGACGGTAAATCCGTCTTCGTGTTCGGCATTGTGTAGCGTCTTGGGGGCCCTGAAAAGTTAGTCCCTCAGCCGAGAGATGATGGCCTCTGAGAAAACGGATCTTCATCTGTTCACCGAGGATTTTCTCAGCCGGGCTTCCATTTCCGGTTTAAGCGATGTGGACGAGCGCCCTGATAGGAGTCGTATCGTGCTGAAGTCACTCTAAGCCGTGACCCTCGTTATTGGATCTTTAGACATAAGTGAGTATGTCACTCTGCTTTCAAATGAGCAACCTTTCAGTGAACAAGAAAGAAATAGTAACTTCTGTCCAAAATCTCAGCTGGGACATTCGAGTTTTGAGCCTCGTGGATTAATGTTGCTGGATCCTGGACTTGGTCTCAGATTCCGACTGTCATAAATCCTAGGGGGTCTAAGCAGGATGGTGAGATCTTTGAGCTGCAAACTCATCAAAACTTTATGTCTTGAAATAGTCATCTCACAACAGAACAGCTAATAGGGAAATGAGTGCACAATGAGTCACAGCCCTTTCTTGGAAGCCCAGTAGGAGTAAGTTTAGTGTAGTTTAGTCCTAAAAGTAACAATGTCAGTATATGCTTAGATATGTCCATGAGGACATACATACATGTGCAAACAGAAACTGCAGCTGGACGGGCCTGCAGCTGGACAGTTTGGTTAACTAGATTACAGGTTCTGATCCCAGAACCACTTAACCTCAAAGTGGCGTATTCTGAAAAGTGTTAAACCTTTAAGGAAACGAAATGTTGAATGAGTGAATAAATCATGCTAGATAACAATAATCCTGGACCTGGATCCTGGAGAAGCTCAAGATCTGACGCAAGGTTATTTAATGATACATTTCTCCAGTACAGTAATCACTTGGTTTGTTCATTATCCAAATGTTTCTTGTGTTTCTTTGCGATCCTCTTCGGTTTCCCACAGACAGTAAGCCAAGTCATATTGTGAGCTTTGGAAGTGATGCCGTGAAGCCAAAATGTTTCTTTGTTTTACCCGAGGGACAAAGACAAGTCAGGCCAAGGTTAGTCATATGGGGAGGCATGGAGGATTCGAAGGAAGATGTGTTAAAACAGCCAGCACAAACAGTTTGTGAAAGGAGTGGGAGAGATCAGGGTCTCCCCATCGCCATGGAACCTTTGATGCAAAGATCATCCATGTTCCAGCTTACCCACGTAAACATGAACATAACAAAAAGAAGTAACTGAGATGGAGCCACAGAAGATCAAACATCATGTCTAATAGGGTGACCTGATAAACCATGTCAGGGGGCGGGGAGACATTGAGGACAGGATTTGTAAATTAAGGTTTTAATGAAAAGGACCTGGATTTCACTTAAGTGCTGAGTTCTTCCCGTGTGCTGATTGGTCAGTCTTCTATAATCATACATGTGTCACTAATGCTAATGTGAAACAGCTGGATGAGTCTTTCAGTCAAGGAAACAAACCAGTCAAAGCGCAAGAAGAGCTGAACTATTTAGCCGCGCAGCAGAGCATTTCAGATTTAATGAAAGTAAAGTTTTATAAAACCTGCTCAAAGTGTCCTTCCTGACATGGATTATCTGGTCACTCTATGTCTAGAAACCCAAGTTCCTTCTAGATCTTTGGACGAGATTTTAAGGAGTGCTTTCCAGAAATGCTCCCTTTGTATGGCACTCTATCCACTACCCTATCAATACCGCACCAGGCACCCCAAACACGGAGGTGCCCTGTCTTACCCTGGCATCTTGTGAGTTCGAGAGGTTTGTGCTCGTCAGTTCGAGCTCATTTGCTGGATCCTTACCTCACTGAGGGCCGTCGGGATATTTATTTGACATTTGAAAATGCTGTTGAGTGATTGCTAAAATTACCTCGAGTAGAGCACAGCATGTAATAGGGGGAGGCAGTAAATACTGGGGACTTACGGCAGCTCTGGTGTTAAAGCAGGTCAAGGCTGACCCCATGTTTGTGAACATTCAGGTGTTAACCTAAGCTACGTTTTCAATGGGTTATTTAGTTAATGGTTTTAGACTTAGGGGATATTTCATGGAGGTTAACTCAAATCGCTTAAGTAAATAACTTTGGGGGTGTGACATTTTAATCTCAAGGTTGTCGGAACATGACACTTTGGTACCTGTCAGCACGGTCTGCGGTCCGAGGCCTACGGGGGCAGCCCCTGGGCTACACACTCAGCCTTAATGCCAAGAGTCCACTGGAATCCTGGGCTGACGTTTCTGAGTCGGAACCCGGCCGTTTTGCTTGGGAGGGGTCCATCGCACACTCTGTTCTTGGCAGGACTGGCGATCTAGCTGAGATGCCGTAACGCAGGCCAGGTTCTGCCCCAAAAAATGGGCTGAGAGAATCAGGAGGGGGCGGGGGGCAGGCTCGGAGCACGGTGCTCTGTTTGGCTAAATATAGATGCTAATATAAACTATAACATTACTACAAACAAGAATCCAAAAAAAGACGGCATTAAAAACATGGAGATCGTATTGTAATAGCCAGTGTCTCTTTTATTATATGAACCCTGCAACTGCAGAATATATTATTTACTAGCAAAGGCTGTTTGTCAAAAACAAATGTAGGTGGAGGTATCTACCTTTAGTTCTTGTCTCAATGTATCTTATTGCCATAGGAACAAAGTCTCAAGGTAATAAAAGTATAGCTGTGATGTTTGATCTTGAAGGCGACAGCAGCTCTCTGCCCATGCAGTGTCAGCCTAGATTGCTATTTCACCCCAATGCCTCAGAACATCAAGGAATAAATTCAGCTTTTTAAAAGCTGATTTGGCTTCGGCGTGATTTACTCGTGGCTCCGCTCAACCGTTTCCGCCTTCCGAATCTCGGCTTGAAAGAATGATATATGGTTTTGTTTTGCTTTCAGCCGGTGTCTTCTTGATTTGTTTTGTCAGTGCGGGGTGGTTTCTGAAGTAAAGAAAAAAAGATGCACCAGCAAAAATGACAATCTACAGTGTAAAAATAGGTGCAATCATAGTAATCTCCTTGTTTTACTGCCCTTTGATGGGAAAAGACTTACAGTTTGATTAGTGAGAAGGTGGACTTTGAGTCAGGTGACAGTGACAGATCTTGGTCCATTTAAATGTCACATTCTGTTTAAAAAAAAAAAAAAACACAGGTCTGCTCGAGGTGGGTTTGGAGGCAATTCAAACATCTTAATAGATGGATGGGCTCCTTGAAGTTGCACGAATATAGTGCCCCACGTGAACGACATCACACGCCATGCCGTGCGCGTAATTGGCACAGAGCTTTCTTTCATTCGTTGTGGCTGGCAAATACAAAGAATGCACGCAACTGTCGCAATTCTAGAACAAATATTAGGAATGCATGTTTTATTTTCCCTTTTTCTCCCCCATACAAAGGCCCAAATACATCAAGCTCAAGATGAATTATCAAGTAAATATAAAGCTTGCATCAGCATGCGTTGGATCTGCACAGGTTTATTTTTGCATTATACTCGGGTTATTTACTAATGACAACGTGGCAGCGGGGTGCAGTTTTATTCTCTTTATTATTAAGTTTGAGAACACAGTAGTGTTGTTCTGAAAGCAAGCCTCGGGGCCATGTGAGAACCGCTTCAGTTTAAAAGCTCACCTGCTCGTCTTTTTGGCAGCTCAGCATCACAGGAAGCTGCGGGTAGGACTTCAAAAGCCCCTGGTGGAAGCAGGTCCTTTGGGCGACGGCTTCAGATTCGAGGCTGACGACACACTTGTGGGGGTACCACGTGTCACGGAGTACTGAGAGGCTTGCATCTGTCTGCGAACAGTACCTGGAAGGTTAAACTAAGTCCATAAAAAAAGTACAGATTTCCCACTGAACTGGGAAAGCATCGGGGCTGACATTGGCCGCCAACTTGGAAGGTCGTATCGTAAGACAAACTGCATCCTCGACTGCGATGCTACGAAGAGGGTTTGCCCCACATCTCGGTATTGAAATGCTCGTCGTGCTCCTGCATGATGGTGTGAGAGGAAGCGGGGCCCATCTACAGAGATGGCGTCGATCCCACCTCCGGGGAAACGTCGGCTACGGAGGATGGCAGGAGCTACAGCGGCTGCATTAGCTACGGGGTTTCCCAGCGGACTGGTTATAAGGCTAAATACAATGTCAGTGCAGAGGCTACCAAGGCTGCATCAGCTATGTCCTGCTGGCTATTGGGAAGGACTGGCCATCGGAAAATCCAGGATATTTCTTCGTCTTGTTTTTCCAGTCCGGGCTATGTTTCCTTCCCCAATGCTGGCATATGCAGTATATCGAGGCCCCTCAGGCTTGGCTGCTTGTTGCCAGTCTGCCCCAGGTATTAACTACATAGGAGTACATCCTGTGTAGCATGAAGGACAGAGGTGGGCAGTTCCGATCCAGAAAGTGAAAAATCCAGACCAAGATTTTGTCCCGACCAAGCAGTTGAGTACTCTGGGACTGTGACTCTTTATACTCAGCTGGTTGGTTGGAAAAAAGTCTTGGTCTGGATTTGTACTTTCTGAACCTGAACTATGCACCTCTAATAAAGGACTACTGTACTGGCATTGGATGATGTACAGTGTACACCTGCATCCCTCAGGCTGCCTGATTTGTGCCCCCTTCCCCCCAGCGCATGTCTCTCACAGCCCTGTGCTCTGTACTCATAAACAGACTCAGAATTTGGCAGGCATGTGTGAGATCCAGCCATAATGCCAAGAAATATATATAGTACATAGTGCAGCTGTTCAGTTACAGTGCACGCTGGCTGTAGTGCATGGCAGGGCCAGCAGGGGGAGCTCGTATCGCTTGGTATTAACTCATTCGGTGACATGATGGAATACGACACACCTGAAAACCATGATATTTGCCACTCAAACCGCTTTGCACTCAGCAGCCAGCCACCGTTGACAGAAACATGCTGTTTATACTGGAGTATGACGGAAACGATCATTCGACCCACAAACGGCCCACTGTTGGCCAATGAAACCCAAGGAGGTGGAGTGGGATTATAAGTGGGTGAATGTGTATCCTATGCTTAGAGGCAGGTTGGGGTCACCAGCCAGCAAATTAAGGGACCCCTACTCTTCAACGAGTCACCTTTTTGTGGATGGCTGGGGGGCCGATGCAGATCCTGGGGGCCGATGCAGATTCTGGCTGCCACCTCCCCTCTGCGGCGCAGCCCGGTGATGAGACGGATTGACGTGGAGGAGGGTGCAGAAGGAAAAGAGACGCCGGCGATGCAGCCTGAGATAAAACCCTCAACGCAAATTATCTATGGGCCAGAGTTAGAAATCCAAGCAAAAAGAGAAACTTTTGCATCTTTTCAGAAGCTTTTTTTAAATCTCTTTTTTTCACACTTCTTATCTTGCCTTGTTTAACAGTCGGGACTTCAAAAAAGTATGTGCCGTTTAACAAGGACATACCTTCGCCAGCAATTCGTACCACATGAAATCTGGGTCCGTATCTAGGTTGACTTTGTTGTCTGGCAGACTCTTTCATCCAAGTGATTTGCATGCCGTACGATTTTACACATTTAAGCCACGAGATATAGAAGCGATTCGTGTCAGCTCTCTTGTTGAAGGGTACAACGCCGGGGTCCCTCCTGAGACCTTCAAGATGCGATTGACTCGGGAGAACGGATGGCACATCTGGGAGACTGGATGGCGGTGGGAAAAAGAGAGAGAGAACTTCGTTTGCAGAGACCTTTAGTTTTCATCTCTGTCTTGCATGATGAAGTAAACTATGATAATATATTTCTATAGAGTGGTCTCAGAATCTGAGATAGAGGCCTTCAAAGAGGAACAATGTTTGAGCAACAGAATAATATGGGGAGGGGGAGAGAATTGGGAGACGTCTGAGGGCAATGAAGTAGAAACCTTTAAAGTTAAGAAGGATTAGTGGAGATTTAATCAAAGTTTGAAAGATTTTCATAGGAGTAAATAAGGACACGTTGCTGCTGTGGTTTGTGATGGGAACAAATTCATCTACATGGAGCTGACAGGGTGGGATTCAGGGTGAGGGATAAATATCTGGTGGGTGTGTGCGTGCGTGTGGGGATTATGTTTATATTACATTGTGAGGACCAAATGTCCCCCGCAATGTGGTAAAAACCTGTGTTTCTTTTTTGACGTTGTGGGGACCATTTTTCAGATCTCTGCAAAAATCTGTGAATACAATCGAAAAACTAAAAATGCCAAAAGTCTCGTAATTTGTTATTACTTATGGTTAAGGTTAGGGCTGAGTAGGGGTTAAGGTCATCTTGTTGGGATTAGAGTTTTCCCCATAGAAATGAATGGAGAGTCTCCACAAAGATATAATTACAAACCTGTATATGTGTGTGTGTGTGCGTGTGAGTGTGTGATGGGAATTCTGTACACACACATGGAATTTATCATTGAAAGTTAGCGCCCCAAGACACATTAGTATTCTGCACCCAATTAGTGAGACCACATAGATTCATTCGGTTCAGCCCGATCCGTTTACAAGTGCATATAATAAGAATACCTTTTATGTTCCAATTTCGTACCACATGAAATACTCCTGATGCTGTGTAAGGCTGGAACTTTCATCCAACTCTGGTTCGAGTCACCGCTGTTGTAAGGGGAATCTGTTGATTGATTTTAACCCACAGCCTCGTAGTAAATGATGACTTAATAATGCGATGATGACGCCGGGATGTAACGAGTCTGGGGAGTGTGACACCGGGGCCACGTGTGCTGAAATGATTCCAGTGTGAGCGGAGACTGCCACCTAGTGGCTCGGAAGTGTGTTTGTCTGTCATCCAGCCCATGCGGGCGTACACGCTGAGGCATTTGATCATGCTTTGTATAAGGTGTTAATTACGCAGTTAACTGTTAAGCATCTCATTTACCTTCATTGTTTCCATTGCTGGAAGTACCATTAATGTTAACAAAATAGGAGCAATTTGAAGGCTTCATCAGTGGAACACTGATCAATGCATGATCTGTATTATAGAAAGTGGTCCTGGCTGTATCACTCATATATCACATTGGCGGTCTGGCTTATGGAGTCTGAAAGCACATGGAAGTGACAATAATCTAAGTACCAACCTGCTGGCTGTTCCCTCTCTCTCTCGTATCTGCACACCGCTGCTTGCTGGGCGTCTCCAAGGCTGCTGCAGGAATTCTGCAAACCTTCAAGAGCATGTCAACAACCCCCCCCCCCTCCCTTCACAACAATGGCTGCTGCACTAATGGTAAGATGGGAAAGAAGAGGTGCTTATTTGTCGGTACATCACCAGACACACGACGCGGGCGCAGTTTGGTGAGGGTGCAGCCTTACAGGGAGATCGGGATTTGGCCGTTCCAGACTGGGAGGAAATGGAAATGATGCTAGGGTTTCATGTAGGTAACTCACAGGTAGGGATCTTTAGAAATCTGGCATCGATTAGCCGGCCTGGACATCGGCTGTGAGGTGGGATGGGGGGGGGGGGGGCAGGATGCACAAAATGACTGCAGGCGCTGATGTACCTTGGAAGCTGGAACAGCCACCGATTACAAATGAGAAATATCATCCATCAGATGGCAATTAAATATCCGGCAAAGCAGAAGCTAGTTCCAGTTAATGAGAAGATATACAATCACACAAAGAATACAGCATTATTTTATTACTTAAAGTTACTGTATTTGTTACTATGTCCATTAATTCTGTAAACCTTTGTGAACTACTGAAGGAACAAATCATGAATAACACAATTTAAACACTGATCTCATATTTGTTAATCATTAATGAATCATGATGTAACTTTTATATTTATGATATCTGTTATTTCTGTAAATCTTTGTGAGCTACTGAAGGAACTATGGAAGGAACGAGTCATGAATAACACAAGTGAGATACTGATCTCATGTTTGTTCATCGTTAATGAATTGTGACGCATCTTTTATCGACAATGTTTGTTCATAATTTGTACTTGAGTAGTGACTGAGTGACTAAGTATTTCTGCCCCATAAAGTAAAGTGTTACCCAACTGTTTAAGTCAAAAACCGAACTGGAGAACATAATGGAATTTATTTGGCTGAAAGTATAAACCTAATTTTTCGTAAGACCTCATAAGAACAGTTTAGCTTGGGTCCTATAACTATGTTCTTGATGTAAAATGATGTAAAATGATACATGTAAAAAATATTCTCATGGGCTGGAGCTACAGATCAGCTATTTTTTTATGTATGGAGTATTTGGTCAAATCCCTGTGGCAAACTGACAATGGAATATTGCAAATGTTATATTTATAAATCATACTATCTGAAATTCTGTCAGTGAAACAGACTGCTCGAGACTGGTACTCTAACCTATTCTGTAAATAAATAACATGCAGATGTGGAAAGATCAAGCTGAAATCAACAGGGAACAAAACACTGATAATTGAGGGCACTTTCCGGATGCAATCTGGGCTGTCATCTCCCATCCATCTCATACAGGCTTCCAGGAAACAAATTAGGGCCTTTCATCACACAGCAATTAATAATGTATTCCACTTCCTCCACTCTGTCATTTGCAGAGACAAAAAAATAATGAAAGCCTTATAGATTGAACCCTTTCTTTGGTAAAAGCCATTCATAAACTTTTTCATCCAGACTAGATATAGAGTTTTTGTCCAGGATGATTCCAAGATGGCCGCTGTGATCACACTAATGCTGCAGAATCACAGGCATAACAAAGTGACTCGTCTGTTATTGTGTCACAGGCTCATAAAACCAATATCAGGTGTGTACTGTTGCTGTAGCTGGTGTGTGGGGACTGTTATTAAAAGAAATCTGTGTAGGGTGAAAACTATACCTATTTATAGGACAGAGCTTTTTATCGAAGTGATTCAGGGATAGGGACAGCAAGGTAGCTTAATGGACAGCACTATGGGCTTACAGCTGTAGGGTGTGGGGTCAGATCCCGCCTCTGGCTTTGGGGTTAGGGGTAGGTAAGTCTGTGTATTGTATGTGAGTACAGGTCCAGTGAAAAGTCTGGATATAAAATGAAAATCATTGCCTTCTCAACAAGATAATGACCTTAAGCACACAGAGAGGTGATGCAGTAAGTACTATGTTGTGAATAAGGAGAGGGATGGAGTCTTATGACAGATGACCTGGCCCCCACAATCCCC
>JAODUD010000043.1:11638200-11655321 GCA_026784285.1 Stomatorhinus walkeri | reverse complement strand
CCCCCCCCCCCCCCCCCCCCCCCCCTCCATATGTCTTATTGCATAATGGCCACCGGCTGATCACCTATTTGTCCAATAGACTAGGGATTCCCAACGGGAGCGGAGCTGATTAATTTACAAAAATAAATTCTATATATTTTCAAACCATTCCTTTTTTATGATCCTTGACAATCACTCATTTTGACCTCTCCTCCCCTGTCCACAGGGTCCAAGAAATGTTTTACGACATAAATTGGTTCACAGTCACCCAAAGGTTGGAAGCCTCCATAATAAAAACAGACCTTTATCTATTGGGACTTCATGCACTGTGACACTAGGATATAAAAGCTGAAGGTTTTTCAATTATATATCTGGCTGCAGAGTCTGACAGCACCATTGTGCAGCACAAAAGCTGAACATCTTTCTGCAGTTCTTCCAGAAAGGACCCACCCTCTGTCAGCTTGTAGTCCTGCTTCAAGCTGGAGTCCATCTCTACTGACGTGGTCGTGGAATCTGTAGTTCCACTGGGGCCCGAGGGGACCCTGTACATGTTTGGAAAGAAAAAAAAAAACACAGAAGTACTTTACTTAAAGTTATCATCTATAATTCATGATAGATGCCTTCATAAGGTATTGTAGTGGTTTGTATAAGAATTAATAAAACATCACAGTGTCTTCTATTGACAGTCATAAGGCAGTATAGTGTTGATTATAATACTTCATAAGCTCCAATGAAGCTCTTATCTATAATGCACTATAGATACCTTCATCATGCATTATAATGGTCGGCATAAGCATTAAAGATGCTTTATACCATATTATGATGGTATCTATAGTGCATTATAGATGAGAGCTTCATAAAGCATTCATAATGCATAATAAACATGGTTATAACATGTTGTGCCTTTTTAATTAATATTTGTAGCCATGTTCATAATGCTTTATGAGTGGAATGTAATGTGTTATGAATGTGTTGATAGATTCTAATAAACTTGACATTCATAGAAAGTGTTACCAATATTTTTAATATTGTGATTTAATTTTTACACCACAAACTCTAAATACTCCTAGTTTGGATCCCCCAAAAAGTAAGCAGTAAAGTTTTACTCCATCAAAGACAGAAGCTGCCCCATAACAATTCAGCAGTTTGGTTATTATTTAAGGGACATTTCATACTGACTAAATGAGACTTAACCTGTTGATGTCCTTCCGTCTGAGAGGTTGGTGCTCGTAATTCTAAAAAGAAGAAATATTCAGATTGTGAATATGTCAATCAGGGAGGTTGGAAGATATTTCCCACATGTATAAAAACATTATATGCTATCAGAATATTTTTTAATTAAAAAAAAAGTTAAAATATCGTTATTGTTTTAACTGCTCAATTTAGTCATTAGATCAGTTAATCTCCTGCAAATTATTATGTGCTCCGCCCACACCAAAAAAGTGTCATATTCCCAAAACTATGATCAGCATTCAAGGTTTTCACATAAATTGCTATTAAAATGTATATTTTTTTTGCTGTGCACAACCCAGAATCATGCTTTCATTAAAAAATAAATAGGTATAACTACCATTAAAAAGTGTCAAAAAATTGGACAAACTCCCTCCCTTCTCAATGCAAACACTAACTATTTATTGCTTGATGTGTGTTGAGGTGTGATGTGTCATGAGTGTTAGAAGGGTCCACAAGGGGGAGCTGTTGTTGTGGAGTCAGGAGTTACCTTACTACTAAGGAGAAGATATCAGTCATATTCTGTGACTGATTGACACTGAATTATCAGAAGATTCTGAGGTCAAATACAGGTCAGACCCACATGACCAGTGCTGGGCCCACTGCTCTGCTCTTTATAAGTTCTGCCCCTTAAGAACATCATTCTCAGACATAGTAGTAACTATCATTCCTATGCTCAAGCCAATTTACGCTAACCTCAGTGTAAGGCTTTGCAGACTGGATGATCCAGAACTTCCTTCTGTTCAACTCCGGTTTAATCCGATAACAAGTCAATCCAATAAAATCAATACACACCGAATAATGAGTACTGAGTACTGAGTACGGTCATGTTGCTTTAGGACTTTGCATTCCTTCTGTGTCAAGTGTGTCAGAAGTGCGGTTTAGTGGTCTGTTCAGTTCTGTCTTTTTTCTGTACCCTGGTTCTGGGTTTCTCGATGACCACGCACACTGGAGTCGTTTCTCCCTGACCACACACACTGGAGTCGTTTCTCCCAGACCAAGCACACTGGAGTCGTTTCTCCCAGACCAAGAACACTGGAGTCGTTTCTCCCTGACCACACACACTGGAGTCATTTCTCCCAGACCACGCACACTGGAGTCGTTTCTCCCAATCCATGCACACTGGAGTCGTTTCTCCCTGACCAAGCACACTGGAGTCGTTTCTCCCAGACCATGCACACTGGAGTCGTTTCTCCCTGACCAAGCACACTGGAGTCGTTTCTCCCTGACCAAGCACACTGGAGTCGTTTCTCCCTGACCATGCACACTGGAGTCGTTTCTCCCTGACCATGCACACTGGAGTCGTTTCTCCCTGACCAGGCACACTGGAGTCGTTTCTCCCTAACCAGGCACACTGGAGTCGTTTCTCCCTGACCAGTATTCTTCTCATTCTGCAACCACAGTCAGCAGCCCCAAGCCCCAAAGCTTACCTGATCCCGGCTGCCTTCTCTCCAAGACACACAGAGACTGAAAAGCTGGCAGTACGAGGGGGGATATTTGCTTCAGAGTGTCTTGCAATTTGTGTTTTGTTTGGTCATACAACAATAAAACCATTGTGACATTCTCGGACCATGGAGTTTCTGCCCCGATGTGAATTCTTCGATTACAGGCCTTGCAACATGCATAAAGATTTGTTTACATTAATACATCTGAAAAATCAGCTTCCTTTCATCTGTGGAATATGACCAAGATGCCTGTGAATAATACAGAAAGGCTGGCCAATGTCTTCATTACCCTGACAGTGGGCTACTATATCACTTTCATGTCTGGCTCAATAAACGGTCTCCTAAAAAAACGGTGTAGAATCTTCTATTACTTTTTGGTAAAAAACACAAGGATAAACTCGCCTCCCTACACGGGCAGCCATGGAGTACAACAGAAAGTACTGACCCTAATTTACAGTTTTAAAAGCACTTGCTTCAATGTATCCTTGAGATCTGTATCTCCCAAACACTCCCCATTCACTTTATATAACAAAATGATTACATCACCATAGTATATTGTCTTTTCATCATAGAATTGCTCTTTGACGAAATACTCCACCCACTTAAGCCAGCGATTGAAATGGACAGTGTTTTTAAGCAAACTGCAGAGCTGCTGGTGCGTAAAACAGTCTGTGTTGTCAGGTAATAGTTATATTTAGCACCGGCAAACGGCTGTCACTGCTCCTCCATTATTATTTTACTTCAGTGGTGAATTGCACCAGAGCTATTTCGCATTGCACTTAAACGACTCTGCTTCTGTAGAATATGATTAATCGGCTTCTGCAGAATATAACGATTAATCACAAACAATTCTTGCCACTATTTCCTGCTCTCACTCACGAGTCTCAGTCAGGTAATGAATACATGTGTTGCCGTGATGTGGAACAGAGACAGTTTATCTACAATCTAGTCTGCTATCAATACTCTGCATGTAACAGATGGATCACTTTTGCTCACCCCCAGTCACTATCAGTTGCACTTTGGCATTTTGTGATTTTATAAGCACTATTTTTGCAGGAGTACTTCTTTTAAAGGTCAGGAAGCAATTTCCACATTTCCTGTGACTTTGTTGTTTTTTTAACCCACTAATTCCTTGATTAACCACATATCACTGCTTAAAGCCTTACGACGACGCGCATTTAAAAATGTGCATCACTAAACCAGCATGTTATGTCCCGGTCATGAATCTGGAATAAAACCTCCTGCTGGGGCCGTTGTCACCCCTGGATCTCCCTGTACTGCCCATGGCCAATATTAACACAGTTACCATGCAAACCTCATTCACAGGGTGACCCCTGCGGTTCCTAGAATTTACTTTTGCAGCCAACGGAGATGGAAATCCTGGTTGAGCGGTAACCAAGCTCACCAGTAGCAGCTGGAGTGAGAACGTGGGGGTTGGATCTCACTCACCTCTGGTCTGAACTCGGCTCCCCGAGTCTCACTCTCCACTAGGAACAGCTCTCGCTCCATCTCGTGCCGCCTGAAGTACCACTCCGCCTCCTGTGGAACAGTACGACGATCCAAGGCCGCATTATTCCTCTCGTCAGTCACAAGGAAAGCTTTTTTCCACTGGGAAGTTGTTGAGGAATTTTGACATTGTTCCTGAAATAGCCGAGTCACTTCCAGGTGCACATCTGGTAAACGGTCATCATGTTCCAAGTGTTTTTTACTTCCAAGTTCTGGAATAATTTTAAATGTATTCACTAGAATGCTGCTTGTTCCTACAGAATGGGATAGGTTCCAAACCCAGTCAGAGCAACATAATTATTTTTTGTAAGGACAATAATCTGGGTCTATACCCAAGGAGACTTGTGACTGACATATGTCTGTTACAAATCTGAGCAAAACTAACAATAATGAAAAGGTTTCTCCACTAATACTCACATCACTGTTTCCCAATATGGTCTTTGAGGATTCACGGACAGTCCGCGTTTTTGATCTACTGGGAGCTGGGAGGAACGGACTTGGAGACATTGACTTTTACTAGCCACTGTGATACGGCGAGCGGCTGTGGATCTGCCACGCACCAACAGTCGCCGTTCAGCACCAGCCGAGTGGACAGCAACAACATGGGCAGCCTGGAAACCCATACGAGGCTAACAGGATGGCCGCTAACTGTTCCGACCCGAAACCAGGACTGTCTCACTCAGGGCAGCTAAGGGTTCATGGGAGTTTTACTCACACAAAAATGCTCTGAGGTCAGAATGACAAATGGCTTGTTCAGAGAGATAGCCAATCAGATTGTAGAGGAGGTGGGTCCAAACAACTAGAAGAGGCGGGACCAATCAGAAGTTTTAAGTCACTGGGGTTTAATATATATGTGTTTGAAACCTAAAGAACAGAACCAGCTTCTTTATGGTGGTAAAATCCATCCATTTGATTCTGCTGAAAAACTGACAGTGTGCTCTCTGCCATAAATGAAGAATCAGTTACCTGCTCTCTCTACATGTACTCTAAGTTCAGTCACAGGTGGGTGGGTATTGCCGTAAAAGGGCTAGCAAAACGTAAAAAAAAACAGAAAACGTGTGGTTAAGTCCGGAGTTTACTGAGACAGGAATACTTGGCTGAGGTTTAGAGAGGCACAGCACTTCCGAGAAAGGCGACCGTCGTTAATCGGAAGGTGTTTGCTGCAAATGGAGGAAGCCGTGCTTTTGATCGCGTATTGCGATGTGATGGGCTGTGCTGATGCAGGAGATCTTGCATGCAGGAGCATATAAGTTACATATGATAAGAGCAGCAGCTGTGGTGGAAAAGCAGCCAAAGCGAGGATATGAAAGGAGCAAATTTATTAAATTGGGTTATTTGATGCAGTAAGCACTGCACCCACATATACAAGTGCCCAAAACTATTTCTCGCACAGCTCTTTTATACTTCATGTTTATCATTCTTTGAGATAAGAATGAAGGTTCACAGTTACTGTCTTCGCTGTGTGCAGCCAAACAGAACCGGTCAGAACCAGCTCTGCACTTTACGCCATGACCTTCCTCCCGCTCAGCCGCCCTCGCCTTTCACGCAGACAGACGGCACTTTGTGATCATAGCAAATATTCTCTAAGCAAACACAAACTCTTTCACTACATCTAAATCAACACTTTTCACTACACGGCACTGGTATTCAGCTACCAGGGAATAGATGGGAACAGTGAGTGGGAAGAAGTGTGAGGAGGTCAGACAGTGCAGAGTAAGCTGAGACAAGACAGGTGTATGGGGGGGTCATGTGATAATTACGAGACAGGGTAACTAAGGGGGTAACTAAGGCAACTATGAAACCAAGGTAACTATGTATAAGTAATGTGCCTCTTGAGGTAGCAACCAAGTGTAATTGGCATACCTCTTGAAGTATTAACCAATCATTGTTAATGAGCTTTTTGATAGGTGAATTGCTTTTTGGAGAAAACATAGTATTGATATGCTTCTAAGGATTTCTAATATAATCTGTGATATTTGTGCGTTGGTTTTGCTTCTTTTCTGCTGCTTAAAAGAAACTTTATCTTACAAAGTCTCATTCTGGATTATTCTCGAGAACCTTAACAAGCACTCAAGTAAGGAAGGAGGGTGGTTTTAGTAGTAGCGATATTTTCGTCTTCCACAACTGCTGTTAATACGCTGTTTGATCACTCACCCTCCGCGGCTTGACGTCACGCCCCAGCGACTTCCCGTAGAACGCCACGTTCTCCACCATGTGCTCCTCTCCCTTGTGGAGCAGCAGACAGGCCTGGGCACTTTCCAAGGCATCCTGGATCTTGGCCACTGGAAGAGGCAGAGTGTGCCGCTGTCAGCACATGTCTTACTCGATAGTCAGACGGGCTGCGGTTTACAACCTGACAGGGATCTCCATAGGTGTTGATTTGCCATTGTGTCGAGTTCCAAGAAAACCACACTTGAATATGGTCCTACTGTCAACGCTCCAAATAAACTAGAGTTGTTCCCTCAAAATCAACAGACGGTGCCCATCTGCAATTGATGAATTTCATTCACTGGCATCGCGTCCACTACACACCCCAGCCTTGTGCCTTATGCTGCCCTGGACAGACTTCAGGCCCCCCATCAGCCTGACCAGAATAAATGATCAGATGATGTATGCATGAATTAATTCCATGCAGGTCAGCATGTTTCCCAAATCCCATAGTGGGGTTGGCTTGTACAAAAAAAGGCACATGCCATACTCTTCTCCTTGAACGCTGTCCAACTCTAGACTTCTGAGAAACATGTCACGTCAATATGACAACTATTAAGAGGGACTGGGATGTTGTTGCTGTGTGTATGGATATTATCACCCTGGGGTCACAGCTGATGAAGTACATCCCATTTATAGCGACTCACAAAGACCCCAAGGGCTCTGGGAAATACAATGATGCTGGATGGGTATAGAGTCATATTATTAAAAAAGGTCTGATTTTCACTATTTACTAATAACATGTTTACTAATTATTTAAAAAGCTTGCCACACTCTCTCTAAGCGGTAGTTCAGATTAGTGTTTGTGTGCTATCCACAAACACATTTACACAGGATACACAGCAACACCGAGCTCTGCATTTCCTTGTGTCAGGTTTACTGTGTAGTTAGTTGACATTATCACCGAGTTGCATGTATTAATCTTTAATCACTTCCTTCCCACTGATAGCTAATGCTGTCATGGTGTGGCTTAGAGAACCTAAATTGCTACAATGTAACTCCACAGTGCCACATTACTTAAAAAGATCATTATTTCAAAATCTTCAGATGTCGTACCTGATAAAAAATCTTATGCCTTCCCTTTATTTGGCAAAATAAAATAAGTGCAGCAAAATATACGTGTTTCCATGTCCCTGATAAAAAAAAATTACCCATGAATATCTATTTGCCAGATTTCCGAGGCTAAATACAGTGTATAAAAAGGCCATTTTCAGAGGTGATTTACAAATGCTGCATATGCATCCATCCATATTCACAGAGCCCAGCTTTCACATGTCATCACCCGACCATCTTTTACAAACAATGGAAAATATTCCCATAAAAGCGCCTTACAAAACACATGCTATTATTTACAAGGGAGCGACATTCTGAAGTGGCCCATTGTGCGATGCTTGGGACGGATGGGCTGTCGGACAGTGTTTGGCACGCATCGCCGTGAGAACCATCGGCTCAGTGTTTTACTGCCTCAGAAGCCGCCGTTATTCTGCCAACCCACCGCAGCACCGCGCTCCTGGAGGTGCAGAAGGCCTGAGATGGCTACCCTGCCAACCACACAGCCATCAGACCAATACTCACCTTCCTTACCTAGTTTATTGTGGTTTCTTTACCAATTATTGTCTTCTGTTATTGTCACGTCCCGATCGAGCCAATCCTCCTGCGTGCCACGACCCCTCGTTAAGCTTGTGTGGAATCCCAGCGCTACCAGCTCTTTTTGTTGTTGTTCACTAGTCCAATGTATTGTCTGCATCCATGTGTGTTTCCTCAGTCCAGTCATTAACGTTGTGTTGTTATGATATGGTCCTGCATGTTTTTTTAGAGTCCTGTTCCGGTTTTCCTTGGTCCGAGCCCCGCAATCCATAACAGTTATGTTTAATTTGCAGCATTTCATTAATTAAAACATTAGGCTATGTTAGTAAGTATTTACTTTGTTACAATTTGCACTACACTTTGCATTAGGTTCTAAATGGAGCAGATACATTGAGATTCTTTTTGCGATGCTATTAATTTAATGGTTTATTATTTTTGGTTAACTTTTTGTTACGTCTTACTCATGGGCAGGATCTGTGCTTCTGGCCCTCATGCTGAGAAGCCATAGCCTTGTCATTGTAATACCAGCTATTTATTTCAAAGGCTAAAGGCTTCACTATGTGGTCACTCACCCTGTTATACTACAATGTAGAATTACCAGCAATTATAGCTCATCTTTGATTGACACACTCCAGGCCACGGGGACGATTACCTGCTCACGGTTGGCAAATTTTATCATTCTGGAACCTCCCACCAGATCAATGTTTTATTTCCAAACGCAGCGTGCTTTTGCTGAAAGTATTTGCCCCCCCCCCCCCCCAGGAAAAATAGTTTGGGACTCCTGGTCTAAACTACAGAGTGGGCCGGGTGGTTTACCTTTGAAGTAAGAAAACTGCAGGTAGTCGTAGTGCAGCGGCAGGTAGCTCTGCATGGGGACGTGGTAACCTGGGAGTGTGGCCAACTCTCGGACACATTGATGTTTACAGTGCAGCACCTGGACAAAGTAATCTGAATACACACACATGAACAAGTCACTCACAGCAAAGGAACACCTGCATGTAGAACACCTGCATGTAGAACACTTGCATGTAGAATACCTGCATGTAGAACACCTGCATGTAGGACACCTGCATGTAGAACATCTGCATGTAGAACACCTGCATGTAGAACACCTGCATATTGAACACCGGCATGTAGCTGGGTGCCTATTACAATGCTCGGATGCAGATTGGATGTGTTTTGCATACACATAGTCAGTTTTTGCATTCTTTCCATTGTTCTTGTGCTTTTCCCCACCAGCCTAAACCTGAATGAATATTAATCTGTATACATATGACACTTATCTGTTATCATGAACTGCCAAGGACAAGATAAGATTAATTAATGGAAGAAAATTCCAGAACTTTAGTGTAAGGGTAACGCCACGGCCGGTGAAGCAATGAGCAAAGTTCAGAGATACCATCTAATACTCGAGGCAGTGAATGGCTACGCATGTTCTCATCCACAATCAGCAAAGAAGATTAAAAAAATTAAATAAAAGCTTTCATGAATTCTTTATGAAATTAAATTTATGCTCATTAAACCCATATGCAGGGCTCCAATATGTAACACATCATGATCCAGAGGTATGAATGCACTGAAGTGACAACAATACTGCTGATGAAAGACATCAAGAGTCCACCCAAAGGGAACTTGATGGCCCCATTGTTGACCCGATTTGCAAGGCATGAGTGCGAGATAACTGGAAACTAGAGCCTTCTGGAGGGGAAGTTTGGATAGGGTTTATGGTTTAGATACAAGGCGACATTTGTGGTGCTAATCGGCGTACCAGAGATGAGCTGGTAGATGCTGATCCAGAAGGCGGAGGGCGTACGCTTGTCGAAGTTCTGCTGGTCCTCGCACAGCATCCTGCACTCTATGTCCACCATGTAGTACTCCACCAGGGCACGCTCAAAGTGTCTCATGGCCTGCTCATAGGTTTCCGTTCTGTAGCGCCCCACTCCAGCCAGGAATTCATGCTCCAGAAGGGGAAACAGAGAATATTGATTTCTGGATAGGAAGTGAATTCCTGTGTTCCAGGTGTAAATTGCTGGCTAATTCTGACGTGGCTGTAAAAGCTGCAGAAAGTGTGGCCTCTCAGCTATGGTCCTATGCCAATAAACTTGGGTCCAGCCACAACAAACCATGTGACCACACTGAGCCAGCTGGGTAATGACTCGACCATACAACCTTTCTGCACAGCAAGCGGTGTGGGGTAATAACGTGATGGAACGTACCAACTGACATTTGATGTATACGTTCTGTAGGTGGCATTATGCTTAATAAAAATCGGAGCAAATTAGCAGGAAGAGGCAGCTGCAACTGATCTCTGTTTACCTGGTGATACTGGGCCTCTCTCCCAATTTGAAAGTGCTGGTCCTGCTTAGGGTTCTGGTCCTCTTGCACATGTTCCAGGCTCGAATGGACACAAGATTCTGCTGCGGCTGCCTTGTCCTCTTCCCTCAGCTTACAGAGAAACACAGCATGTCTGTTCCACACAAAACTGTTGACCAAAGTCATCAGGCAAAGTCATGTATAGTTCATTCTCTATCCCTAACCCTGAAGGATAGTCATGAGCGATGGGTAATGACCCAGAATATGTGGCTCCCAAAATATAGAATCTTTCATTCTGAATGTTTCATTGTTAGAATCGATTCAGATGCAAAAAATACGATTTTGTTGTTTATTTTATGTTTATTTTATCACAGGGAGCAGGATATGAACTACAGTACTACCAGTGAGGGCCACCCATAAAGGGGGGGGGGGGGAGAGCAGGGATTCTCATTTCAGGGCCTAGACACGATCAATCTGCAGACACCCCCACCCAGAAAATTTTATCATTACTTAGTATGGGGTCGAAATAAATATCAGTGGTATCACACAACCTTTGTCATGAGTACAAACAGTCACAAAGAGGTTTCTCCACAGGATTGCCATGAGAAAGTGTGCAGTTCGGAGGTCCACCGGGATCTCAATATAGAGCTACTCCACCTTTGGAAGAAGGGATACTGTTTACAAAGCGCCTGAGGAATTAGGGTAGAACCTAAATATGCGAGTTAAAACCGTATATGTTACACAGACGTGCCCTTAGTTCGCATGTTATGCTTTCCTATCAAAACGTCAAAAGGATGTTCCTTTGCTCAGGTGTGCCGAGATCTTGAACAAACGCCATAAATTCTGAGAAAACGTGTATTCGGGCAGCATTCTCTTCTAAGAATGTGTAATGTAAACATGCAGGTTGCACTGTGGTTGCATCACAGCACAACAGACATTTATAAGTGCTCGGCGTGTCAAAATAAAAGGAAAAACATTTAGGCAAGCGGCGACCTGCCATCGGGAGTGAAGTGAAATTTGAGGCGCACAAAAGTCCACAGATCTGTGACTGCCGGCCATTGTGTTTATTTCGGAACTGGACACACCCCAGCAGGCACTGACATTTCGAGGAACAGGCGATCAACGTTAATCAAACATTCTTTCGAAACATCCAGCTGGATCTTACATTTCTCGACAGGCAGACCTTGTTCAGGCCAGAGCACTCTGGCAGTCATTTCTAGAAACAACTGCACTATCAGAGAGTGATTCATCAAAGAATGTTTCTCCGAGGAATATTTACTCCCATTCTCTGCCATGGCAACATTCTAAAAGCGTAGCATTTATCCACTTTGATAGATGTGAGCATGCTTCAGATGTGTCAGCATGAAATGCCATTGTCTCCAATAAACAACCAGTTCATACATATTTTACCAAAAAACTGATCCAAATCAGGAAAAGGGAAGTGACAATTAAATTATTATTTTTTTTATCAAAAGACTTCATTGCACCATTTTATCAATTCACCCATCCATCCATCCATCCATCCAGTAACATTCAGCGTGTACCATGTCTACAGCTCAGCCTGAGACAAGAAGACGGGGCCGATGTGAGAAATGTAGTTAAATATAATTGAGAAATGTAGTTAAATATAAATGTAGTTAAATATAAATGCATAAACCAAGAAGCAATATGACCTTCCAATTTAATGAAACTGCTTTGCCTGTGCTACTGAAATGACTGACTGGCAGAAATCAGAGGGTTTCTGAAGAATCCCATAGCCACTGTCTGATTCCCTCTCCTCCCTCTCTCCATTTTAAACCTGTGAAATACTTAAAGAAACTCCTGAAATAGCACGGATGTTTAGTTCTAGCAGTTCTGTTGCTAAAAGCATACCCACAGGCCTGTGTACATTTCCAAAGACAGAAAAAAAAATTATGCTGATGTTCCCAGCAGATCTGCACAAAAGCGGTACGGCCTCCATTTTGGAAAGCATATTAATGACAGAGGAGGATAAATGGTATCATGGCGCTGAAAGCGGTCGGCAGAATACGAAGGAGGGAGGCCGGTTACAAACACATCCCCCCCCCCCCCCCAAACAGAGAAAGTGAGTAAAACTCAGTGAACGTGGGCCCAGGGGCTGGAAGATGAAAAAGGAAGTTTTCATTTTTGTAGGATGATGCAATTTACCTCCAGGAGCTCCCCATTTCTCTGCAAATCTTCAGCAACCCCTCTGATTTAAAGTTATGCCTTATATTTATTAGTCTTCTGTAAAATAATCTTTCTGTTCTCATTCACATTTCATCATGCTTCATTGATAGACATTCCAAAAGTCGCTCCATAACTTGCAGTAACCATTCAATCTATCTTGACTCAACCACTAGCATATCCGTTTTGGCTAATCAACAACTCACAATTATTTAACTAATTCGCTTAATTAGCTGGAGGAGAAATTTAATGAATGCAGGAATGGCTGGGGTGCCCCTGGGGAAAGGTTTGGTAACTAAAGTGAGATTATTCTTGCCAGCCAACAAGATATCAGTAACTTTTTGTAAATCAGAAGAAATTCTTAATTTGTCGTGCTGCACATTTGCATAAATTCTGTTTTTGGAGCAAAAATACACTTTAAATAATGAATAACTTTGACTGCCTAAAACTTTTGCTCAGTACATACCCTTATATTACTTGGTATGACCCCCTTTTCTCTAAGAACACCCTATAGTCCTTCTATTAAGGACCTAACAAGGTGTTGGAGAAATTCCTTACTGATTCTGCTCCATGTTGACATGATTTCATTACAGAACTGCTGCAGATTTGTCATCAGTACATTCCTGCCACGTATCACACGTTCCACCACATTCCGAAGTTTGTTAGATTCAGATCTGGCGAATGGGAAGACCGGATTCGTGATCATATTCATGAAGATACTTTGACATGAGGGGTTTTAAGGGGTTGACGAGTGCTCTGGAAACATCACCGCCACGTCGTCACACCACCATCAGCGGGAACAGCTGTTACGAGGCCGGTCTGGACCATGGATTCATGCTATTTATGCCAAATTCTAACCCTACAATCTGTATCTCACAGTAAAAATGAAGATTCACCATTTGGTGGCCGGGCACCCTGTCTCAATCAGTCACATTTTTCCAAGCTCTTGGCTGGTGACGTGCACAAACTTTTCAAAGGGCAGGTGCTTGCTAAGGGGTATGGCTGAGTGCTATGTTTTGCTGGCTGGTGGGGGAGGGGGGGGGTAAGGGGGGAGGGATTTACCTCGTCAGTGTTCGCAGTCAAGTGGGTACCCATCGGTAAATTTTTGCAATGGTGTTATCGAAAAAGAGTTCTTGTGTCATCAAAGATGGGCCACTTTCGTTCGTGCTCAGGCACCTTCTGCCCCCCCACCGCGCGACCCCCAAACTTGTGCCAGCTCTTGACTTGAGGTCCACATGGTTTTCTGCACTGGGTTGCTGCCACGTCACTGGCTGCTTACATAATTGCTCGAAGAAGCATTTGTATAGCTTCAGTGGGCAGATATATAAAATTACTGGGAGAAATACAGTGACTGGCATTGTCTTAAGATGCAATAATAATTATTTTAACCCCTTGCCGGTGGGTCATTTCATTGTCCTTACTGGTATAAGCCAACTAAGAAAATCATGGATTTGATCACCTGGTCTCTCAATGCAATTGACACCATCTTCTCGACGAGAAGCCCATGTTCAGGGGAACCTGACTGTTGTGCAGGAACGACACAGCCGGCTACACGATGGACGGATGGGAGAAGCGGAGGGTCGTGTGTCTGGCGGCTCTTTCCGGAAGAACATCTACCTGTTCGGATCCATGATTACAGGCCTTATGCTGATTGGATTAGGCATCGCCATGGTTTATCGAAGATTGAAGAAAACGGTGAGAGGCGCTCAAAGCTCCACTAGGCTGGCCGGGATGATTGACGAAGTTGGCCGCGCTGTTGGCATTCAGACTATTGATTGCAAATTGGGTAACATCACTGTGACTATTGATCACAAATTGGATAACATCACAGAGAAGCTCACGGCTCTGTGAAGGATTTTGGATGGTGGAGTCCAGCGCGGACATTAGAGGAGCTGTGAAATTACAGCTTGTCACCCAAAAACCCAAACAACCCTATCTTATCTGCTTTTGGCTCCACCCCAATCAGCATTGACCTTGGCCAAGGCCGTGCTGAATTAACAACCCCCCCGGAAGAACAGGGCAGTGAGACTCTCTTACATTCCTCTCCCCCAATCCCAAAGACACCTGGATACACACACACATATACATACGGACAGATATGCACTCACCGCACCCTCCCCCCATCCCACGCCTTCGGCGCTTCATACCCCCAGCATGAACAGGCAGGTCTGTGACCAGGCGGGTCTGTGACCAGGCGGGTCTGTGACCAGGCGGGTCTGTGACCAGCGCCTCTGGCTGCAGGACCGGACGGCTGCTTGTCTATGCTGGGCTACCCCCACCTCCCCATTTCCCTCCCCTGTTGCGAGTTACAACTTTTTATGTTGTAAGGTGTAGTGACCATGCGCTTATGTTGCTGGGGAGTTTTTTCTGTTCCTACGTTGTTCTCCCTACTGGAGTTCAGTCTGGGGGCTGTTTTTTTATTCTCCTCCTCTCTCCTCATGTAATTCTGTTTTCTCTGTTCTTCCTACATCCCCCGTCTTCCTGACCTGTCTACCCCCAGTAATGCGATGTGTGTATATGTATGGTCGGGTTGATGGCCAGTTTTTTCGCTGGTACTTGTGACTAGTGACATGGTGTATTGCAACAGCAATAAAGGGTCTCATCATCATCATCATCATCAAAAGAGAATTTCCCCACGCAGAGTAATAAAGTATTGCTGTTATAATTATTAACGTTTTAGTATTACATAATAAGTTAATAAACGTTTATAACAGCATGAACTCCCAGTAGAATTCTGAATGATAAATCAAACGGAAGCAATTAATTGACTGACTCAATGAGATCAAGGAGCCGAAAGGACCACAGCCAAAAATACAAAGTTCCCCGTGTTTTGTACATTTGGAAAAAAAACAGAAAACGTCCCAGTCAAGTGCTCAACATTCCAAACAATATTTCACTGAATAAAGCTGGTTTGGGAAAAACAAGGTCTTGCCGCCACTGTTACACAATAGTTCACGAAGGATTTCAACTGTTGATTGCAACAGGGATTACGACGATTATTCTACTGTATTGTTGATAGTGACACATTTCTCTCAGATTAAATAAATTATGCAAATGTTTATTAATTTATCTAGATAAATCTAGTTGTTATCTAATTTGAACTAAAATGCATTTAAAAAGTCTAGGGGTGAGCTATCATTGTTACATTTTTCCATCTGCATATATTCTACTTTCGGTGTGCTTGGAATATCTTACCTTTTTGCATGCTAGTTGCAGAAATTCGTGGGGAGTTCGTTTGCGGAATTCTTGCGTTATTTCTTCACTAACTTGCAATGACTGGGGACCGACATTCTCTTGCAAGCACTTATTTAAGCAGGACGCCCTTCGCATCGCCGAGCCGAAGAACTGCGCTGCTTCCGAAGGATGCTGGTCCAGACACAGCAGCCTACACTGAATTTTAGTTCGGCGAAGTTCATAGTAACTGTGCAGAGCTTTCTCTATATAAAGCACCGCGCTTTTAAAGTCATTTCTGTAAAATGCATCAGTCCCGTCTTGGTATAGTCGGTCAAATGGATCCAGCAAAGGAAGAACCGGTGAGAGCAAAAACAACTGAAAAAGCGTTGATGTTAGGACGAAAAGTGCACTTTGGGATGAACTAATATCCATCTTATTTGATAGTTATAGTTTGACAGAAGCAGTTCGTAAACATCACAGCATCACAAGTCAAGAGTAAACAGGCTGATCGCCGAGACTGACCGTAAGTGACAGCAATGTCATCTTGGAAAAGTTCCAAAAACATCTAATCATAGACTTTCCCATATAGACAATTCACTTTCATCGGTTCTATCCTTGATAAATCAGAACCCAACGGAACCCAAACGAATATTAAATTGAACGTTATAAATCACTAAATATATTTTTCACAGACCCAGTCTATAGATAATTTATAAGTAAAGGTTGAATAAATGATAATTTATCAGTGTAACCAAAGCTAACAAAAAATCAGCAAAACAACTGAGAAAATATCAGTGTTATTGGATTTAGTGCGAATTTAAAAAGAGCGCAGAGCCACATATTACACAGTAAGTCACAATACCAAAATAAAGTCACTGAAGCGGCGTAATGGACTTTTTTGGACACTAGAGGGAGACAGAGTACGCTAGAAATTTACCACGAACTCGCATGGCGCTACATGCAGTGGGACGAGTTTCAAGAATTAGACAATTAGTTTTTTAACCAAGTAGTTCAAAAAAAGAGCATTTTTCACATATTAACAGTCGCTGGATTTTGTTGTGTCTCTCCATTTAAGAAAGAAACTAGACGCGAGTCAGTTGTAGTCACCTGGACAGAGAATGAATAGGCGGGATTATAGAAGTTTCACTAGCATCCTTACCGGGACATAAAGTGCAGGCTAGATCAACACTTTTTAGATTAACAGTGTTGGAATGGGTACCCTTAAAAGCAACACGGGAAGATGGATCCTTGATTTCTAAAACGTACGGAAGAAGCGCAGGTCTAACAGAACGAAAAATATCTTGTTCGAAACAAGGGAAATTAGGCTACATTCCTCCCCGCAGGCAATAGAAAATTGTAACGTTTATCTTTTAACAACAAAACAACACCTTAATATGAATCTGCAAAACTTGTTCCGGAAGTCCACGTCCGCGTAAACTATTCTTTTGCCTACATTATATCCCGATCTTGCGTAGGTTCTGCATAATCTTTTATC
>JAODUD010000043.1:11575004-11590085 GCA_026784285.1 Stomatorhinus walkeri | reverse complement strand
CCCCCGGCCCCTTCCGACCCTGTCCCTCCCTCTTCCTCTGATTAAAAGCTGGAGCTTGGGATGCAGTGAAGAGACAGACGAGCCCCCGGTTGGCTGTACACACCTTGGAACAGACCGCCTGCGCCAACATGGTCCGAACTGCCTGTGTGACCGTCTGTCCCACGCTGGTGGCTCTGTTGCTGGTCCACATCCCCAGTGCCGATTCCCGGAGCCTCCCATCACCAGGTACGAAAGCCGTGCACCTCTCGCCTGAATCGTGATCCGCAGAGTCACCTGTGGCACTAGTGCTGTCTGAATCTGCGGAGCTTTTGCTGGTGATGCTACGACATGCAGTTATAATTTATAGTCATTTCACCGTCTGTCTTAATGGCTGATGATGGAATTTGTAATGGGTTGACTGACTGTAACAATGCGTTATATAATGACTTGACAAATTGTAACTAATTTTAACACATAATGCGATGTTATTACACAATGTGTTGTTACACACCATGTAAGAATGCATTATGTAATAACACAGAATTTGGTTATAACTCAACAAAATGTTACAAATTTATAGACTACATTATAATTTTATATTGCAACATTACCCTATAATTATTATTATCATCATCTTATTGTTATCATCATTCAGTTTGATACATTCTGTTGAGTTATTACATAATGCTGTATCATTACATAATGCGTTGTTACACGGACACTTTTGAGGATGGGAGCTCAAAACCCCACGTGTAGAATTTGACCAGGTTTCTTCCAAGTCCTCTGATTTCCTTTCATAGTTCAAAGATATGTAGTTAAGCTAACCGGCATGTTCAGATTGGGAATACCTTATCACTGTGCGTGTAAGTGCCAGAGGTGGATAGTTACGGTCCAGAAAGTAAAAATTCCAGAACAGGTTTTTTGTTTCAACCAGCCAGTTGGGTACTCTGTAACTGTCTGTTTATACGCATCTGTTGGTCGAAACAAAATCTTGGTCTCGGTTTGCATCCTGTCCTGGGTTACCCTCTCCTCATGCCCTGTGATGCCTGGGATAGGCTCCTGTCCTACCCACAATTATGTTTGGGATAAATGGTTGAAATTTGGTTGGATGGTTGTGTGGTGTAACTTGCAGACATTCAAATGAACACAGGGTAGGGAGGTCTGGATGTGCCAGGATTCATATATTTTATATAAGCAAGATCATCGTATTATTTATTTTTTACCTTGGATACAAAAGGATCCACTCCTATCAAATGAAGTAATTCCTTCTTACTAGAAACTTTATTATAAATTTGTCTGCTTAATGCTTTGATATAATCGGTAAAAGAAAAAAATAAAGGTAGCAACAAATTTAGTAACTCAGACACTACAAGTACAAATTATTATCAAATATAGTACCTGCATGAAATAAATGAACTGTTATGACTGATCAATGATGAACAAACATGTGATTAGTATGAAACTAATACGTAGTGTCTGGTCAATTAATACAATGAGTAAGAGTGCAGTACTACATTATTTCTACATTATTATAAGTAAAGTGTTACCAAAAATTCTGTTTAATTTCTGAGGAAGAGTAACGTATCAGTATCAAACTGGTATTTCCAGACTGACAATGTCTTTAAAAATGTAATGGTAAATCCCTTAGGATTGTATTAAATAATTAATGCTATCTTTGGTTCCTTGTGTTAGTATATTACTTGGTATATGAATTAAAACAATATAAAATCCCCCTAACAATCAGCCTTGACTGATCTTATTTTCCTTTACAGTTAGCCATCAATTTCAGCCAAGACAAGACACAGATGTCCAGAATCGGCTCATAACGTCGTTGCTCCATAAGGGCTTGGTTCCCATTAGCAGGAACGAAGTCATCGGTCAGCATTTCATTTCCTTCCTTGAATGTCTGAGCTTTGTCATCAGTTACAGACATGGCAAAGGATAACATAATGACTGTTCTGTGTGCAATCATCTTATCCTGATAGGTTTGGAGATGGCACGCAAAATGGAAGAGCTGGAGGAGGTATGAACTCAGTTTTTGTCTTTCAGAATCCCTAAATTCTTTAATCTGAACCAAGTAAATAGCTTACTAGATAACACAGCTGAACATTTTGGATATTTTTTCTATTGATAACTTGTTCAAGGATTCGGTTGCAGTTCCCTTACTTAGCACCTGAACCAACAACCTTGTGGTTATTAGCTTCAGATCTACCACACCTGGTGCCCTGAGAATGTCCCTCATCATTTGTAAGCAGAGGCGTCTTGGGTGGCCTGAGGCTTTGAGGAGTGTCCTTGCGGCATTCTCCCGGGCTTTACGCAGATGTTCTGCTGTTTCTCTGCATATCACAGATTGTCAGGTGACCAGTTCAATGTCTTTCAGCTGGGGGCTTTGAAGGAGGATGTGGATCTGCAGAACGAGCTGATCTCAGATGCAGTCGGAGCCGACGTGTCCTTGCCAAGCAAAAGAAGTATGTATGTGCGTGAAATGGGAAGCTGATCACTCATCAGCAATATAGTGTTATGTTCTACCATCAATATAGCATCGACTCCTCACAACTCCAGGTTTGGGGCCTCGAATCCTGCTTCTGCTCTGTATGAGTGAAGCTGGCTTGTTCTCCTATTTCCTCCCAAGAAGGCATGCAGTTAGGCTAACTGGCACTTAAATTGCATGTAGTGTGGGTGTATGCCCTCTGATGGACTGGCATCCAATCCAGGCTATTGTCCTTTCCTGCTGTCTGGGACAGACTCTGGGCCTTGGTTGTTACTACCATGATAAGCAATAGGTTGGTGGACGGACTGATATTTCGCTACAACACTATATATCTTCTAACACTAGTAGTCCTTGCGTGTATATGTTGAGTTTAATATTTTAAAATCTTCAAAAAAAACCTGAAAGTATTAAATGTCTGAATCTTGTTGTATCACTGAAGCGTGTATTTGCCATGGCACATGTTGAATGGTCTTTGCTATTACGGTAATGACACTCTGTCTCCACCTACAGGTTGCTTCTGGAAGTACTGCGTGTGACTCGACACCAAGAGAGGTGTGGAGACAAAAAAACACATGGACTGCCGCTGGGGGCGCCTTCTTCTTTCCCATGTCTTGACGTGCCGCTCCGTGTTTCCTTTCATTCACGTGCTGTCCATGCTTAAAAACACTTTGGGGATTTTTAACTTGTAAAAGGTTCACATTCCACGTTCGGTGTGTTTTACCTAAAGATATTTTTCTCTGTTGTAATTGTACTGGTCTTACTCTCAGAAGGATTAACAGAGTTATGAAGCTGGTTACATTTCTGTGTAATAATACAAGGCTGTGTGAGGAAAAGAGTGTTAGACTCTATGTTATGGTATGTTATACAGCTTAAAGAATACATCAATAAACTAACAATGTCAGCGAAATAACTGTCGTACTCAGTTGCCTGTTCCTTGCGTACGCACGTTTGTTAATACATACAGATATTTCCTCTAAACAACAAAGCATGGAGCTGCAATATTCATGCAATGCAAAGATAGTATCAGGAGGGTCAGCTACTGAATACCTTACACACATGATGCAAGCGATTTATGTATGTGGTGTGATCATTGGTGTCAGATGCAATTGTGTCTGCATCTCAGAAACAGCCACTTTCCTGAGATTTCCCACAGGGTTCTTCAAACCTGGACCTCAATTCCAAATCCAGGCCTTGTTTTCAGTTCTCCCAGGTAGTCATTTAATAATTACTGATTCTGATTGGCTAGAAGCTTCACACCTGACTGACAGGTAAAGGCAGGCTGGAAAACCAGCAGTGCTTGGACTTCGAGGACCGTGATTTGAATAACCCTGCACTAGAGTGTCTGGAGTTTACAGAGAATGGTGCAGTAAGCAAAAAAAAAAAAAAAACATCCCGACAGTGGCTGTAGGTCCAAATCACTCGAGGAAGTGCAAAAATAACAACTCGGTATAACAGAGGTGTGCATAAAGGCTTCCGTAACGTTACTGCTCATCTACCCTTGAAGCAGTTTTGAAGTTTAAACTGGGTCCTACTGAGAACTAGCTAGATTAGGGGTGGGTAATCTTATATAGAAGGGGCGACTGTGTGTGCACGTTTTTGCTGCAACTCCATAAGTAGATTACTAATTAGAGGACTGATTGGCTGAAGAGTCCTCACACCTGAGTTAGAGATGCTGACCTGAAGGTTACCCCAAAAACCTGCACACACACTGGCCCTTTGCGGATAAGATTGCCCCCCCCCGAGCTAGATGAAAGTGGCCACTGAACATATAACATGGACTAACTTTTGACAAAAGCAACAAAAGTGAAGAAAGTTGGTACATTTTTTTACATCTCCCAGACCCACACCTGTCAACCAAAACACTCAGCTGAACTAGGGTGAGCAGATAATCCGTGCCAGGGAGGACAATTTGATCCACTTCAGGTTTTCCAAATTACTTTAAAACAAAAACAATTCTTCTTCTACTGTGGCTGGTTTGCTTCCTTGACTGAAAGACTCATGCAGCTGTTTCACATTAGCATTAGTGAAGCATGCATGATTATAGGTGACTGACCATTCAGCACGCAGCAAGAACGCAGTACCTAATTGAAGTACTTTTCATTGAAACGGTGGTTTACAAATCCAGTCCTAGCTCAAAGACTTGAATTCCATATGGATTATCTGGTCACACTTGCTGTACCAAATTCCTGATAATGGCACTTTCCTTAGAATTTATTACATTTTATTTTTTAATATGGAAAAATATATATTGCATTAAGTTGCTAAATTGCCCGTAGGTGTGCCTGTGTGTGTGAATGGTGTGTGGGTGTGCCCTGCGATGGGCTGGCCCCCCGTCCAAGGTTGTTCCCTGCCTTGTGCCCATTGCTTCCGGGATAGGCTCCGGACCCCCAGCGACCCAGTAGGATAAGCGGGTATAGAAAATGGATGGATGGATGGATATATTGCATTAATGTTAAAACATTGTGGAAGCTACGAAAAAATCTTTTTAAAAAAAAGGTGACGTAAATTGAACTCTGTCTCCCCCTGGTGAGAAGAACATTAAGATGAAATAATGGTTATAGGAATCCGAATGGTCCGTTATAACACTGCGCTAGTTTATTTAATGTACTGGGCATTTAGACGAAACTTCCAATAATAACTAGCAGACTCATTTGTTTGAAGAAGAAAATGATAAGGAATACGGGGAAGTGAAGAATCAGCATTTTATTGAATTTAATTATTTTGCTATAGTAGCCTCTGTCTCTTCCCTCTCTCCCCACTCAGTCGCCTGCCCTCTAGAACTGTATTCTATTTAAATATTACACGGTTCATTTGGCACACTGTGGTTTAATTTCGTATTGTGCCTTTTGTACAGTATTGTTTCTTGTGTCTCTTGCATATGTACAGTGATGTCACTTTCTGTGCCTGCTGCTGTAACGTTTGGAATTTCCTTCTGGATCAGTAACGTTCTGTTATTGCTATCAGCCCCACTGCCGTTAATACGTAAAGTCTTCAAATAAGCGGGTCAGTGTAGCTACAGTTTGCCCGCTATGCCGCTGAAGCAAATATGGTTTCACAGATAAGCATGTATCTCTACCACAGAAACACAGACGCCCAGATCCCAGAGGGCGTAGCAGTAACTGCAATAAGCAGGGAGTCTGCAACGTCCCCATATAGTTGCTCAACAGCAAAATACATTAGGTTTCCTCGAGCCTTTCCTCAAAAAATTGACATTTCAGGTATGTATAAATTAAGAGCCGCGATGCTTATAAATAGTTTCATTGAATTTATGGATTTTGGGATGTGATTTCACAATGACAGATACTGTAGTTTTAACTAAACAGACTGTAATCCAGAATTTATTACAATAGACACTGGTTGATAAAATATATTCATATACGCACACTGAGGTATTATTCTTGCATGTTTTACAATTGTATGTTTCTGTGCAGTGTCTCACAAATTCATATGCCACTATTTTGATATTTTCCATCCTTTTTTAATTTTCATCCTTTCCTTAATGTAAAATTTTAAGTGTTACAATAAGGCAGTTTGAAAGATGTTTACTCATATTTTGACCATCAAAGGTATGGTTAAATTACAGCTAAAATATTTAAAAATTTTTAATTTCTTAATGTTTTGCTTGGTGAAAATAATTATTGTGATGGCTCATACCAATGCAGGGCATTTTATTATATTTTGTTATATATGTCATACACACAGAGGTGCATTAACACGGACAGGGGTTTCAGGGCTATTTGAGTAGTCATGGGGGGGCTCCACTATCTTCTACTATGGTGTGGTTCTCGGGGGATGCGTTAGGTGATAAGATTTTATAAAATGGTCAAAATGGGACACCGCATTTTATTTTTCAATTTTGGACAGGTGGAAACTGCAGGTTTAAAATTTAATTTGACAGAGTTAGTCGAAGCCCCTTACATTAAAGTGGCCATTCATATATACTAAGAAGCTCTGACTAGGATACGCAATTGGGCGAAAGCACAATTAATTGTTTACTACCTGAAACAATTTAATGTTATATTTTCCAAATTGCAGGTATGGCTCCTATATATGCAACTGAATACAATTTAAATGTGTTAACGGTTAAATGTGTTAACGCGAAATATGTAAAACTAGCTATATCTCTGATGTAATGTGATCGGTTTAACTATTCTGAATTGTGCGAACTCATTCAGTGAACTCCAGATTCTTGATTCAGTGAGCTCAATGGACGCTCATACAAAGTATGCTTTCAGCAAACCCTGCTCACAGAAAGTCTTTGGATATTTACATAATACAATAAAAATACGGAATGAATGAATGAACCAGTAAATTTAAGTATAATGTTAATTTCAGGTAGTAATTGACACCTGCATTGTAGTTATAAAAGAGCTGTTCTGAATTAAAGAGTTCACTGATGAGTGGTGTCACTGGCTGCTTGAGTCACTCAAAAACATGATGACATTTAATAAACAGAAAATGGATATTTGGATTCTTGTTATGAAATCAATAATTTTTTACAGAATTATGCAAGCATCCCAAGAACAATATGAATAGTTCCAACGGGGTTGATGAGGGTGAAGGAACAATGAAATAAAAATATTACTTATCATTTTATGATTATTTATTAATAAATATGAAATAATGCAGACTTATTGTTTCTTTTCGACTTTTAGGTTTCTTTGTAATAAACCGTATTTGGAGTATGAATCTGAGAACATACCTTTGCATGCTCTACAGCGCATATGCCATTAACGCCGTCCTTGGAAACTGTCCAGGCAAATGTCGATGTGAAAGTTCAAACAAAGTACAATGTCAAGGTGAAACCATGACAGAAATCCCCAGTAATATGCCACCTAAAACCATTCATCTCTTCATTAGTAGAACAAGGATCTCTGCTCTTAATTCCAATGATATTGAACTTTTAGACAGCCTTAGATACTTCACGTTTGAAAAATCTGAACTGAGCACAGTGATGCCAGATGCATTTCAAAACAATGTACAACTGAATGATTTGTCTTTGATGGAAAATAAATTGCAAGGCCTCCCTGTACAGCTATTCAGGGGCTTGCGGGATTTACAAAGACTCTTCCTCAGTGGGAATAACATTAGCCACCTTCCGCAGGAGCTCTTTCGTGGACTTGGTCAACTGAGGAAACTGGACCTTTCTAAAAATGCACTGAGGGTGATTCCAAAAGGAATCTTTGATGGCCTGTTCAACTTAGAGTACTTGTCTTTGAAGGACAATCAGATCGAACACCTCCCAAGTAACCTCTTCTCTAACCTAGAGAATTTGGTAGTTCTATACCTCTCTCGTAACAATCTGGTTCATCTACCAGAAGGCATTTTTTTGCATGTTACGAGGCTTCGGAAATTATCCCTCTTCCAGAATCGACTGGAGAGCATTGGTACCAGTGTCTTCGGTCCACTGTTGGTTACTGAACTCTGGCTTTACAGCAACAATCTAACTCATTTGGAAGACAGCATTTTTCGCAACTTGACTAAACTTCAGCTCCTTGTCCTGAGCTGGAATTCCATCCGCTCCATCTCAGCGGGGGCTTTCGCGGGCCTGAGTGAACTGAGGGAGGTGTCCCTGCACACAAATCGCTTGGTCAGCCTTGAAGAGGGCACCTTTGTGCATCTGAACAATCTAGTCAACATTTCCCTGAGGCACAATCAAATCCAATCCCTGCCAAAGGGGATTTTTCACAACCTGCCCAGATTGAGGTGCGTTAACCTGCATGACAACTCCCTGTACAACCTTCCAACAGAACTCCTGAACTCACTGCAGGACACTGAGAAGATAGTGCTTTCTCAAAACCCCTGGAGATGTGACCGTGATATCATTCCTTTCAGGAACTGGCTCCAAGCCCATTCGTCCAAGGTGCCAAACCTCACCTCAGTTGTCTGCCAAACACCACCTAACTTGAGCAGGATCAATATTGCAAAGCTGACTGACAAGGATCTGGGCCGTTATAAACGAGACTTGCCAAGCGCTATGACCCTCATCGCCATCACTTTAATCTCCACCTTGGTGATCTCAATTACCGTTCTCTGTTGCCTTTTCCGGATGAAGTGTGGACAGAAAGCATTACCTGTCAAACTTTAGTAAGGATTCATTAACATCAGCCAATGTCCAAGTACCACTGTGACTGGGAAAAATACAGAATGTTTTTCATTTTAAGAATGTAGAATTCTGGGTTACGTTGTTTTTGCTCCAATTAAACAATGCTTAGTATTTCAATGAAGCCATCACTAAATTAGTATCTTAGTTAATCGGTAACTGAATCTGAAATATGTTATATTAATGGATATGAGGTCAGTAACATCCACATGTTAATTGTCAAAGGGAAGAGAGTAAATGCTGACGGCTATGCTCTGGACTGGACTGGGACTGAAAATTAGCCAAGGACTTCTGCCAAAATAGGCCCCTCACAGATACATACCAATGATGATTTTTAGCGGTGGGGGGGAGAGGGAGTTCTGGTCGCCCACAGACTCATTAGGAAAATGTCAGTACAGCAGACGGCCAGTCCAGCCGTGGCTGCGTTGGTTTGTTTTCGAGTAGCTAGGCTACTTCATTTGCTTAAATTTTGGAATTTGTATGTAAAGCATTGTTATCAGCATTTAATCTGTCAATGTCAAACACAATATGGCAAAGAAGAAGTTAAACTATTTCATTAGGTTATAGTTTCCTTACCTTCATTTGCTGATATTTTGTCTTATGCTGTTTAGATAATTATGACCTTTTTTTTTAATCAATGAACATTTGATTTGTGTTTGTGTTTTTAGCCTAGTTTTTGGTGAGAAAAAATGTAACTAAAAACATTTAAATACTACATTGCTAATTTATCATTTCACTATACCGGTTATTTTATTGCATCAACCAATTCAAATGAAATAAACACAAATGTTTCATGTAGCAAAGAAAGCTTCCAGTCTCAATAGACCAACAGGGGCTGTAGACAGACACTGGAGTGGTCTGCTCTCCGGCAGATGTGGAGTACAAAGTTCAGCTTAGCAGTCAGTATTTACATTTTTTATCACTACTTTTTCTCCACAAATGTAAATGCTCTGCTTTTATTTCTTTTCAGAGGAAACACGCGAAAACTAATATTTCATCTTATTAACAAAATACAATATTTTGGGAACTTCTGTTACCAAGACTGATCCCAAAGACATAAAAATCCATTCACATATTTATAGCAAATAATAGCTAGTTAAACAAAACCTCCCAGTGTTTACCAATGTGACACACCCTCAAGTTCATTGGTATTTTGATCGTTCCCAAAGTTCTGGGTGTTGCTGGATTGCAGACTATTAACAGTTACTCTGGTTCAGTCAAAGTATGTTAAAATATTATGTCGCTTTTCATTGAAGGGGCTATAGCATTCAGGTAAGACTTCCTGTTGAATTTTGAAATTTATTGAAACCTACACTATTCAGATTCCATTGTTTAAAATCTGCTGTATTGTTGAAAGCTATTAAAATCAGTGCTTTTCTCAGAACCGCTTGGCATTTCAATCTTATTTTGATTATTGCTATCAAACTGTCTTTCCTCTGTGTTTAAATCAAAGCCATACAAACATATACATTCATAAAGGGGCATGTGCAAGATATCTTGGTTCTTTCGTGAGTATGATTAGGAGATCAGACGTGTACTCCTGTGCCCTGTACTCCGAAGCAGGGTTACTGGCTTATCGGGGTAACTTGTCGGATTTAAGGTACCATTATTTAAATGGATTTCATATTCATTCACTTACATTTTCCCCAGACTACCTTAAATTCAACAAGTTACCCTGATAAGCCAGTAACTCCACTTAGTAGTACAGACCACAGGTAACTGACACTTGATTTGAGATATTTGATGAAAAAATATGTTTTTCACGTTTAAGAGAACCTGTAATTACTCTTAACTTTTATGTTGCATTTTGTAGATGAAGAAAAATGACCAGAGCATTTGGGATTTCTGTATTTCTGCTCCTCCAACTCTGCTACCATGCTGATTGTTGCCCAAAAGGGTGTCAGTGCTTCACTCCATCAAAAGTCTTCTGCTCGGAAGACGTTCTCAAGGACATGCCTCAAAACCTATCCTCTGAGGTCCAGGAGTTGGTGATCATGACAACAAGCATAAAATGCATCCACCCAGAATCCTTCCCACTAAACTCCAGCCTCACGAAGTTGATGCTCCTTAACAATCTCCTCGATGGTGTCTCTGAGATGGCCTTCAACCGACTGGTGGAGCTGAAAGAATTGGAAATCAGTGGCAACCATAACTTCAAGGTGCTTGGCACAGAAACCTTCAAAAGGGTGGGCAATCTTACCAAGCTGCTCCTCAACTACAATCAGCTCAAGACCCTGGATGACAGCATATTTGCTTCACTACAGAAGCTGGAAATCTTGCAACTAAAGGGCAATGCCATCGATCACCTCCCTAGGCCGTTATTCCGCCACCTCATCTGGCTCCGTTCCTTAGACTTTTCCGAAAACAAGATTTTAACATTGGACAAAGATATTTTTAATAGCCTCCTTATGCTAGAGACACTCAGAATGAACCACAACCTGATAAGTGTTCTCCACCCAGAAACATTCATCAACACACTTCGTCTAAGAGAACTTGGACTGCAGGGGAACAGAATTGAAGATCTTCATCTGAATCTCCTATCAGGGCTGGAACATCTAAACAAGCTGCACCTCCGGGGCAATCTTATTACCAAAATAGCACCGGGGACATTCCCACCAAACCTGAAAGAGCTGAATCTGGAGGACAACCGGCTTGTCGAACTCTCCACTGGAGTTTTCCAATACATGTCATTTCTCACTGACTTGGTTCTGACCAAAAATCGACTCTCCACTATTCCAGAAGATGTGTTTAGAAACCTAACAAGCTTGCAGCACCTCAGTCTGTCTGCAAATCATCTACTAGCTCTGCCAGCAACAGCTTTCACTGGACTTGCTAATCTGATAAGCATTCACTTAGACAAAAACAACATTAGCAGTGTTGAGGCAGAGCTGTTTGATGATCAGGAAATAATGGAGAAGCTGTACCTCTCCGACAACGACCTGCAGGCCCTCCCAGACGGATTTTTCATACCCTTAACTTCCCTTCGCATTGCACGCTTGCATGGCAACCCCTGGAAATGCGACTGCCACATACGCGATTTCCATGATTGGCTGACAGATGCCGATTTGCCGACGTCGGGCGTGGAGAAGATTTACTGCGCAAAGCCAAAGCCTTTGAAAGGGCGTGGCCTGGTCTTCCTCAACCGGGAGGACCTGGTGTGTGCTGAGAGTGCAGTAAACAATTATCCTGTGTCTACAGGCGACAAGAGGCAGAGAATGAAGAGCTGCTCCCTCCATGAAATGAACGGAAAGGTCTCCATACGGTGCACGTTGCCGCGGTGCCCGGCCGTCAAGTTACAAGCTCAGTTTTCCGATGAAAACGGCAGGAGGCTAACCTTTGCTGATGAACACAAGTGGTCAGACTCCACCAAATGCAACAATGCCACCATCATTCTTACCTTTTAACTTGCATCCTTTTAACATCTTAGCCCTCCCTGAACATATAAGTAAGATAGACCTGTGAACAAAACACTCGCGTTGAACTCTTGTGGTGGGAAAGTGTTGTTGTACCCTTGAGGAAGAAGACCTGAAGCACTTGAGTAAGGTATCCTGTAGCATCAGTGCATGGCTTACAAAATTAAATAATGTTCTAATAAAATCAATCATGAATTTTCAACAAAAAGTATTGTGTTATTTCTTTAGCATGTCACAGTTTCAATATTTGGACTAAATAAATACAAAGTATGAAACTCTGAACACGAAATATGAGAAATATAACTGGGATAGCGGTATAAATAGATTTTGAGTAACTTTATGTTATAATATATATCTCTGGTCGCAACCAGTAAAACCAGTAACTCAATAAATCCGCCTATGGCTGTGTCCTCCATGCTTCCAGGTGTGCTTATCAAATCTTCATCAGGATCTTTGTTCATGTGATTTTTACTTCAGTTTTCCAGTGTTAATGTCTGAGAGCTGGCAACAAATATCACAGAGGAGCGGACCAGGTCATGCCCTGGCCTTTGGACACTGTGGAGACACGTCGGTTAGCGACCCGCTTTAATGCCTCAGTTAGACCTTCCTTGGATAGTAACTCACCACAGGTGTTTGGCATCGGCCACCAATAATTTCCACTGCACCGGTTTGGTGGACTGTTACCACATATTATTGGAGACATGAATAATTCCATTATGCAATGGAGGTACATTATTCAAAATCAATATTTTGAGTTAATATTGGCAGAGCACATAACCGCATGAGCAAACCGAAATCTATATTATGCCAAAGAGTAGTTTTAAATTATAACTACTTCAGCAACAGATGTAAGCATCATCGCAACAGTACGTTGAAAGTATTTTCCCGCATGCAGTTTTACAACTTTCCAATAGATGGGGCCAGCTTCTTACCAGTGCGATTTGAGGTGAAAATAAGTTGTTACAATATATAAAACTGACTTTATTAGATGTGTCATTCAGTATAACAGACTTCACGGTGGCAAACTACAAGTCATGCCTAACTGGCATTATAACTGTTTAAATAATCCTGCTTTAGTAAAATTAAACGTATTATTCTTTACAGCATGCATAGAATAGTCCTATTTTCACACGCATTCGTTTTGCATAACTAGCATTATAAAGCAGCCATCTATATGAGCTATAAAACCAATATATATTTGGCAAAACGATCTCAAATTATACTGCGATCCATCACAGCACTGTTGAGGTAAGCCATGAGAAAACACTCATTTTCATAAATGTGACAATTCCCTGTTTGCACACATTATGTTACTCAGTCTACTCAAACCATAAAGATGTACATTTAACGTTATGCGCCGTCAGCTTCTACCTTTATAAGTAGTAAAGTAAATGACTAATCGTATAAATTAAACAACAAAGGGATTTCCCAGAAGGAAAGAATACTGCGAACATAAAGCCATAAAACACGAAATGTCATCTACCGCTGCAAGAGCTGCACGCACTATCACAGGCTAACGTCAGCAAAACGCTAATTATCGTTATACGTCAGCAGGATTATTTGCGGCCGTTTGAACGATCACACGCCCAGTTAAAACCCCTACAGCTGTTACACCGAAGGGCCCGCGGCTTCTTTGTTAAACATTTGTAGGGTTGAGAAGTTTACAAAAACAGACCAAATAACACCCGACAAACAACTTTCATACTTCACTAACTTATCAGAACAGGGCCTGATGGGAAAAAGAATGGGTGGGAAGAGTCAGAAAAAATGTACAGAGGTGGTCATAGGGGCAGGGACGGATTATGGGTTGTGAGGGCCCCTGGGCAAAACGTTCACGAGGCCCCCCCCCACCACCAGCACCACCACCACAACCACCACAATTCAGGGGCCCTTGGCAGCCAATCTCCCTCCATCCATCAGAGGCCCTATAGGGCCTTGTAGGCAGAGGATCAATGAATGTAGGGCCTTTAAAATAGACAAACGAGAATACATTGTTGATAAGCGTTGCAAATTGTTTTGGGCTAGGGGCCCCATGGGCCCCCTGCACCCCAAGGGCCCCTGGACAGCGGCCCCACTGGCCCGGTCCGTAATCCGTCCCTGAATAAGTGGGTTCAGTATGTTCACGGATGCTGGGAGACAATCTGTTAGTCTCTATGATGTAACATGATTGCTAAAACTGCATCTTTGTCACATGGCATCAAATGTGTCACCCAAAACAATGAGCCAAAGAGGTAAGTTACAGACTCGATCGTGCCACTCATCTGCATCTGAACAGACCCAGTTATCCAGGAACTACAGTCACATGATCTCCCTCTTCTTAGACCATGCTGGAGTCTGGTTGCATTTTTTTTTTGCTAATTAAGATGCTGTCACAGGGGTAAAGGGAAGTCATTGTTTTCGGACGTGATTTCATGTCTCTCCAAAAAAGACAGGAGGAGAACTTCATCGGGTCAGAGTGGCAATGGAGAGCTCCCCCAACTGGCCAAACATGAATCTGCGGGTGCTGGCTGGTTTAACAGTTAATGCTGAAGGTGCTTTCATCACTTTAAATAAAATGTTAAAGGGCCTGACTCACTTCTGGTTAGCAGAGCTTTGCCGGGGTCTGGTTCCTGCTGTGCCGCAGCCACTGTCTCATCCATCCTGGGGCCTAATCGAGTTTTCCCGCCGCTCATCGGGGCCCCGTGGCTGGCGGCACAGACAAGGAGCCCAACAGGATGACAAATTCTCGAGCAGCGGGGGGCTGGTGTGCTGGGAAATGGCCGCCGCTCGGCTGGGTGAAGAGTACCTGTGACCTCGAGCCTACCCCCCCTCCATGGCCCCCGCGCTGGGCACGACGCTGCCCTCTGGGCCCCATCCAGCTGGGCTGCTGGTGGTGCTGGGTGGGGAGGGGGCTGGGGGGTCAAGCAAATGTAAGATTTTGCTGTGGAAACTGAAGGAATATAACAGAAACAAAACGATGCTTAATTTCCCATTTTCACACACACACACGCACACACACACACACACACACACACACACACACACACACACACACACACACAGTTGACTGCAAAGCTTGGGGCCACTTATCAGACCCCCCTCGAGCAAAATAAGGC
>JAODUD010000043.1:11417206-11433879 GCA_026784285.1 Stomatorhinus walkeri | reverse complement strand
AGCTAAATGTAAGATGTAGAAGGCACGTTTAGGAAACGCCTCACCTATAATTGCAATCGGATGAGGGGACCATATACCCCCATGACACTTGGCATAGGCTGTTATATCACATACGCCAAGTCATCACAACGCAAGGCCCGGCACAGATCCGGATTCGAAAGCCGGTTAGCATTATATCGAGCCTAATATGGAAAGAGATTCTGGTTAGTGGTCGCCCACCATTGACTCTCACTTATCTTTCTGGTTCATCAGTGACCTTTTTCTTGGGGGGGACGGGGGCAGGAGGTACCCATGCAGACGTTATCAGTACTCACGGAGTAGAGCAGCGTGACACTAATGTACTGGATCATGCTGTAAAGGGCCATGAACTTGAAGACGCAGAAGGAGGTGATCAGGGCGGCTCGTCCTTCCCTGTCAGGAAACACCAAATGCTGTTTGTTAGTTAGACGCCACGAGAGTTACGGGGAATCCTCTGGGATGGACTGGCTGTGCCTCCTGAGATCCACATCACCTCATTACATCGGTGGGTAGGTGATAAAGCGATTTCTCCATTGCTTACGTTAAGATTGACTTAACACTTTCTAGTCCAATTATACTGAACGGGCATACACTGTGCTATTATGGTATGCTATTGTATATTTTTGAAGGTAAACACTAGAAGTTATATACAACATTGTTTGGGACGCTGTGTAAAATGTAAATAAAACAGAATGCAGATTTACAAATAACATAAACACATATTTAATTGAAAATAGAGCAAATACAGCATATCAAATGTTGAAACTGAGAAATTTTTATTGCTTTGTTTGCAAATTTGCAAATCATTGCATTTTGTTGTTATTTACATTTTGCACAGCGTAAACGGGGCTGTATATGGATGTGAAATGGCATCATTGGTGAGAAGCCCACTACTGTATTCAGATATTAAGCCAGAGGACATCCCAAAAGGAATGTCGCCGCATGCCGGCTAACTGCGCCCCCTGCTGGACAGCATGGTCTCACCTGATGAGGTTTGGCACGCAGGAGATATTGGGGATCTTGGAGGTGAAGGGCGAGGCCACCGAGGCTTCCAGCTCAGAGAGAGAGATCCCACTGTGAGCTCTCTTCAGTGCCTGGGGGATGTGGTACAGGGTGGGCGAATTGACCAATGACAGCCAACCCCGTGCCAGTGATGTCAATGTCATAGCAACCCAGCACAGGCCAATTAAAATGAATGAAGTTACGAGCACTTTCCTTTGTAATGAAAGCATGGAACTATGAAAGTTTAATAACTTTCAGGATGAAGGTCTTTTATCATCCATACTGAGTTGATTAAAGCCACTTATGGCTATACACATTTAACGTCGTTCCTGGGTCTTTAGCTATCGAATTCAAAGTCCATAAAAACTCAAGAAAATGTGAGGGCAATGCTTACACCACAGTCGTTTGCTCCATCTCCGCACATTCCCACAAAGTAGCTGTAGGGGGACCAGAGAGACAGACACGACAATGTTAACTATGGAATTTTGCACTGTGCAATAAAGGTATCTTCTAATATTAAAGGATTCTGGAAAACATTATTTTTAAAACTGACCATTAGGGACAGTTATAGTTTCCACCCAATGGGACACAGACAGAATATGAGACAGACTTCCATAAGAAAACCAGACTTCGGCATCCCAGCTTTCTAGGCTGGTGATACCCACTCCGGTACTGGGAGACCCACAGACAGTCCACATTTTTTGCTCCCTCCATGACGCAAAAATCTGGACGGTCTGTGGGTTCCTGAGGAGCGGGTTGGGAAACACTGCCCCAGGCGTTTCTCCTGCCCTCGGCGGGGCTCTGGGCTACTCACTCCACACTCTGTAGCAGTTCCACCAACTGGGTCTTCTGGTCGGGAGTCATGCGGGCAAACACCGTACCCCGTAGCAACAACTTCTCCCAAGAGAAGAGGGAAGGAACATCAGTAATACACTGTACCAAAGCAGAAGCTACTTCCATGTTACTGCTCTTTCCTAAGAGCCTAATATTACAAAAAAAAAAAATCACTGAATTACGGTCTATGCCAAATATATTATCAAATTATTACTATATTCTCGATGAAGCAAATATTCTAGAGAAGTTTTACTGCGTTCCCATTTAGGAACATAAGAAATTTACAAACGAGAGGAGGCCATTCGGCCCATCAAGCTCATTTGGGGAGAACTTAACTAATAGCTCAGAGTTGTTAAAATCTTATCTAGCTCTGATTTAAAGGAACCCAGGGTTTTAGCTTCCGCTACACTAGCAGGAAGACTATCCCATACTCTAACTACACGCTGTGTAAAGAAGTGCTTCCTCAAATTCATTTTTAAATGTTCCACTTTTAAAAATTACCACCAATGGCCACAAGTTCTAGTATTTAAACTAATATTAAAATAGCCATTTGGCTGAACAGCATCCAGACCTGTTAGAATCTTATATACCTGGATTATGCCCATTTGAAGAGTAAATTTCCAAAAATCATTCAGTTCATTTTTGTTTTTTTTTTTTGGATGAGACCACCCTCGACCTCAAGTCAGTCTTCCTCATCATATTTCATAGTACTGAGAACCAAAACTCCCTCAGTTCACATCGGAGGCAGTTCTAGGGTATTTTACCTGGGGGGGGGTAAGGGGTGGCAAAGGTATATCTAGAGGTGGCTGCAATGTGTTGTTAATATGCACATGCAGTGCATGCAATTTTAAAATATGCATTGATGCTCTACTAATAGCTGGTTAAAACATAAAATAACAGGCTAACTTCACATACACAATTGTAGGTCAATCTCTTATTTTGTATAACCTTTATAGTCAAGTAGGCCAGTACTAACAATGACAAATAGGATGTCTTTCTGAGTACAAATACTTTGTTACTTTACACCTTTGGATATGTAGCAGGAGTAAAAATACTTTGGCACTCTTCTTAAGTACAGTTGTTTATTTTCTGGATCTGAACTTTACTTGAGCATTTTAAGTTCTTGCATCTTTTACTTTCTCTGAGCTACATTTCTGAGCTAAAGACTTTTTACTCTGATTACTCTGATTTACTCTGATTGTGCACAACTATCGATACGCACTCAATTAAAACAATATATACTGTTGCATGCAGCATCCCAGAGTTAGGCTGTGTGATACCGGGCAACAAAAAAATCACAAGTTTTTTTTCCACTCAGAATCGAGATAACGATTTTCTCTCACGGTCCGTGAGCGATTTCTTTCTTCGATGCTCTATTTCATTACATATTGTCTTTATGAAGATTGAACAAACAGGAATGATGCACTGTTATAGTTAAAATACTGACAATGTCAGATATTTAATCTTTATCAATATTTAAAGTTAGCAGCACTAGAGGTGCTATTAAAATAACGGAGATGATCACAAAGGTACGATCAGCCATTTCCCACAGAAGAGGATGAGGCGGCTGCTTCACCACTTATAAGGGGCATCGAAGTCCCAGCCCATGAAATGTTTATAATGCATTATTAAATCTGACCCCGCCGATGGATCTTTCCTTTTCACGGAAGAAAAGCGCATTTTGCTGGCCTGCACCGCGTTCTCTGAACACAAAGAGAGTACCGGCTTTGCCTCCTGCGACTCAGCTTTCCTTATTGTGATGCACTGTAACCTGAAGTGCTGTATGCAAGTCTGGCTGGAGTGAATTTAAAAGGAGAGGTTCTCTTTTATAAGGCCGACAGATTTTAATGTAGAGCACTTTTTTACTTTTGATACTTATAAACTTTTAAAACTAGTTTTTTTTTTTTTACTTTTACTTAAGTAGTATTTTGCTGTATAACTTTTACTTGGACTTGAGTAATAGGTGTGGTGCCTGTATTTTTACTCTAGCATGAAAACTGAGAACTTTTTCCTCAACTGTACATTTGTAAAGCTCACCATGTCCACAGACCTGGTACCGACACCCAAACTTATCCCATCTACAGACCCCCTGAGCTGAGTGCATTTTATCGATTTACACTTCATTTCCTTCACTTAAGTCACTTAAATAAGACGACACAGAGGTAGAGATCATGCATATGGCGATTTCTCCCACCCTTTTTCATTGGTGCCACATGTGCAGCCGGACCGCTAATCGTGGCCACTGCTTTTCACATGCCTGACAGGTACTGGAGCCACTTTGACTCCTGACAGGAGCATCAGAAAGGCAGCAACGCGGACAGAACCATCACTGTTCCTCATTTGTTGTGCTCGGCTCTGACCTTGTAGACCAAGTCCTGGAAGTGCTCGGTGACCACAGTGAATGACTTGCCACTCATGGCGAAATGGTAATGCTCCAGTGGCCTGAGGTCTTCATCAGGGCCGGGGTCTTCCTCACCCATGCTGATCTGGACCACATGAAAGGGGGTGTGTCATTCATAAAAGGTCTAGCTCAGTCTTAACTCTGATTTAAATGGAGCACAAATATGATTGCATCATTCTGCCTGTCCTGTCAACAAAAAAAATAAATATCATAGGTTAGATGTGGCATATAATCAACTACACTTTATGTAAAAGATAAAAGGTTATAGATTTGTATTCCCAGGGGTTGGAGTGGGGTGGGGTTCAGGGCCAATTAATATCACCCCCTTACTATATTTATATTTTATTAACCAGGAATTCGCAGCATTTAAATGATGTTTTTACCACGGTGGGCTGTAGCAAGTTTAAATTCATGTAAGTTTTCTTCCATGATTCTCCACAGAGGGTTTTTTTTCCAGCATTGCTGCTCAATTCATCAGTGTGATTGAGGTCACTGTGTGTCAGTACAGTAACTCTCTTGTTCTCCAGCATGTAACATTCTTCAGCCCGGAGACAAAGGCACTCAGTTTATCCTCCGTGCCGCTTCTGTTACACGCCGGCTGCCCGTGTTCAGTCCAGTTTATCATGTGGACTGAGATGGACAGGAGCGAGGTCACATGGGAAGCCGGGAGCTGACTAACCTCGAACGGAGCGCCATCAGAGTCGGGCCGGTCGGGCTCATCCATGTAATGCCACTCGATTCTGGCGGGCTGGCTGTCCAATGGGGGCAGTGCCTCTGCGATGATCACTCTGTCCTGCGGTGGTATCATACCACAGTCCCGTGCTACTGATACCGCGGTCAGTATGTTGTCACCTGAAGGGTGTGGTAAGGGTTGTGTGCAAGTTAGGGTGTTTTTTTTCCCCTCCAGAGTCACCAGACCAGGATAACAACTTCATAAACACAAAGTACGTGAAAGTTTACTGTGGAGCCAAAGACATTATTAGACACACTGGCTTAGCTGAGATTTACCGACCTGTGACCATCACGGCTCGGATGTTGGCGTGCCTGAGTTGCTTCAGCACCATCGGTGTCTCCGTCTTCAGCTTGTTCTGCATGATGATTAAGCCAAGGAACTCCATGTTGTTCTCAACCAGGTCCCTGGGGAACAGAAAAGGACATAGATGGGAATGTATAAAAAGAATATGGATTTACGCAGCAACTAATGGGAAGGAAAAGAGCCAAGAACTCACAGTAGCCATGACAACCAGCTCATGAAAGAAGAGGGCAGCTAAGGGGTCATGTGACCATGGGGTCCTGAACAGGAATGACTTCCCCAAAGGGGCCTTTTGGTGGGGCTGGGGAGGCGGTGTGGACAGCACCTGCTGGTGTTCTGCATTTTGTGCCAGGTGAGTCTGGACTCCAGGTGTCTGTGAGCCAGGGCAATGACCCGGAAGCCCAGCTTGGTGTAATTTTCCAAAACCTGAGAGAAGTTCCCAGGTACTGCAACGGCAGAAAAGAAAGAAAAACACGAAAATGGCTTCGCCGATGATGACACGAGGAATGCAAACGGACAAGAAATCTGAAAACGCAAGAGAGGCGAAGCAAGGCAAAAAATGTCATTGTCATGTTGACAGGAATATAACAAGGGAAGAGCCACGTGGTGACCTTTTAAATATGGCCATTTTGAAATGCACATGTTTATGAAGACAAACAGCTATTGAACGGGTGAGTTGGGAGCGGCTAAGAGAGCAGAAGCATGTTTTGCAATATATCCTGCCGGAGGCACCAGAACAAAACCTGACCTGTTTCTCGTTTGCAGAGGCTGGCCACCACCTCTGGCGCCCCCTTCAGGTAGGCATCCATATGCTTCTCGCCCAGTCGCCGGGCCACCACGCTCATCCGCTGCAGCGCCGATGAGAAAGGGAACTGGCGCAAGATTCCGATCTCGTAGGACAGCTGGCAAAGGGTTGGGCAACAGTGTTAGTGCTCATGCAAACAGAAAATACTGCATGAATGATGCAATCTCAGTGGGCATACTCACAGACAGCTCATTCAGCTCCTGAAAAACAGAAGAGCACAGAGAAGCGAATATATGTCAAGACAGCCATGCTGGAAATCCACATATTAAACATATAGCACTGTGCAAAGGTCTTAGGCAGTCAAGCAAAATGTTTCAAGCTATTTATCTGTGTAGTAAAAGTATATTTGCCCAAAAAAGAGCACAATTTAACATTATAATACACAAAAGAAAAAACCAAACAAACAAATAAGAATTTCTTCTGTGCTCCAAAAAGTTACTGATATCTCGCTGGATGGCTTGATTTTTGGTTCTCATTCCATGTATTTGCTAAATTTCCCCTTCAACTCAATTAATTATTTAACATAATTTGTTAAATAACTCAACGAGGTATTGCATAGCCACAGAAAATGGGGCAGCAATCGAGCAGAAAAAGGAATACATAGCGCATTGGATGGTCGACACAAAACATACTGGGGCAGAGGTTTTGAAACGGCTAAGTTGACACACTTTGACAGACATAAAATTATTGTTTTACACCAACATGGAGGTCATTCTCTCTGGAGACAAGTAACTGGCGTGATACTGCATCTCATAAATCATAATCACCCATTTTCAAAAGACCATGATACCAGTTCTGATGAGCAAAAAATGATCCCTTGCCGAAGAGCTAGCTTACATAGGTGTCTTCAAACCCATACATTGCTATGCTTTTAGATAATATAGATTAGATCAGCCCTTGTCTACTTATTTACATGGACTGGTTAAAGTTAAAACGCTTTATACTACTGAGTAACATACAGCATTCCACTACAGTAACTTTATAACATGACACGTATAGTAGATGTGAATTCTAGTGGACCGGACCATTGCATGTGGAGGGAGGGGGATTTGGGAACACAGGGGCAGCAATCAGTTACACGGAAGGTGGAAGACTTTCCGAGCATTACCATTTCATGCTCCGGGGGTGTAACTCGCTGGGGAAGCACCTGTCTGGGCGGCCGAACCACCGTGGGTGTGATTTGGTTGTGGAGAGACGTCTCTTCCTCTGTGGCTTCCTGAAGGAGCTGAGAGCCACAGACAAAAGCTTTTAGGTAGACTAGAAGACCCCCCCTCCACACTTTCCGCTGCACCCAGCTCTTCCTGTACATGTGCTACAGCACTGGGCAGGGGGGCAATAATACATTCTGCATAGGAATTTCCTACAAAAACAAAACCTCAAAACCCCATCTCTACTTTCTCTGGAAATAGGAAGCAATAATGGAATAAAATTAGCCAGTGGTCATGCTTATTTATAGATAGTATCATATATAGTATTTGGCAGAAGTAGATCGTTCAGGTCCAGAAAGTGAAATCCAGACCAGGATTTTGTTTCAACCAACTATTTGCGTATAAAGAATCATAGTCACAGAGTACTCAGCTGGTTGGTTGAAACAAAATTTACTTTCTGGACCTGAGCTATCCACCTCTGGTATTTGGACTGAATATTGACAACCTAACCAGAATTGACGACATTGCTTCATAGAGGAAGCAGAACATGGGCCCTACCCAGCCTGTGGCCTCAAACATCTTGAGATCCAGGGGGTCTCCTGAGAGTTGTCCATTGATGTTAGTCAGAGAGTGACAGGTGGCCATACAAACCACAAAGGGGGATGTCACCAGGGTCTCCTGGCAGACTTTGTCCTCTGACAGGCAGAAACTGCAGGGACCAATAAGGACAGTAAGTACTAAATTATACTGTTCTGCTGCGCAAGAAAGTTAACGTGAAGAGCATCAGTAAAAAGAATTGGTACCAATATTAACTACAAGCAAGTGGCTTTGAATGGAAAATGTCTGATAAGTAGCTAAATTAACAGACAAACAAGAGGGCTAAAGAGAAACCAGGAAGGTTGTACTTCGACAGACTGGGTGGTCTTACCTGCCTGACTCAGCCCGCTGGATCCCCCACAAGTCCAGGCCGTCTTCCGTAAGTGTACCTGTCTGTGGCCAAACCCAACCAAGCCCATGTTACCCCGAGGCCATTGGCTTTTACAGCCCAGCCAATCCACTTGAACTATGCTATAATCTCTTGATTGCTGCTTACTGTGTTTCAGAAATCAAGAATTCTCGCCAGAAAATGACATCAGAACCGAACACATCTGTCAGAACACTGTAATCTTAATCAGACCACGATAATCTTCTACTGCTACGGCTTAGTGATTTTATGTTTATTGTATGTATTAAATAAAACATAAAGAGTTTCCTCCATGGAGATTATGACAACAGGTGGCTTTCATTCAGGTTTTCTTAGTTAGTAAGCAGCCATCCTGGCCTTACCTTGTCAAAGCAAACCAGGTTCAGCTGCCCACAGATGTTGATCCTCTGAGGACTGATGCAGAAGATGCCGATATGTTTCAGACGCCGCTGGGCATACACGATGCCCGCCGTCATGGCAGCTGGCAGCGCCGGGGGCACCGTGATGGTGATTATGTCCAGCGATTCAGTGATGATGGTTTTAGCTGGCACCTGGGGAGTTTGGATTGTGTTTGAGTGACGTGCCACCGATGGCAAAGGTTGACATCTTATTTGCCAAACTCCCCGAACATAATATAGGATACCTTGTTCAGGATGCTGAGAACGATGGAGTAGATGAAGCCGATCGCAGCCACACCCACCAGGCACAGCAAGAAGAGGTAGGCATCATGGTACAGCTTGAAGTCAGTGGGCTTGGGGTACAGAATGGAGCGGACCAGCTGGCCCTTAGCTGTACTGAAGCCTAAGAGAGAAACACGAAACATCACCATCATCGATATCTTCATCGCGTTCATCTTCATCATCACCGCCTGAAGATCAGCACATATTCATCATCATAATCTTTATAACATCGTCACCACCATCGACGTCATCATCCACATACACACTATCGTCATCGTCACCAACACCATCTCAATCGTGATCATCTTAATCACGCCATCGCCACCATCACGATCAACGCATACTCCATTAGCATCACAATCGTTAACACACATCGCCACCTTCATCATCCTCATCATCACCAACAACATTATCCGCATATACAACTCCATCACCATCGTCAAGAAACACTAACCAGTCCTGACCACCACAGCCTTGACCAGCTCTCCAGAGTAGAATCGAGTCTGAATGACCAAAGTGCCACAGAACAATGTGTGCCTCTTATGTTCTTCTGTGCTGTAGACAGCGTCCACCTCCAGCCCCATCAGGCCCTGCTCAGGGTTCGGCAAATTGGTCTTGGTGACAGGAACACTCTCACCTAGCACCAGAAACAAGAAAGACACTTGTGACACGTAACATGACCTTCAGTATCTTTTATTGGTCGAGAACGGAAAGTGGTTGGGAACAGAACCAAAGGAGGAAAGAGAGATGACTGCGAGTAGCCATACTGATATGTTCTAGCTTTCTCTTGTTCACTATTTTGTGTGTATCAGCATGTTCTGTTTTATTTCTCAGCAATCTGAACCAATCATTGAGTGGGTAATTTGGAGCAGTCCTGGGACATCCTTTTCTGAGTGCGAGAACAAAACATTTGAATACATTTTAGGAACGTTAGAACAATGGACCTTGTTTATCTGAAATTTACGGAAATATTTACGGAACCAGAGAAACACTTATTTTCGAACATGAGTCATGACCACAAGACATATTTAGTCTTGGGGAAAAAAAAATAAATGAATGCGATGAGTATGTGTGTGGTCGTCGCTGTTCCAGTCACCTGTCAGCATGCTCTCGTTGACAATGCAGGTGCCGCTGACCAGAACAGCATCGCACGGCATGACTGTCCCGTTGTTAGGGATGATCATCACATCCCCAGGCACGAGATCTGTGGACATCATCTCCTCAATCTCTGTGGACACAGAACGCCCCAGATAGTGCTCCATAAACTCCAACAAGGACTGCAGATCATCGTCTTCACAAAGACAATACTGTGCAAACGTCTGGGGCGCTCAAAGAAAATGTTTAAAGCTATTTATCAGGGTAGTAAGTCCATTTTTTCTCAACCAAAAAAAAGACAATTTATCATTAGAAATTATGAAAATTAAGGCTATCACAATAAACAACAACAACATAACTAACAAGAATTTCTCCTGGTCTCCATAAAGTAACTGGTATCAGCTAGAAGAACACTGGGTTGGCTGGCAAACCTCTCCTCACGGGCACCTCAGCCATTTCACGTATTTGTTAAATTTTACCTCCAATTCCAACTCCAATTTAATTAGTGAACTCAATGAGGTACTGAGTAGCTAAATAAAGGACAGCGGTTCAGTCAAAAAATACATCAGAACCAAACGTAATCGTAAGTGTACCTAAATGTAATTGTTTAAATTTAAAAATCATTCTTTGACTTCAAGAGGCTTTTGCACAGTACTTACTGTACATGGCTCAATATTCACCTCTCACCAACTAAATTCAACAACATCATGAGTCTTTCTTTCATGGGTGAGCTGTACCCACATCAGAATGCTTAAACAGTCTTCAGACTTCTCTACTGAACATTAATGAGAAGTTCTTGTAACCGCCTACAAATCCTGACATGTTTTGCGTGACCTGTAAATGCGAGAGGCAGATTTCACACTTACCATTATTAGCTCTAACCACAGAGACTCGGACCACGCTGTGAGAGGCAACCATGTCGTGTAGCATAATATATTGCTGAAACAACACAATGCATTGTTTCAGAAGAAAGATATCGACCGCTGCCGAACAACCATAGATCTATTATAGTCCTGTTTGTAATAGGTAAAACTTACAAAACCATGCACCTAGTTAAACTACTGCAAAACAACCCCACTCCCTTTCCGAAAACACTGCTAACTTGATGCATTTGCTAATGCTAACCTTTTTGATAGTGTAGAGGGAGGTAGCTATTGAAACAAGAGACATAAAAACTATGGCTGCAGCATAGTAGTAATATTCTTCAAAGACCCAAAGGATCACACTGAAGAACTGGAATATGTAGAATGGATTCAGCACCTGGGAGAGACAAGGATGGTTAATCAGGCAAACAGGCAACATACTTTACACTTTTAGCCAAAATGTTTGCAAGAATATATTTTCATATTATATTCAAGTAGGAGTCATTAATCATTAATTATTAAACAGGAAATCTCAACATACTGGGACATATGTATGGTTTTACTTCCTTATAGTTAATTTCCAGAAGAAGAGCAGAAAGTTTGCTAATCAACATTCTCATCTTGGCCATTATAATGTTACCTACCTCTTTAATGAGAAGTTTAAAAACTGAGGGTACTTTCACATCAATTTCATTCACCCCAAAAAACAACTTCCTGTCCAAACACACACACAATAAATGTTACTGTACATACATTTAATTTGAATTCACTCATCCAACAGCGCTAAGTGTACCTGAGGCTGACACTGTAGCTTAATATGCTAACAACCGTGAGCATTTAAATGTGTCCATCCATCCATCTGGCATAACCAACTACACAGTCTAGCATGAGAGCAAAGCTGGCACCTGTCTGAGGTCCCCTGGGGGCCCGTGACAGGCATGGTCTCATCAGGCAATTTAAAGACAACAAATCGGAAAACTAAATGTCTTATATTTCCGTGTGGGCGGAAACCACAGTATGTGTATGTTTATGCCGAGTAATGAGTGGGCATGATGTTAGAAGACAATAATAATAATAATAATAATAATAGTGACAAGACTCTGTACTGAAAAAGCAGCTATGGATGGATAGATTATCATTACTATTATCATTTTTATTGTTGTTGTTCTGTTGTTCATAATAGCTGTAATAATAACAGTAATGATGATGACAACTACAATAATAATGATAATAATAACGATTATAATAATATTGATGATGGAGTGCAATGTCAGTTCAGCAGTGACATAACACCAAGGGAACTTGCAAAGCTGCAGGCCACCCACAGACCTGTAGTCCTGCATGCGCTTGGTCAGCCCCGCACTGTGCTCAGAGTGGATAGCCGAGCAGGTCACATTCAGGTCCTCCAGGCCTCTGTAACACGCACACGAGGAAGAGCAGAGGGTGGAGAACGCTCACACGCACACGCCATTTTTACAGGCTCAGTGTGCGGTGCTTTCTTACCAGACACCAGCAACCCTAACTGTACGTGCAGATCATGACTACAAGCGGGTAAAGAAAGACCAAACATTTGGGGTGAAAATTGGAGATCCCAAGGACAATGATTTATAAATGGACAAAAATTGTAATTTAAAAAATCACATGAAGAATTATATAAATACACACACACACACACACACACACATATATATAGACACAGAAGGTAAGTCATCTTAAATCTTACTTCAACACTTCAAAATTCTGGATCATATCATTCCAGAAATAAGTTGCGCTGTGCAGTGTGAAGTAGCGTATCTGAGAGGAAAAGACATAAAAATCAGCACGTAACCGATGCTCACATGGAGATGTGGTGCATTTTGCTGTATGGTGGGAGTGAGACGGTCACCATCAGGCTGGTGTGCTAAAATGGGGGTCGAGTCAGCCTGACTGGAGGCTAGAAGACTGCCGATGTGCCCCCCACATTGTTGGGACATTTTCTACCTCTACCAGATGCTGACTGGGTTGCATCCCAATGGGGTCGTGCTTGGAATGGCCATTTGTGACAGGTGTCTGAGAGTCAAGCTTGTTGAAAGGCTTCTTCCCCGGAGCCTGCATCCACTGAACCCGAGCTCGGAACCATCTCTTAAACTCGTCCTGGGACAGACCGGTTCATGGGATTTAATTCAGAGGCTTCAGCAACATGCCATGTAATGAAACAAAAAATTCCATACTATTTACTCAAACAATTATTCTATGGAATTAAATAGGTCAATTAATTCACGATTTTGGTGCGATTTCAGATCTTTAACCGCTGCGCCACCTGCTGTGCAGATCTAGTTCATGTCGGATGCTCCCCCCGCCACACTGAGCGGTGTGCCCCGTGTCCACAGAAGTCACACATACCGTGGTCCTGAGCAGCACCATATCAGCGTCCCCAATGGTGGCCCGAGAGCATGTGGCCCAGAGGAGCCAATGAGGCATCCAGTAGAGCGGAAGCAGGAGGAAGCCGCCCGTGCAGACGGAACCCAGGCCCACTAAGAACAGCTTCCAGCGGCACATCTGGTAGCCGGAGATCTCCTAGGAGCACCGGCGAGACACCACACAGAATATGGATTTTATGAATGTAAAGGTCTGGAATTATGCATGCAGTTATAACTATACAGCTCTGGAAAAAAACTGGGAGCACTCTACAACTTTTTAAAAATCTGTGTTTTTAATTCCTGGTTTAACCCTACTCATCTGGCTGAAGGCTACGCTGCGAGGGAGGTTGATTCCTGGCTTAAAGTTTCTAAGTTAGTATGACACAAGAACAAGGTGAAGCAGGAGAAACTGGGAACGACCATAAACCAGCCTGGTAGAGGGCAGAAGCGACTTTCTAATGCCAGAGATGACCGTCAACTTATCGGGCAGGGTCTCATATATCGGAGGATGACCTCAAGTGACCTTCGAAAACAATGGGAAAGATTAAGCGCAGGTGTGATGTGCACTGCTTGGACAGTTCATATCAGGCTCCTAGAAGCAGGACTGAAGACCCATAAAGCAAGGAAGAAGCCCTTCATCAATGAGAAGCAGGAGTTTGAAAAAAATGTATATTTTACACAGCAGCAATACCCATAAATTGAGAAAAGATTATAACTGAAAATTTTGCTGTGGGCTTTTAATTTTATTCCAGAGCTGTATGCTTCTAGCATAATTGTGTAAGCAAATGACTCAATGGGCAGCACTTTTTCCATCGTTATCTTGCACCCCCCCCCCGGTCGGGAGATTCAAATGCCACATTTGACTTCACCTTCATTCACTTACGTTTAGCCCAGACCACCTTAAACCCGACGAGTTATCCAGTTAAGCGAGAAACCCCGCTTTGAGATACAGACCCCCTGCTCTGTGTGTGGAGTTTGCTTGTTCTCTCTTTGGCGTTCCTCCCCCCAGTCTAAAGACATGCAGATAAAGCTAACCAGGGTCTGAAAATTACTTGCAGTTTATGATTGGCTATGGGCCCCTTGGTAGACTGGCATCCCATCCCGTTTGCCCTTGGGACGAGGGCCTTATCTCTGCAAGACGGATTTAATGAACTGGATTGCAAAACCCACCCATTTTATAATAACCCTAAATTTTTACCTCACAACAAGAGTTCTAGTTCAATAAGAACTTTACCTCTGTGTCGTCAGTAGGTCAGTGTTCAGACGGGGTCAGTCACACCGTGTGTGGCTCAGCAAGTTAAGCCTCTGTATGTGTGTCATCAAAAGATCACAAGGTCGAGTCCTACCCTCACCAGAATGGTCATATTTACCTAAGGCCCTTGAGCAAGGCTGGATAAATAGCCTGACCTTGTACTCAACCCCTATGTGTTTGTGTATATGTGTGTGTCTCAAAGGAGCGTGAGATGGGAAAAGCAGCATTCCAACATGTTTGCGCAAAAGCCCACGAAGAATCATTTCAGTTCAAATTCAACCCAATTATCGACTCATTCTTCAGCTTGCAAATTTCCAATTGTCCAAAGGCAAGCTCATCTTTTCAAACAGCTCCTTAAATACATGATTTAAATTGGTTATAGCACTGTTTCCCAGTCCGGTCCTCGGGGACCCACAGAGAGTCCAAGTTTTTGCTGAGGGAGCAAAAATGTGGACCGTCTGGCAGGGATTTCGGGGGAGCAAAAACATGGACCGACTGTGATTCCCCGAGGACCGGATTGGGAAACACTGTTCTAGTGGGGTGCACTGAGCAGCTGAGAGATGTCAGACTCACCATCTCATCCTCTTGGCCTTGGTTGATGACCTTGTGGTCCTGCTCCATTATAGTGGGTCTTCCTGATGACACGGTGCAGTCCTGGGCAGAAAAAAAGGAATTCATAGAAGGTGGTCCTGAATAGAGCTGTCGCATTAGCAAAATTATTGCCTTGATACTGATACCCCTGTAAATAGCACGATACTGGTACTGCAACGATACCAATACAGAAAAAAACGTTAGGTATTGTTCATGGTAAATTCTGCACTTACGTCACTGAGTAATATCACTGAAATTAAAACAGTTAAGATCGAACTCTTTTAGTGATTAAGCAACGTTAAGGAATAGAAATCACGAGATCATAATCACAAGACTGAAAGGTTAAACAAACAGAAAATACTAAGAGCCAACTGTAACAGATAGGAGAGCACTACGGGCTACAGGGCAGGGGGGGTCAGTATGGATGTGATTGGTTATATGGATTTCAAAAGGGGGTTGTGCTGGCAAAGGAGAAACAAAAACAGACGAGCATGCAGAACCGTGAAACTTATTGCAGCAATCAAACTCATTATTGTAACAAAGGAGAGTTACTCGCCCATAAAGATAACAGCAGTTTCTACTACATTCTTCAATTCATCTGCTCAATATACATATTTAAAAAGCATATTATACTTGATTATCTAGTTGCTTGAAACGCAGTGTAGCATAATAACCTGTAGACACAGATGCTAGTTTGATGATGTTAGCGTTGATGATGTTTGCTTGCGAATATTACGTTAGTGATCTGTAGTAGTGCAACTGGTACTTATACTAAAGAAAGGTAATAAAGAACAGCTTTGAAAAGTGGGGCACCACGGTATCCAGTAACACTACTCCTTAATATCTGATCCTCTCAAACGTGTTCAACACGTTCAACACGGAATACAGTCTGGGTCCAGGAATGACACAATCTTCAAGAAAAATCGGACATTCTCCATCCCTCTGTTGAAATGGGGCAGTTACATAAAAGATGATCTGCTCCTTCTAGAAATTCACTGAGCAGAATTCCACATCACTTAGTGCATGAACATCCAGGATTTGTCATGAACCCAAGAATGGATGTGAGTTATGAAGTATGTTGAAGTGGTATTTTTAAGACGTAATAGCCAGGCACACAGAAACAACATTTCTATTCCTTTTTTAAAAAGCTTTGAGAAAAGGTGATTGTTTGGGTGGCATAGTAGGGTATCCATCACTACACTCTGAGTGAGACCAGATAAGTTCACTATGTCTGTTATGACAGAGCAAAAGCAGACACTGCAGTATTTATGAGGAAAGGCATCCTCTCCGATTATATATAGATCATATAAACACAGCAGGTAGTGAGTGGAAGCCATTTTAGAGGATTTCCGGGGCAAAGCATGTCATTATTCATCCGACCCGAGAAATGCCGAAGATATTAAACCGCCGCGATATATATTAAACACGACGGGAGGTCATTAATCTATTTTCCAACTGAGCTCCAAGCACAAAATATTTGCCAGTCCTCAACAGACCTGGCAGTGCGCATGACGGAACAGGTTGGCGGAGCCGATCGCCACACGGAAACGCCTCTCGCGGCTCCCGCGCCTCAGGAAATTCTCGTGTT
>JAODUD010000043.1:11404641-11415756 GCA_026784285.1 Stomatorhinus walkeri | reverse complement strand
GCTGTATTGTGGGGGAGCCCCCTCCAGCGGTACAGTGGTTAACACTGTCGTCTCAAACCTCTGAAACCTAGGGTTGCATCTCCTCCATGTGCGTGGAGTTTGCATGTTCTACATATGTTGTCATGGGGCACACTCTAGATACTTAGGCCCCCCCTGCCCCCACAGTCCAAAAACTTACTAAGGTCGATTTGCGTTACCAAATTGCCAGAAGGTGTGAATGGTGTGTGTGTGCCCTGTTATGGGTTGGCACCCCATCCTGCCTCATACCCATAGCCTGCGGGATAGGCTCTGGGACCCTGAATAAACCAGAGGTGTCGGAAAATGGGTGGATGTTTTTATTTGCCCTCTAACACACACGAGCCCCTCGATCGTACGCAGACCACAAATCATTGGAGTACTGACACGCTGAAGCCAATGCACGCACACGCACACACCTATAAACCTGTGCCAGCTCACAGTCAGGCACAGACCCAGCAGGGCAGCACGCTTGGCGGGGGCCGCGCAGCATGGACCGCATGCCCCGTCCCCGTGAATCAGCCGCTTACCGTCACGGTGGGAGGGAGGGCTCTTAATTAAAAAGGGAACAGGCGACAGTCCAAGCACCCCGGCGTGAACGGGACGTGGTGACCGTGTCAAGCGCACTGGGGGAGAATCGCACAGCTGGGGGGAGGAGGGTAGCTCACCTACCCCACGCTCTGGACCCCCTCTCCAGTAACGACACGCTCTCACTCTTCCCCAACTTGCAGACACTTCCGGCTGCATTACGCCGGCCAATCACATGGGGCGTGGAATGCGCTACACCGGAGGTGGGGCAATAAGTCCACTTGCCTGTTTGCTTGTGACAAACTTCGATATAGCCTTTTGCTTTTTAAAAAAAACATGGGAGTAGTTCTGGCTTTTATTAATAGTTTCATCTGTTTGCATTAAGTTATTTTTTTGTGTGTGAACGCTCATCACTGTGTTCTTAACGCTATAAAACTCCTGGTCAGTCTCCCCAGTACCAGGAGCCAGGGTCAATGCACCTAAACTCTGGCCCCCGACGTATCAATAGCCCCTGGGGTAACACGGCTTACTTGCCCCTCCAATCATTTATCCAGTACTGAGTCACATGTAAGCCAGGAGCCAATCCCATGCAGCACTGGGCAAAAGGCGGGGCCGGCACCTTGGCTGTGATGACAGTCGAGCTCGGGGCAGCTATGCAGCTTGTCAGCAAAGCCATCATAAGCACACAGCAGCGTGCGGCTCAGCGGGCTCCGCCCCTTTGGCTGTGAGCGGAAGGTAATCAGTCTGAGCTCCGCCTCAGTAGAAGAGCCACGTCTGTGGGCCCTTAACCCCCAGCTCCATGGCTATGACATTATAACACCCATTTTAATCGAAATTCTCCACTGAAAGTATGGCGCGTGAACATAACTGGGCAGGAGAGATACAGCGTATCTGCCCTAAGGCTGCTAAGCAACGACCATACTGCACAAGAAATGGAGAATGGATGTAAGGAGAGAGAGCGCAGGTATAAGTGAGCCACGTTCACAGGCCTTGCTCCCCCAGGCAGGCCTGGTCACGTGTCTCAGCACAAAGGTGGAAATTTCAGGTCCAGAAAGTAAAAATCCAGACCAAGATTTTGCTTCAAACGACCAGTGGACCCGGGGTGTCAGGATCGAGCTCAGCGCTTTTGTGGGGGTGTCATTCCCACATTTCGTAGAGGGAAACCCGGGCTTCTCTATCACCCGGCTAATACAGGCGTAGACCAAACCTCCTCCGGTAGGTGGGTAGTTCGGGTCCAGAAAGTAAAAATTCAGACCAAGGTTTAGTATCAACCGGCTAGTTCAGCATGAAGAGTCACAGTCAGAGTGCTCAACTGGTTGAAAATCTTGACCTGGATTTTTACTTTCTGGACCTGAACTATCTTCCTCTGCTCCCACTCATATCCACTCATCCAGTTCAGCATCATGGTGGCCCTGGAGCCAATGCCTGGAAGGTCAGGGTGTGAGGAAGGACAGTGATTCCCAACCCGGTCCTCGGGACCCGGAGACCGTCTAACAGGGGAGCTGCGAGGGACCAAAAATGTGGACTATCTGGCTGTCCCCGAAGTCCAGGCTGAGAAATCCTGAGGTAGGAGGAACCCTGGACAGGATGCCAGTCTATTGCCAAGGAGATACATGCACAAACACACAATCACACACTGCAGGAAATTTTGAGACACCTATTTGTTCAACTGCATGTCTTGGACCCCGAGGAAACTCAAATAAACACTGCAAACTCCACTAACACACAGAGCTATAACACCTTACATAACAGGGATAAATAAAGTTCACCACACATAGTTAAATATCTATCTTTATTGAAGTTGTACAAACGGTGCTTTTGGGCTTCTTTGGGATACATTCCAGGCTACCCAGTCCGCCACGCTGGCCTGTTTTATCTCTTGCGCCCACGTAAGCACCTTTCTGGGAATGTGCAAGAGAAGCGGAAGGACGGACGGGATTTTGACAGCCGCCAGCCGGCGAATCAGAGTGCGGCGATTGTGCTTACCGCCCCGCCCACAGCCTGAGGCTCTACAGCTGCGACAGTGCCGTCTCTCTGCGCGTCAAGCAGGCGTCTCCTGGGGGAAGAAAAACACCAGAAAAAGTGGCCTGTCGGTCAGTAAAACGGCTTTCTTCAGCTTAGACCATGCAGCGGTGCATCAGCAAGTCTGTCGACAAGACACGAACATAAAAATGCATCCGACAACCCACAACACCACGAAGGAACAGAGAACAGATTACGTTACGAGTCGGTTCCCTGCCTTGCTCCTGTTGCTCCTGAGAAGCTCTGATCCCCCGCAACTCTGTGTAGGGGCAGGAATGTAAGTTCTGGGGCCCTCAACAAAATGTCACCCCCACCCAATTTCACATATTCAAGGGTCCCAGTAAAGTGTTGGGCTGCCTGAGTCTGCCAGGGTACCTATGCCCCTCCACTGGACAAGTGGGTACAGAAAATGGATGGATGGATGGATGGATGGATTTGACTCACACTCAGCACTTTTCCCTCAGAATTCAAACTGAGCCCTATTCACACCTATGGGCCAGGTCAGAATTTATCTCAAAGAGTATCCCAGCCAGGTTCTGTCATTATGTTACTTATGTTTATAGTATATAATTACCCAACTGTTAGCGCAATGAAGTCTCTTTTGATTTGCTGACAAAATTAGCAAGTTATACGAGCAGACTCTGTCAATTGAACGACGGTGCCCAGTCTATCCGATATGATTACCAAGAGGTCTGACTACATCATGGAATATGTACACGCAAGCAGATGAGGTGAGAAAGCGCCGGCAAAGTGTAACTGAATAACCCGACCCACAAAAATTCAGGCTGGGAACCCACAACCCGAACGGAAAATTACTGCTGCACAGTGTCCAGGGCGTGCGTACCGGAGACTCACAAAGGCTCGCGCCCCATCGTCACTAATCCTCTTTATTCACACACTAATCCCTGACACAAAACCTTTTTAAGCCTGTCCAAGCCAAGCCTGATTGAGCAACATGCAGCTTCACATCAATTAGCAAATAATGAACAAATGATTATCTTATGAGTAATAGCTGATACCTCATTATGCATCCACCCGCATGTGTATTAAAATAGATATCGGGCTCTCAAAGGAACAAACAGGCACACTTAGGTTCACTCAAAAACACTTTAATAAGTAATACAAAATAATCTTGCATTAATATCAATACCAACCCATCATATTGAAGGCAATACAAAATAACCTCGTACTACAATGAGTATCAAATAGTATATATTATAGCTAATAATCGTAGATGCAAAGGTATGAATATAGACGCAGAAAAGAAGCAATGAAACTTAAAAGAAGCAAGCAAACATAAAAGAAGTTACGAAATATTATCACTAGTGGTGATAATTACTCACAAGAATCAATGTAAAAGCATAAGCAGTTGCAAAGCTATTTACACTGGGACGTGCCCTCATCACCCACCTTCACACACGGACTGGGGAGCCCTTTTCAGTCCTGGCAGGAGACCAACACGTGAGTTCCGAGAAAGTGCCGGGCGATGCGCGCTGTATCCCACGTTAAATAATGTGTTTGTGCAGTCTAGTAACATTCGGGGTGAATCATGGATGATTGATCGGAATTTCAGGATGATCAGTCCACACGCGATCGGAATTAATCCAGTTACAACTTCCCAGAATATTATAGCAAATGGATTAATTCCATGCCATGTGGGTGACGTGGGTGAATTCAGCCTAATACAGCATGCCTTACCTGTGATTGTTTGTGATTGTGTGGGCCAATCACAAGCAGGGACATTCTGTTTGGCTGACTTAAAGAGAGACACTTAAATAAAAAAAATGCCATTAGTTTGACAGGAAATCATTAGCTTTTCTACTAAAATAAAACAAACGATAAATGGCATTTAGCACATTATTACATCATAGGTGTCATATAAGCACACGAGTGCCGGAATTAGTCCATGAGACACATACGCATGCTAGCAAAGACCTCGGAGGCATAAGAGTGAATGAGTGGATGTGCGCAGTGCGAACTGCCAGCCGTAGAAACTTCAGATTCTCCACCGCAGGCTAGGAAAGACCTTACAATGCGGTTCGAAGGTTTGCGTCTCAGTCACTATGCATAAATCAATGAAATTAGCTCATTGTGCCATTGCTACTTTGTGCTGACATTTTAAAAGTCAGATACGTGCAACCTTGGATTTATAATTTATATATAAGCACAAAAAAATTTCAGACTGCGAGTCCACAAGAATGAATGACACCTGTTTACCTGTAAACTGGAAGCTTACAGAGTGAAGCAAAATGCACACTAAACTGGGAGGGAAAAAAGATGACACACAGACCGGTGACACTAAACATGACCGACACAGACAGAGATTTGCAGGCAGAGATCCTCAGAATCTGCCGCATCACTTTTCGCCTTCAGCAGTGAAGGTGAAGCCAGCATTAGCATCAGAGGCACAAGATCTCCTGACCCGGACAAAATCAACACCAAGCACTGCTACCTTAGAGCTCTCAGGAACACAGGAGACACACTCCGCCCTGGACAGAACCTGTTCTTCCTGCCATTTGTGAAACCCACAAACCAGACTGAAAAACATCTTTCTGCCCACAGCTGTCAGGGTTCCGTCCTGTGGTTCAGTGAGCACTGACTTGAGACAATTCACCATGCCAGAATCATTTTGGTGTCAGTTTTGAACTAATTAAAACATTATTTCTGTATACTGGGTAATGTATGTGATTTGCTCTACATTTTTACTTATATGCACCATCCATCCATCCATCCATCCATCCATTTCCTGTACCTGCTTGCCCTATGCAGGATGGCTGTGTACCTGGAGCATATCTGAGGACAAAGGGCAGGGAACAACCTAAGACGTTTACTCACATCTCTTGTACAATCGATGTGTGCATGTTCACATCTACACGGCGTGTGTATCCCTGTAAGCCTATTGTTTATGGCTTGTTTGCACTTCTGCATATGTACTTACTTAACTGGACTGCTGCAAAATGAATTTTTGCTGCTCTATGAACTGTAACAATGAAGATCTTATCTATCTGTCGCAGGGGGGTCCAGAGTCTATCCCGGAGGATACCGGCACAAGGCAGGGAACTGCCCAGGATGGGGTGCCAACCCATTACAGGGCACACTCACCCACCACTCACAAACCATTCACTCACACGTGCACATCTACGGGCAATTTTGTAACTCAAGTTAACCTCAGCATGTTTTTGAACTGGGGGGTGGAACCAGAGTACCCAGAGGAAACCCCACGACGACACGGGAGAACATACAGACTCCACATACATGGAACCCCGGCAACCCAAATAAATATCTATACTATTTCATTGTATAATCTCTACCTCAACAAACCTTTTCACTTCTTTTATTCCGCATTTAATGTTTTGACAGATAGTGCCATACACCATATAACACCATGGAGGCGGACATGCTAGATGTGTATATATATATATATATATGTGTGTGTGTGTGCGTGTTTGTTTACATGTATATATATATATATTTATTTATTTATTTATCACTTATTCTTAAATCCAATTGGATTCCTTACAATGTTGCCTAAGGTTATTGTGCAAATCATTGGCCAACCTGAGCAGTATCTAGGGCTGAGCAGCGTCATTTTGGCAGGATACATTTCCATAAATGAGACTGTTATCTCTGGGTGAAGATCAGTTTCAGCCTCCAGGGTAAACCGGTGTTACTCTCTCACCCAGTTCGGGCTGGATATCGGCAGAGCGCTCATGAAGCCTGACGGGGCTGATGACGAAGCAAAAGCCAGAAGACGCTATACACCTCCGGTGCTCTCGCGGCCCTCCTCATTAACTCCTGGCAGCACCACTTACGATGCGGTTTCCTGACACGTTTTATGATTTCGGAGGAATTTACCGACAGGCTTCACCACCTCCGCGTCTGCGCCGCCCGTCACAAGTCGGCTCATGACAAAATTGCACCAGTGATTCCAGTCCGCTGATTCTCAACCACCAAGACACTTGCAAAAGTTGTTCTGGTGAGATGAAGGTTCAGTAGGAGTATGCTTAGGGATGGCAGACCACATCTTCTGAGGTAAAATGGCTGGAGACAAGGTAATCGACTGAGTGAATAAGTTACAGAAAGGAACATCTTCAACAGTAGTTTAGTAAATCTAATCTGGGTTTGTCTGTGTATAGCTGACAGGTCCAACTATAGAAAGACAGCTTCTCTTTGGCGTAAGATTACCAGACTGTTCTTTCACAACACAGTGACTGCAGCCTGCCTCTGGATTTCTGTACATTCAGCCGAAAAGGCAAACAAGATCAGCATCACCTCTTCTATCAGCCAGACAGCACGCTGAAAATGAGGACTGACGTGTACAAACTGTGCCAAAAAAGTCTATGCCGAAACCAATGTAGAACATTCGAGTTTCACTTTCAATACATCTCATAGCAGGGTTCTGCCATGAGCTTCAATCTCCATTCAGCAGATTCCTGGTATCTAAACTCAGCAGCCTTGTTGTTTAGGTTCGGGAACGAGCTGTAATTCTTTCCCCCATATTAGCTTCACTCATACTCTGATACGAAATGCACCAGACTTGGTGCTGATAAGCATGTAAACTTGAAACCGCACCGTTCCACATGATGCCCATTGAACCAAGGCAGAATGAACGATGGAAGAGAAGGTCCAGAGACTTTGCTGCGACGGAACCAGAAAAGTGAGAAAGCCAGATCTGCTGTATGACTGTGAACCTTGCCATGCCGATAGTCTGCGTCATTTTAGCGTCTCCCGACATGTCATTCTTTTAAAGCTTCCCTGTGTAACATTCCCTCTGATTGTCAGAGATTTATCGTACATGTTAAATATGCTACAAATGAAACAGTGGAGGTCTTACCCAGAACCAAATCAGCAATAATTTTCACAAGAACATGTAGAGAGCCCAGATACTCTGCAGTGACCACATGGCTTTTGCTTCTAGTTTATGTTCTTAGGAGATACACTAAGTTCTTTCAAACATCACAATATAAAAGACTTAATGTTTGGGAACACGGTTTGTTTACAGTACCAAGCGAAAACTCTTCAGGTACAGAATGAGACTGTGTTTAAATTATTCTTGTATATTTCTTGTTTTACTGTATCTGTCATGGCTTGTCAGCAAAACCATTTCAAAACCTCTCCTCAAGTCACCCTAATAAGCATTTCCTGACGTCACCCACCCCATTTGGATAAAAAAAAAAAACCACCTTGAAGTAAATTAACTAGTTACGTTCATTAATTTAATGAGCTGGTGGTGAAATTTAACAAATACTGTACATGGCATGGCTGGGGTGGTTTCGGAAGAAAGCGGTGACCCAACCAAGAAGGTAACAGTAACTTTTTTGGAGAACAGAAGAAATTCTTGTTACTTTCTGTTATATTGCTGCTTATTTGTAGATATTTAAATGTTAATGGTTTTCTAACCAACCCCACAGATGAAACATTCACATAAATATCTTTAAGCATCATTTTCATTGGAGTCATAAGACTTTCATCCAGTATTTTATACGGTGCAAACTAGGCACTAGAACCATAACTATTTCAGCTTCACACAATTCAGGTCTTCAAAAGTTTGTTTTATAAGTACATAAAAAAAAATCTACATATGCATAGTTTGAACCGGCAGTTTGGATTTATAAACCATGAGTTCATGCTGCTTGACACCCCATAATAATAATTCGTAATTTAACTATACCCTTTAAAAGTTGCTTACTTTCACTTAACACTAAAACCTTCAGAATGTTAGACAGGCCAATTGTGCACCCTTAGTACACAATAATAATAATAATAATAATAATAATAATAATAATAATAATAATAATAATGCTCACTCATACCTGAGTGATGAGGATTTGATCCTGCCCCAGTTGTGTGTGTGTGTGTGTGTGTGTGTGTAGAGTTTGCATATACCCTGTTTGTGTTGGCTTCTCCCAAATACTCCAGATACTCTAGTCTCCACCTGCAGCCCAAATGCAGGAGTAACCGGCATCTATGAATTATCGGGGGTGTGTGCCCTGTGATGGGCTGGCATCCCATCCAGGGGGTCCCCTGTCTTCTTCCCTATTCTCCAGCTTCCCCTGCAACACTGTACTGGATAAGGAGTCGATAGATTGATTTATAATAATATTACATTTCAGTAATACTCTACAGTGCTTCTTCATTCAGCCCTGTCATTAGTACAACGCTGATACCCGTCACTATGTTTGCACCAATAATTGCGTTGCATCAGGAATGTAGGTTACAGGAATGAAGTGAATTCAGAGCAAGTCAAGTCAAGTCTGATTTAAACTCTGTACCTTAACGTGAAGCAACACTGAACACTGGTGTTTGCTGAAATGCTGTGTGCAATAAATTTGAAGTAAGCATAAGCGACTGCTTTGACATTTTTTTAAAGCTATGTTCTGTTATAGCATTTAAGACCAATAATTAAAGAGCAAAATCACAGGCCTTTCGTGGTGTGATACAAATGTTTATATGACTATTACAGAAATATGCAAAAGTGATCTTAAACGTGGTTCTGAACATAATTCCAAAATGTCACAAATGCGTGTTATTTCTTACGCCGAAACCCTGATTGCATTTTCAAACGTCTACGACGTCTCGCCGTCCTTTCTTAAGACGATCACTGATCGGAACTTTTCAACACAGGTGTGCAAAACATTCTTGCCAACACTTACAGCTACAAAGTTTCCATCCTGTAACAAGTTTGCGGGGTTTCGCACAAATCATAACAATTACATTTCTAAACAAAAATATCCGGGACTGAGAAGAAATAAAGACTTTGGACTAAATTCTCTGTTAAATTTTACACAACTGTCTTGCACTGCAGGATCATAGAGACGTCTGATCCCGTTATCTCAGTGACAGAAGCGCGCACACATTCTCATGCACGCCGGCGACCACCGGACTCTTCCACCCCCTAAGCGCATTGTCCTTAGGCAGAGGATAAACTTACGGGGAAAAACTCACCCGGGACCACCGAACACGTCAAATATCACCTGCGAAGCATTCTGTGTCCGAGAAGCTTAAAAAAGAAAAGAAAAGAAGTGTTTTTTAAACCAGTTGCATTTCGTGGTGTGAGCGATGCACTAACACTCAACACAAAGCGAAGGTGCGTGTGCAACGCTGTCAATCAGCGAGTGAAGAAAGTGTGCTGCGAGCCGGAGACTGCCTCAAACTGGCTTGCCAACCGTAGTTGGAGGAAGTAAGAGGCAGGATGTGAGGTCACTTAAGCACCCCAAGAGGCAAAAATTGCACTTGTTATGTATAATGTGTCTTTTTGCTCATAAATATGTTTTTAGCGTACACTCCATAATAATGTTCTCTCTTCATTCTTACTATGTGTGCATTAATGCTTTGATGCACCCACATATGAATCAATTTACAATGCATGTGGTTATTTTATATTTTTCATTGTAACAGCTCTTCGTGTATACGATTCATACACATGAAATTACGCAGTTTGATATAAGCGACACGAAACGAGTAGGGCAATCCGTAGTTTGCTTGGGTTTTCGGATGAAACCTACGGAACTAGGCTATTTCAAATTCTGAAACAAATACAGAATTCGCGTTTAATGCGTCTTCGTTTAGTGCACATAGAATTTTTCATTTGTTCGATATGTAGCTGGTATTTACTAGTACGAGTAACAAAACAGACACTCTCAAGAGTATTGTTTTCAGTGTCACTAAACAGAATGTGGTCAGGGAGACCTGAGAAATCCAACACCTTGATGGATTATGGCTGTAGTTTATTTTATACATGCCTTAAATAATTCGCTGTAACTTTTTTTGCCCAGCTATTGCCCAAAGCAGCAAAATCCGGTAAATCAACCACCCACGACGCATACCTTATTAGCTTTAAATACAAATGTAGCATATACGATTACAATGACAGTTTTCATACTACAAATATGGAATTCGACACTGCATCTGTACCTAAATCATCGTCATTGTGGAATATCTCCACCTAGTGGTTTAATTTAAACATACATCCTGAATGGTGTCAGCCGGCCACTGATGGCGACAAAGCAGGCTTTTCCCACACTTCAGAAGTGGATAGTAGTGGGCTATTCCTACTCCGATGCCTTTATTTAAGTGATTTTACTAAGTAGTTTGAAGAGTGTCTTCTATTAACCATAGTTTTAACTTTACTGCAAATTCCTTGATTACTGATTGTAACTAGTCATGGTTTCCCTCCAAATGTACTATTTTTGTCTTTGTTCTTGTGGCTTTCATTTTTCATTCCCATCTTTCCTTTAATTAATCAAACGTGGGGAACTTTTAATGTTTGTGAATAACAACAAACGTAGCTCATCATACAAAAATGAGGACACCACAGTCTCACTGCTTTTACAATTTATTCATCCATCCTCCAAGCTGCTTATCCTACTGGGTTGTGGGGGGTCTGGGGCCTATCCTGGAAGCAAAGGGCATGAGACAGGGAACAACCCTGGATGGGGGGGCAGCCCATTGCAGGGCACACTCACACACCATTCACTCACACACCTACGGGCAGTTTAGCAACTCCAATCAGCCTCAGCATGTCTTTGGACTGTGGGGGGAAACCGGAGT
>JAODUD010000043.1:11273753-11285245 GCA_026784285.1 Stomatorhinus walkeri | reverse complement strand
CCAGGATAAGTGGTTGGAGGATGGATGGATTGCTTGATCTCATGAACCTTGTAAAAACATTTTTTAAATATTTTTTTTAATTTGACCACATTGAAAAAATAAAGTGCTGCATCCTGTTTTGAATCACACAAGTTGCCCCAATTTAATCCAGACCCCACAACCGACCCCCCCCCCTAACATTTTCTTTAATCTAGTCATCATTGTTGAGACCTGCTTCCCCTACGTACACTACACTGCGTGACCCTCTGACATCTCAAATAGCCCCGGGCCCAATGACCATGTTAGCACGGCTCTGCCTGGCTAGTCAGCCCACTGGAAGAGTTAGGCTGGACACTGACTGCACATCAGTCTGTCTTTCTCTTTCTTTTACTGATGCCTGGATCCATCTTCTTGCTGTCACATGTAAAACACTGTTCGCGAAGCAGAGGATAGAAAACAAGTCCAATAAAACTTTTATTCATAATGCTTTACTTTTAGGCCAATTGAACTGAGATGTGCGTCTTGGCGAGACACTGCAGATGCACCAAGCAAGGAATGTGTTGCCCCTATTCTGCTGTTTCCCCCCACATGAAAGCTTAAAAACATCTAAAAAACGTATTGCATTAACCATTCTGTGGTCAGCTCTTCATAACTCTCTCAATGGTTTTTACGGTGTCATTGGGAAAAATTGTTGCGTTTTCTAAATGTGTCAGGTGAAGTGGGAAGAGTTGTTGAACATCTGTGACACAAAAAAATCTTCTTTCTTGTTACAATCTTGGAAGTCTGTGTTATAGAACAGGCTGTACATCTGAACAAAAGCTAAGGTGTAACGTCTCTTTATTTGTAAGTAGTATTACATGGCTTCTTCAAGATAAATCAGATTGGAGTCCTAATATATATATAAAATTTTACTAACAATAATAATAATAATATTAATAATATTAATAATCATAATAATAATTTAAAAAGGAAACATCCTTTTTCAGTTGATGCATTCACTTTGTCTTCTGAGAACATAACATGAATAATTAAACTAATGGAACGTGGGGATATCATTCATGTCTTTCAGAAGAATAAAATAAAAGCAATAAAAAAATTATTACGAAACAACAAGCAATAAACATACATTTCCTACTAAAATTATATGTTATCATGGATGGTAAAATGTAAAGTTCATTTAAGACTTTTATAATTTTCCTGTAGACTTTTCCCTTGAGTGCCTCACATCTTAAGTGTTTTTTAGTATTAAAAATTAATTAATCATGCAAGAAAAACACTGACATGTAATGAACATATAAAACAATGTGCTTTGTCATGTATAACTGAAACAAGAAAAATGCTTGTTAGCCTTATATGAAACATGCATTTTTTTTCACATGGCTAATATTAGCAGCAGCAGAAGCTATAGATGTGTTTCCATGAACACTGTAGGCAGCAGGTGTTTTCTTGTAGTTTTATGTTTTTCACTATTTTCCAGAGACATGCAGATCAGGAAACAAATAAATGTTTTGTTTGCTATTGTAACTTACCTACAGTAGTGGCCAAAGTTGTGGAAACACTTCCAATTTTTCGAGATTGCAGTACTCCAGTTACTTATTTAATTGTCCAAAGCATGATATATGTAAACATTCTATGACTGTTTATAAACATCACCGCCAGTATTTGCATAGTAAATAGGAAGGACATTGCTGCCTTGGAAAGGGTGCAACCTAGGGCTACGAGAATGATTCCTGGTCTTAGAGGAATGTCTTATGAGGAGAGGTAGCTGAGCTAAATCTGTTCATCCTCGAGCAAAGGAGACTAAGGGGGGACATGATCCAGGTATATAAGATTTTAACAGGTCTGGATGCTGTTCAACCGAATAGTTACTTCAATATTAGTTCAAATACAAGAACTCCTGGCCATAGACGGAAATTAACGGGAGAACATTTTGAACTGGATTTGAGAAAGCACTTCTTTACACAGCGTGTAGTTAGAGTATGGAATAGTCTTCCCGTTAGTGTAGTGCATGCTAAAACGCTGGGTTCCTTTAAATCAGAGCTAGATAAGAGCTTAACAGCTCTGAGCTATTGAGTTGAATTCTTCACAAACTAGCTAGATGGGCCAAATGGCCTCCTCTCATTTGCAGATTTCTTATGTTCTGAGAGCTGGGACATGACCGTATGAGAGCATGTTGCAGCATCTTAAACCAGCTAAAACTAACTACCAGCATACATTTGTTTTAACGGGGTTTTTCTCAGCAGCTTTTCAAGTTTCATGTTTTATCGTCACGTGTTTGGAGGAACACATTGAAATGCCACAGTTGCAGAGGAGGGGACAGGTGCACGTGGGGCAATAGGACAAACAACAGTGCAATACTGGGCAAACTGCAGCGGAGCAAAAGACAAAGCAGTGCAAGAAAAAACAAGACAAGACAGTTTTGAGGCAAACATCATATTTGGAGATGCACCAAATACCGGCAATATTATACGTAGACAGAAATTTGCTTGTACATTGGTTGCTTGAAAAATATAAGCCCCTCTACCTGGACGACTGAATCTTACATGTCCTCCTATGTTCATACGTCAAAAAACCATCGATTATGACGAATGACAAAAAATAGACGCAATAACTATTGAATTATAATGCAATTGCATCTGAGGATGGTGCCAATTTTGGTAGCTCTGTGACTAAATATATGAGATAAAAACAGAGAGCTTTGAATTATACTAAAACGATTCAGCGCGCAAGACTCTCTTGTTACACTTCATTTCCCAGGATGCACCACGACCTTTCGATCTGTTACCCGGAAAGAAAACTTGACTCAGTTACAGCGATATTCGAGACATCAGAGCAGGTAATCAATCTTCAGCAGTTTTTGTCTTGCGAAAAAATATGTAGTGTGCCGCGCTCTCTAACGATTATCTAATCACATTTTGTTACATTTATCTTTGAGAGGACTATGTATTTATCCAATAAAATGAGTTTTAACGTGGGTTTTTAGTAACGTGAAGCGACACAGTTGCGAACTCGTCACCCGTGAGTTTGCCTCCTTCAAATGTTCTTATATTTTGTGATTTCATGAATGTTATATGAAGAAAATATTGATAACATCTGTGTAACCTCTGCTTTCAGGGTCCTGTCGAGCTAAACTTTCTTTTTTCTTCTGTACGGACATCTATGTACGCCGATAGATTTGTGCCCCATTGGCCGTGTACCTGCCCCGCGCACTGAATCGTGTTATTAGTGTATTTTTCGGCATTTACTCGGATAATTGCTCACTCAGTGGTGAGGTCGCAGGGCAGCTAGACTGCAGTGCATACCCGCGATTCCCGAGGTCTGCAACAGCCGTACGATTTGTCTTTTGCTTCTGTCTTTTTGACGTACTCTTAACACACATTATTCGTCCAGCTGTTTGATCCCCCCTGACTTTCTCTTAATTTATTGATATATTCTACTCTTAAATTAATTCATACAATGTCATACGATTCCTTATGATAGAGCTGCCCTAGTCAACCGCAAGTGAATTGAATATGAAGATGAAAATGTCAAGTTCTGGTGCGAAATGGCAGCCACACATATTCACAGAAAGGGACCTGATAGCTCAACATGGATATCTAAGAGAATGGCAGCAAATCCCACCAGAAATGTTTCCACATCTAATGAAAAGCCTCTGCAGAAGATAATGGACCAAATCCAAATGAACACTCTTGGTTTCAGCACGAGATGTTGCATTAGCTGGTGTTGATATACACTATGCCATATATTTAACATATGATGGTCTTCCTTTTTTGAGGGGTTCATATGTCATACAATCAAACATTTACATGGAATTTGAAGTGAAAGTGATTGTTGACACGTCACAGCACACAACAGTGAAGTGTGTCCTTGGCATTTAACCCACAGCAGTGGGCAGCTAATTTAGTGCTTGGTGAGCAGTGCTGGGGGGATGTATCTTGCTGGCCGGGGATTCAAACCAGCATCCTTTCAAGCATAGGTATGCTTTCTTAACCATTAGGCCACCACTGCTCTGGTAGCTAAACTTGAATGGAACCATACCTAATTGCTTCATAATAATAATGAAGTGCCATAAACCTGTAACTTCTTCATGATGTACTGTGCCCTGTCTTCTGTATCAAACTCAGCAGAAAACATGGAGCCTCGATGGCAAGCGAAGGGGTCTAGCCACTCTCGGGAAATGAGACATGGGAGCAGTGCACCTAATATGCACCAGAAAGATGCCTACTCCAGGCTGCTCAGCCAACACCACAGCAGTGCCTTCCGGGCATACCTGGAGCAGTTTGCCCAGGAGCAGAATCTGCAAACTGACCACAACAGACCAGGTCTGGCAGGTATCGGAGCACTGGGCACCAATGGCTGCTCACCGCATCCCGCAAAAGACGCTGAGTCTGAGAGCTGCCTGTCTCTATACATGGGCAAGCTGAATGGGCGGGCGGGGGGGCCCGTCCTGGAGCCGCCGGGGCCAAAGTCGGGGTCAGGGGCACGGCGGCCGAGGCGTGGCGAGAGGAGGGACACGAACACAAGCCAAGATGCCGACGTCGAGTCTAGCGAAGAGGGGCTCCTGAAACACCCGAAACCGGCGAAGAAACAGCAGCATGGCGGGGGTGGGGCTTTCAAGACCCCCGCTGGTGATGCGGGGATCAGCAGCCCCCTAGGGCCTAGCGGCGGACAGCAGCGCAGTAAGGAGAAGCACAAGAAGAAAAACGCAGCAAAAAACAAGATGGACGCCGCGCCTGAGGGAGGCAGGACTGCTGGTGCCGACAGCTCAGTCACAGCAGCGCCAAAGGGCCACGCTGAGCGAGCAAAGGCAGCGCAGCCTCAGGGTAAGTCAGCCGCAGGATCCCGTTTTTGTACAGCCTCGCGTACCGATTTTTCTGTGATCACATCAAGTAATTTAAAGGGGCGGTGCTGTAGACGTGGCTTTCGTTTTCAGACCAGGTCCATCCAGCCCAACTGACCCCAGACAAGAACAAGAGCAAAAATAAAGGAGGCAGAGGGAAGAAGAAGAAAGTGTTTGACGTGTATTTGTCTATGGATGAGGTGTCCAAGGGGCTTAAGAGGGGAGAACTCATTCAGGTAAATCTACGTGATGCGGGCCACCTAACCATCACTGAAGTACTTTCTGTTAATGACCGATCGCAAACATTACTGAATATGCGTGTTTCTGAGGGCAGTTCTACCAGAAATTGATTTGTCTTTGCATCTGGTAGTAATTTGCATCAAACAGTACTTGAGTTTATGTAAGTTTGCATGTCCTGTGACGTATAGTAAGGCGGTATAGCTGGTGGTTTCTGGTTTCATCATCTAGGTTTATGTCCCTGGATGTTTTGCGATGGTTACACCCAAGTTTCTTGAATATATTTGTGGTAAAACCACTTTAAATTCATTTGGTTTTCAAGCAAATTATCCCTTTTCTTTTTCAGGGACCATTAAGAATCAATCCTAAGAAGTACCATGAGGCCTTTATTCCTTCACCTGTAAGTCCCCCCCCTCCCCCCCCCCCCTTTTTTTTGTTCCATCGAAATGCTACTTTAGCTATTTAATGGACAAGTCTTGTAGAAATGGTAGAAATTTAAAAAATGAAACTGCTGCTATACTAGAACAGTTCAGTTCAACACTGAAGGATGCTTGTAGGCTGACATTAAAGACTTTTTGAACACAATACTAAGTGCTTTCAGGTTATGCTTAAGGATGGTCTTGATGAGGGCAGATCAGCATAAACAGGCTGGCTGTTCAACAATCTAGCTGTACGGTTATTTCTTTTCTAGTGCTTTGATCTTGTTGAGTACACCTTGTAGCAGGCTAACCTGCAAGCACACATCAAACGGCTGTACTCATTTCCAAGTCACCGTGCTACAGAAACATCGGTGTTTGGAACCTCAGGTTGCCCTATAAACATGTCTGGAGAAATCTGAGTAAATACTGAGGAGTGTTTTGCATTTTCACTTGTGGAAAACAAATTATAGTAGAGTACAACACTAACTTGTCTTTTGGCACACTGGCCCAAAACAGTAACTCTCAAGCCAAAACATTCTCTCAACGTAGGAGGTTCGTCAGATAACACATTGACCAGGTAAGACCTTCAGTAGAGACTGAAGTCTGTTTAAACCTCAGGCACCTCACAATTTGCAACATCTGCCTCAAATTTTTATATATATATATTTTTAAAAGCTTTCTGACGTCAAGCTGATGTAAGCTTGGGTTCAGTTGGAGAGTGCGGGCTTGGTGCTAGTTCTCAAGCCAGCTCGCATTGCCCTTTAAGTCTGCATATGGTACAGTGTAGGTTGGGGTTAGCTAGATATGTCAAGTGTTGCTGAACTTCGGTAAACAACCCAGTTTGACTCATAGTCACCGGAAGAGAATTTAAGACCAGTTCGCAATATAAAATGCATTTTCTTAGTATCAAGAAACGTCGCCGTGGTCCTTCAGCTGCTCCCGTTAGGGGTCGCCACAGCGGATCATCCTGCATGTGCTCTAACGCCCCAAACTATGATAACATGGCACTGGTTTTAGGCATAAGAAACACCTTGAAATATACTCAGAGTTTCTTGCCGTGTGTGTTTAGTCTGCAGGTTGGTTTGTGATATGTGCAGTATTATCTCCATTAATGCACATGGCAGCTGCAGTATCAATAGGTCTTTACCTGTAGACAGTAGCGGGAAAATTAAAGATCTGCAGCGGTTACTTGAAGTGTGGCTTCACTTGTCCTCCCTCACCCCGGAGTCGGGAATCTGAGCCCAGCATCATTTGGAACCTCCAACTTGACTTGAGAAAAACAGTTAGAGACATTATTTAGATGTTCCCAGCCTTCAGCACATGAAATATCGCGTGTGTTTTTAATACCCCCTCCGGCCTTGATGATAGATTGTAGATTTCTTTGGCAGGGTCTGCTGGGAGATAGTCATATTTTTGTTTTCAGCATATATTTGCATTCAGCACATCAATTTTCTTGACGCTTTTAAGTCTGCTTACTTAGGTTCTGCTCTGTGTCGGTTTGCTGGTAATAACTTGGTCGTCTTCTGGGTGATAGAGAGCATGACGGAGGCGGAAAAATTCTTGCGTGAGCAGTGCAGGTTAATTGCTTTGCATCTACTGTGTTTTCATAAGTCATAGTGCCTTGCAGCACAGTTTGTTATGAGCAGCTTTTAGTATTTAAAACAGCTTTTTGTATTGATGTGTCCCTTTACCTTTTGTGCTATTAGCTTTAGCGGATTGTGGGGATATTATGAATCGATATGAGCGCTTGGAGTTAAAACCTTCTTGGGAAATTCAAGGGAACAAAGGTTTGTGCTCAGCTTGGACTCAAGTAAACCTTCTCGGGTTGTTTGCCATAAGGAGAATCCCTCTAAGTGTATGTAGTGATGGGATTGTTTTTAGTAATTTTTTTTTTGAGCTGTGCTCATTCTTCCTTGCATTATGTTATGTTTTTCTTGTTTTGTTTTTTTTTTTTTTTACTAAGTGAAATCCCCTGTCGTCGGAGGTGCAGTTGTTTCATATTCACCTTTGAGGAGCATTTGCTTTGGCAACGGAAGTAGTGCATTTAATTAAATTGGTACAGCACAAAAGCACCTGGAGCTGAATGAAAACTCTGCACTTGAGCAAGCGACGCTTCCTTGTGGGTGTGCACCAACTGGGGTGTTCACACCTTTGTCCGTTTGGGAATTGTATGTTACGAAAGTTTCCCAGCTCAAGTGTACTATCTCTTTATCTAGCTTTGTGAGTCATACGCTGTAACGTTAAATAAAAAATTATTTTTCTTAAAATAAGTTTTAGTATGTTTGACTGTAAGCCATTCTGGTTCTGGTTTTTTTTTATTGGCAAGCGAATACTTTGTGTGATTACTCAACAAACCATGCCTCTCATTCAATTCAATTCAGTTAAAAAAACTTTATCACCCCGCTTTAGGACGGCACTCGTGACATATTCCTGGATGGGGTCGCGGCCCGGAACCGTGCCCTCAATGGGGATGATGTGGTTGTCAAACTCCTCCCACGGGACCAATGGAAGGTAAGGATACCCTTACACACTAAACATTGTACTCATTCAATTAGATCAAATTCAGTTTTGATGTCACCGCACAAAGTACAAGTACTCGGACAATGAAATGATCTATTAATCTATTAATGTTTGCACTTCCCACAGGCAATTTAGTTTCTTAATGTAATGTTTGATTTAAAAAACCCTTCATATCAATAGCTTTATAATTGACAAGTACATGTCGTATACCATAGCTCCTCTTTAGACAGCCTAGTACCCATTCAGAAGGGCTGGCTCAGCTCAGGACTCTCCATCCTTGTCCTTCCTCTTTTATTGATCTGCAGTCCTCGGTCTTGTAGCGTGTGCTGTGGGATGCTCTGTGTGGCCCTGCCTATAAGCGCTTCACCTGACCTGTCCTCCAGAGTGCTGCGGTATAGAATTTTCTAACTAGAATTTAGTGATCGGTTGCCGTCGTTGACACACCGCAGGACACAGTGCTCAACAACGAAATGTGTTCTCTGCATTTAACCCATATGTGAAAAATGTGACATAGCAGGGGGCAGCTAATTCAGCACCTGGGGGGGCAGTGCTTGGGGGTGGTACCTTGCTTAGGCAATCTAAGTAGCGCCTTGCTGGTCGAGGATTCGAACCTGCGGTCTTTCCAGTTTCAAGTGCACTTCCCAAACCATTCAGCCCCCACGTTCCTCCTGTATCCCCCGAGTTCGTTTCTCTTTGCTCCCTCCGGTGACTGATTGTCATTCCCGACACGTGACTCCTTGTCTCAGCTGCTTCACTGCTTCCCGGCGTGGAGCCGTCTCTGTCCTGGTATCTCACATTCCCAAACAATACCCGCCTTTCACTGATTCAGCCTTTTTTTTTTTTTTTTTTTTTTTTTTTTTTTTTTAAGCAGCCTTTGAATAAATAGCGTTTTGTCAACCCGATTATTTTTGAAGGATTCGGGATCTCAGATTTCAGGTATTATTATTTTAATTTTATAGCTTAGCATTGTGGTAGGTTGACCTTGGCACTGTCGTTTTAGTCCATCCAAGTCTTTGATTGGACTCAGTCGGGAATCTCCAGCTAATTGGGTATTGACACCTTCATGTGGTACTTAAGTGAACTTGTGCTTTTGCATCAGCGTCTCTTGGAAATGCCGAGTCTGTCTTGCGGGTTTCATGCCGTATTTGTGCTTGAAATGCAAGGCTAATCGTGTCGGTATTTTGAAGGGGCTTCACCGGACTGCTGTTCACAAGGTTGATCTGTTTTTTTTGGGATTAGATTCAGCCTTTGACTGCATAAATGATGGTTATTTAATGAGTCAAACGAGAAGCGAAGGCTTGAGACCATCAGATGATGGAAGCGCAGGAAGAGTACATCATGTAAACTACTGTAGCCTCCCTTAATTACCAGCGGCCTTTAATTTGCTGCCAGTCCTCAGATCACAAGTCATTTTTATTGCATGTGCATTTATCAGCATCAGGGCTCAGATTTTTAATTTTTTTTTTTAATGGAACAAAGTATTATCTTGACGTGCTTTTAAAAAATAAAGTACAACTACTGGAAAAAAGATAATATTTGAATTTTAACCAAAGTAGTGGGCTCAGTGGAGATAAGTTTACACGCGTTAAAGAAAGTTCTGGTATTCCGTGTCTGCTAGTCGATGTCTGCACACTGTTTTGACTGGTGGGTGTGGAGTATAACTCACATCGCACGTACTTGTTGAAGGATAGGCAATATAATACATGCAGTACTATATCCCGATTATCTTGTCATACTAATTGTTTAATTGTACTGCTACCATTTCTTTGTTTTCTAATCAATACGGGATGTAGGGGCTAGTGTTGAGTTGTAGCCATTTCTGCCATAATCAAGGAATATAAATAGTGCTTGTGTGATGGGAAAAATTTGCCATAATTGCTGATATGAAGTCAAGACCTTGATAGGGTTGACTAATTTCTGTATTAACACAATTTGCTGTAGTTTATGCAGGCTGAATTTCAATGATTCACTTTGATGTTTGTACAGAAATGGCAAAATTCAGGTTTAGTGCTGGAATACCTAATCACCGAAATGTTCTGTGCTGTCTAATGGATTGATAATTGGTCTGTAATTTTTTAAAATGTGTTTTATGTCTCTAGTTTTATTCCATTTAAGCTTGCGTGTTTCTGTGTGTGTGTGTGTGTGTGGGGGGGTTCTCTCAGGAAGTTATTTTTGCATTTAACACTTGATGATGCCATATGTCTTTGATTTTGATTAGGTTGTCTTTGACAGTCTGGTGCTTGAAAAACAGTCATAATTTTTGTAATTATGTAACTGCATGAAAGCCATTCTCGTACTGCAGGATTGTCCATCAGTGATTTTCAGAGTCTTGCACAGTGATTGTAAAGGTTGATTTGGGTTTTAAGGTTAGATGATGGCCTTTCACTTTCTTCTACCTGGCTTAATAATCAGCGTCTTAACGGCAGGTAATGACCTATGATGCTGCTGGAGGGATGGGATGTCACAGCTAGGCCCACCTTGTTTCGGGAACCGTATCAACAGGGGTGGCCACCTTAAATGTCACATGGAGCGATCTGGCAAATGAACTGTGAGGAATCTCATGGCAGCGCAGCAGCTAGCCTTGTGTGCTCGTTATATTTCATTTTTGTTTTCTTGTTTAAAACCTGGACATTTTCTTTGGATTGCTGCGGGTGCCTATGTAGCTTTTCTCGCTGACTTGCGTTCACCCCTGCTTAATACTGTCGTCACTGGACAGCTAATGATGTCCTTGTGTAATGGTAAATAAGCCCTTGGTGGTCAGCGGGCTATGTGCTTGAACAGCGGAGAATAAGCCCCGCCCCAGTGTGCTTCGAGCCACGCCAAGGCCTTCCCCTGTGTTGCGTTCCCTCTGAGTTCCCCGTCCGTCTTCGCGGTGGTCCACACAGACTGTTTTCCCTTTCTCGTAAACGGCCGTCTGCTTTTTATCAGCGCTTTTCCCCTGCGTTGCTGTTACTCTCAGCCACGGTCGGGTACAGCACCGCACGGTAGGACGTGACACGCCGGACCTGACCTACAGCGCAGGCTAGTGGCGTGTAAACACGTTACTGAATTTGGAATGAGCCACTGAAGGCTGAAGGTCTCCACAATCCTTCACAACGCTAGGAGGCTACAGTATGCAGACTAGATACAAGACAGACTTTGTCCACCTCCAACTGACTTTATCATATATGTAATGGTCTTAATGGTTCAGCAGAATGTTGGCTTGTGGCATTAAAGCGGCGTCACCATGTCTTGCCTCATTGTCACCTGCAGACACACTGTCCCTTAGCAGGTGGCTTTGTCCGTGTGGCCTGTAGGGGCTTCCTGTCTGAGAGTTGGGCAGAATTTGGCTGGCTGAACTGGGAAATAGTCTTGGAAAAAACACGCTTATGAACTGGCTCACCCTGAAGATGAGGATGATTTTATTATTATTATTATTATTAGTAGTAGTAGTAGTAGCTGTTGTTGTATCCATATTGTATTTAGTATTATTAGCAGCAACAGTAATAATGATAGTA
>JAODUD010000043.1:11230903-11256312 GCA_026784285.1 Stomatorhinus walkeri | reverse complement strand
GGCCGGTGATTGTAGTACATGGCCGGTGATTGTAGTACATGGCCAGTGATTGGGCTTTTCATGCTGCTGTTGAATGCTGAGCTGTTGTCCTCTGTTTTCACAAACCTCGCGTTAAATAAACCAGTCAGGTGTTTATACCTGGTAAGCCATCAATAGCCTTTAAACCTGAAAACTTTTCCGTTTTTTTCTTGTTTCTCAGCCACAGTCAGTTAAGAGGGCCATGACTTAGCAGTTTGTTCCATTTTTAGTTCACGTGTCCACCTAGTAATTTGATTGTAAATGTAAAGTGTGACTGCTCTTCCTGTGAGGCTGGATGCCCCTGACATCACTGGCAATCACTGCTTGTTATCTCTAACCCAATCCCCCCCCCACCCCCCCCAGGTGGTCCCGATGCTGCCCAGGCTGCTCTGCGAGGAACTGTGCAGCCTGAACCCCATGACTGACCGACTGACCTTCTCAGTCATCTGGAAAATCACTCCAGAGGGGAAGGTACCATTTGACGGGGGTCTCCTCAGGTCCCAGAAGGGAAGGTACCATTTGAAGGGGGTCTCCTCAGGTCCCAGAAGGGAAGGTACCATTTGACGGGGTCTCCTCAGGTCCCAGAAGGGAAGGTACCATTTTATGGGGCCTCCTCAGGTCTCAGAAGGGAAGGTACCATTTGACGGGGGCCTCCTCAGGTCCCAGAAGGGAAGGTACCATTTGAAGGGGGTCTCCTCAGGTCCCAGAGGGGAAGGTACCATTTGACGGGGTCTCCTCAGGTCCCAGAAGGGAAGGTACCATTTGACGGGGGTCTCCTCAGGTCCCGGAGGGGAAGGTACTATTTGATGGGGACTCCGGCAGTAACACTAATGTGATTCTATGACTGGGGGGATTGGTTCCGGGGCTGATGGAGCCTGAATTTTGTTTGACTTTGTCTGTGCCACAATTTCAAAATGCTTACAGAGTGAAAAATCCTAACATGTGAACCAATCTATGGTGTGCTGGTGTCCGGCAGCAGAAGTAAAAGTATGTCAGTGAACAGCATTTACCAGAAACTCTTAAAAACATACCTCCTTTCCTTTTAGCTAAAAATAAGGATTTGGACAGGCCTGTGACTGAATGCCTTCCAGCCTGATCCTTAAATACGGGGGGGGCTCCTCTTTAGCTCCCTACATTGTGCCATGGGTTCGACTAGGCAGCACTGACTTCCAGTGCCCTCATCTCCGCTACATCACTGATTGAGTCGCGAGCCAAGAACACCTCGTTACGTCTGCTGTAGGTTCCGTCTGACAATGATCTGTTCCCTTGATTTTTATGATTTTTTTTTCCTCAGTATTTACTTTTTAAGTTGGATTAATACAGCAATTGGTGGGGGTCTTACTAATTATGAAAGAGGAGATATTTTCTGTCTGAATGCGTCCAGGCTGGTGATGTCGCACAATTGTGGGCAAGGCCAGTTCAGTGCGCAGTTCCAGTTCAGTGCACAGTGCAGCAGTATTGATCGCAGGGTGCCATCTTTGTCTCAGCCGAGCTGCTTTCAAAGCAGCTCCATGTGTTCAACCAGAAGAGCCCCTGTGGTCACTTTTTGGCTTCCAGCAGGTGCCTGTAGAAAGAACCCAGGAATGGTTGTGACCTTGTGACTCCCTGTAAAAAATACATGTCACACAGACTTTTAGTGATTGTAAGACACAATACAAATTATTCTGTTGTGGCAGCCGGTTTAGTATTAGTTAAATTCATGGTCACATTCTCAGAGGGGCCAACCATTGTACCTTTGAGTGCAGTGTATCACTGCAGTCAAACTTCCAGCTGTATAAACAGGTAAATAAAAATGAGAGGCCTTGGCTAAGTATCAGCGGAGCAACTGCGTGCAATCATTGCATTAATGGGCCTTGGTCTCGCGTCATGCTTGGCGATCACCCCCACGCCATGACCCGCCCATTAGTCTTTGTTTGCTCCTGTGAAGAACGGCCTGTTCTCTCCCCTCCCCCATCCCCCCCCCCACCCACCAGATCCTGAGTGAGTGGTTCGGCCGTTCCGTGATTCGCTCCTGCGTCAAGCTGAGCTACGACCACGCCCAGAGCATGATTGACTCGCCCGACGCCCCCCCCAGCCCCGAGCAGCTGCCACCCTGCTCCCAGAAGCACCCCGTCGACGAGGTCCACCAGGCCGTCCTGGACCTGCACCGCATTGCCCGCCGGCTCCGCGCCCAGCGCTTCGAGAGCGGTGCCCTGCGTCTGGACCAGGTGGGCCGGCCACGTGTGTGCCTACCATCTCACACCTAAATGCTGTATCTGTGACGGCCACCAGCTGGCCTAATGCTTAGGGACTGAACATCCCAATGGTGCCATATAGTGTGTCCACTTTTTTGAATGATCCTGGGGTGTTTTTAGCTCCTATTTACAGTCTTAGTTTGATTGGATCAGCTTCTGAAGGGAACGTGACATGTTATCTTTGGTTGATGAGTTGATATAGAGTGAAGTCTTAGAATCTCACACATGGAGCAGTGCTATTTGATATTTACTGTGCTTTCTGGTCATCTGTTTTTTAGACTAATAATATCTTTACATATTATGAAAGGGTTAGCAGTATGTAGACAATTTCTGCACCCCCTAGCTGTCCTAGATGTTTAGTTTTCATGGTCTGCCATGCAAGTTACCCTGGTGTTGTCACTTAATGAAACCAGTATCTATCCATCCATCCATCCATACATCCAGCCATCCAATACAGAACCAAGGTAGAGTGGCCTGGTATCCAGTCCATTGCATGGCCCACACACACACACAATATGGGCAGCTGCAGTGTAAGGTCAGCATTTTATAAAAAGTATATATGTTTGTGTGTGTGTGTGTGTGTGTGAAAATGGAAAAGCCAAAAACAGGGCCATAACCACGGTCACTGAGACAGTGACATTTCACGCGTTCCAGCAGCTCTAATGGACGGCCATCTCACCCTGACATTTAAGCGGTATCTAAAGGCCTAGGTCTAAACAGCCAAGTCATGGAGTCACTGCAATGAGTGGCTTTGAGAAGGGGGGGGTCGATCTGTCCTTTTGTATTTCCTGTCCTCCTTTTAGCTTGGATGTGCTGCTGCTTCTCTGAGCTTGGAGTCTTCTGGGATGGTGGGAGTAATGGTGCCCCCAGCAGGCAGGGAGTGTACCTACAGGGTTGCCGCCAATTATCCATTTGGTGTCGTGTGCGTTTCCAGGACAGCCGGCTCACAGACACTTCGATGTGCCTTTTCATTTCTGACTAGAGTGACGCTCAGAGCTTGGTTTTACGTTGCACGTGCGTGTAGAGTAACACAGGAGAGGGTGGCCGGTGAGGCGGCCGCGCCGCGCCGGCTCGCAGCGTGCCGAAACGCCCTGCTGGCATGGAGGTGAAGCATGCTAGTGCAGTGGGGGGGATTTATTTGTGCTACGATCATGTGAAGCTCTCACAAAGAGACAGTCGTGCCGGGGCTGAAAGGTAGCCATGATGTCAGAACACAGAGCTCATCGCCACTTCACCGCATGACGCCCAAAGTGCGGCCGTAAAGTGGTACGTGCCACCTGAGTCCAGGGCCAGCGGGTGGGTCTGTCGAAGAGCCGGTGCCAGGCAGTGGTCTGTAAGTGACCCCAGGAGGTGTTGGCGTTTCCCAGGTGACGTGGCATGTCACTGTCACCACGCCACTACAGACATGGTTTAATGAGGTCGCCTGTCGGACTTCCTCTTGGCTGGATCACTTTGAATCTCACGTTGGCCAGATCCCAGCAATTCACACAGCAGGGTGCGAGAGAGATTACTATATGGATTTTACTTTAACCAGGCATAAGATCACAGTGAGTTGGACTATGAAGCATGAGCTCACTGGGCTGCGTAAGTGGAAATGAGTGTCCTGCCATCACGTGTTGGTACCTTGGTTCATCTAATCAGTCTCGCAGCTTCTTGACTATGCAGCCGGTACCACTGGGTCTGGTCGCATGCTCTGCTCTGGTAATTGGCCGTCCTGTGCTGCGGATCCACAAAGCCCTGTGTCTCTTCTAGAGCTGTCATGGTTACTTAATTAAATCCGGATTACTCTATTTTTTTTTTTAAAGTATCGGTTTAAAATTAACCTCCTTGATCACTCGCTAATGTGACGGAAGGAAGAGCGAGCAAGGCGGACGAGGGTCCAAATGAAGAGCGAAGGCCTCAGCTGTGTGCAGGGCCAGATCTAGGCGCTGGCAGACCGTGCAGCTGCGTAGGATCTGTTCAGGTGAAGTGGAGCCCGGGGAAGTTATCTGTCCCACAGCCGGGCAGAACCAGGGCACACTGGAGAGGTTACATCTCATGGCCGGTGGCGAACGCCTCAGTGTTTCCCTGCTGGAGCTGGAGGGGGTGGTTGGGGAGACGGAGATCTGGGCATCTCTGCTCAGACTGCTGCCCCCGCATCACAGATCACATAGGCAGAAAACGGATGAACGAAAATAGTGTATGTGTGTGTTTATCGTTAAATTAATCGGTAGAGTACTTGATTATCAATGTAATCGATTGTGACAGCCTTGGTCTCGTCATGCTCTGTTACTTCGCTGATCAGCATTACTCATCAACTTTGTCCTTCCACATAAATAAAACAGATGAAGTCCATCCTGATTCATTGGCTGATTTATAGGCAGATTCTGCTTATTTTGCTTGACAGACGTTTAGTTTATCTCTGGAACATCACCCCATGCCATCGCAGTGAGACACAGTTCATGTGCTCCATCACCAGTCTCTGTGCTGCTGCGTACCGTTCGCACCTTCTACCAATTATTCTGAATTAAACATTCATCTTCACTCCATGGGCTTTTTAAAAGGCATCAAATATGTGGTCCATATTTTTTGTGTGTTACGTCAGGAGTGTCCTGGTTTGGATTTTCGTTTTTTCCCAAGGGAGCGCAGCACAAGGTCTTGTCTTGCTTAGTACTTAGAGCTACATTAGGTCATATGCTGCCATTCTGTGCCACATGAAGATGATTCCTTTACACCGGCAGATCGCGTTACGTACATCCATTTTCATTCTTAAATTGAAATATCTTTTGTTCAGCACTATAGCTCTGCTGTGCACCATGAAGGGGTTCAAACTCTGTTTCTGATGCAACCCCACCAAATACCATCACGTCTATTGAACCTAACCACTTTCCAGAATCTAGGAGATGTTGGTTGATGTCTGAAGTTCAATCAGTCGTGCTATTTCTAGCACTTCACCCATTTCTGAAAATGTCCAGACCATTACGTTTTGATAAACACCAAAGTATGTGAAGGCTTTGCAGTAACTTCAGATTGTCCTTCCCTGTAGCTCTGAGTCCCTCCGTGTGCTGGAGTCGATGTGATTTTTTTTTGTATCCACGGACCACTGAGAAACTCGACACTTTCTCCAAAGGGTTCTGTCAGCCATATTGAGTATCCATCGCAGTTATTGCCAGTCCACGTGCCCTAAGTCTTAACTGGGGCAGAAAAGCCTAATTAGTGCCCAGGTGGGGAATTTGCTGTCGTTGTTGTGTTAAGCTCTAGAAAAGTCTTATTGAAATGATTATGGATTTGGCGTCTTCCAACTGGCACACAGAACATTTGGTTGTACTGCCACAGGAAAGGAGCTCTTTGAGGTAGCTACCTGGTTATCTAGCAACACAGAAACTCGTTGAGGATCTTGGCACGGAACAGCAGTTGTGGGCAATCCATCTGGCACATGGTGGAGACATCCTGAAGGCTTTGCAACCACACGGTTTATTTACAAGCGCAGTCTGGTATGTGATGCACTCAGTGATCTGCTTTTAAACTGCATAGAAACGTTGTGGTTATCGAAGATGAAGCGTGATGAAGCAGAAACCCTCTCGCATGAGCACACGGAACCGGCTTGCTTCTGCGACGTACTCCTCTGTGGCTGGGCGGGAGGTTGGCTGCGAGGCTGAGCAGAGTTCCGCGTCCAAGGCCGGCTTGCCTCACAGCGTCTTCTCATTCCGACTCCCCCGGGTCTCCATGTTCTCCTCCATCAAAAAAACACAGGCACTCCAGACTCCCCAGATCATGTTCTAATTAAGGGTTTGATCAGAAGAACCTGGAGTGCAGACAGTCCACGGCTTACGAACGAGATTCGTTCCCAAGTCTATAAGTCGGATTTGTGGAGAAGTTGGAACAGGTACATACGGTTCTTATTTAGCGTCAGTTAGTCAAATGTTTGTCTTAGTATATGGTGTATATATATATTATATAGTATACAACCACTGAAGCCACGCAATGTTTTCATGAGCATCACAAATTCGTGCATGTGTTCGTTATTATACGCCATTGTACTTAACTCACATCTTTATATAATAGGCTTTACGGCAGTCCGTTCTTAACTAGCAGTGTACGCGGGCCGAACATCCGTAACCCTTACTGCATCTGCTTTCTGATGCTATGACATATTTATCGTGATACTGATCCACTAATGACACAGAGTATGCCCGTGTGTTGAGTGCAGCATATCCCCTAAATCTCTGAGAGCACGCCATCATGGCCGTGTTGGGACCAACTGTATAATGTCCCTTTGATACATGTGCTGACTGCATGCTTCATACACATGTATCTTGTGTATATTTACTTGTATTTACACGCATACTTAAATTACAGATGAAGCAGCAACATCCTGCCCTGTGCTTTTATGGACACCCAACTACCCCCCCCCCACCCCCCCATTTCTGTTTTTCAGTCCAAGCTGTCATTCACCCTGGATAAGGAGTCAGGACTGCCTCAAGGCTGCTACATCTATCAGTACAGGGACAGCAACAAGTGAGTAACTCAAAGCCTTCATGCACATAGGACCAATCTGTGCTCTTAGCCCACAGTCTGAGAAATAATTTATTCCTCTCTCAGGTTATTTTTTTTATTTTTATTTTTTTATTTATTATTTAACTCTCTGAATGACCTTGTGGGATATACCGCAAGATATAAAGCAGTTTAAGCAATTACAAAAAAAAGCTGAGAATCCTAAATAATTAATTTCTCTAATTTTGAACCTGGCTGTAATTTTGTTAATGGGGCGAGCTTTCGACTTCACGTTCAGTCATTGGAACGAATTCATCCCGCCTGAACATTTTTTTCCGGCAAAAAGCTTTTTAAGTTTCAAAACCTCCATGGCAGTCAATGAAATATGATTGTGTGGTCGTCGTCCAGCTTTTCTGGGCGAATGAGTCTGTGCGGTGCTTTCTGTCAGCGTGACCCGACCGGCTTAAGGAGAACACTCGGAACGGACCCCCGTAGGCAGGGCCGCCGGGCTTGACAGCAATGCTCCTGCTATTTTAGCAGTCTTGTTCACGCAGTGAGTTTGCAGTGACCTGAACCACCACACCTGCTTCTCTCTGAAGCCAGTCCAGGGACACTCAGAGCTCGTGCAAGGTGTGCTTCAGTCCAAGGTCAGGTTCATCTGCAAGCGTTGTGTGGTCTGGCTGAAAGAGGGCTCTGATACTGCCTACGGTCTTATTGATTTCTCTCGAGCTCTTCCAATGGGTTCGTAGCTAGGCGACACTGGAGACGATTCAATCTTTTAATTTTTTATAAAATGTAGAAAAATGGAAAAATCTTTGCCTTTCAAAGTAAAGTTGCACTAATTTTAATTTTAATGAAATGCTATACATCGATGGTCTAAATTAGTTTATACAAGAAGATCGGTATATCCTTTCAAGCAACTGACCCTTATATACTGCTGTGGATTGATTTTAAAATTACAGATTTCATTGGAGGCTTAAGTCAGCATTTTTTGCACACCTATATCTATTCAGCAATCCCATTATTCTTACTGTGTTTATATAAATTAGCTTATTCATGGTTTTGGCACAGGGGTTGCCCTGTGGTTTCAGGAGTGTCTCATCACGTTAGTCCCGGAGAGCCGCGTTTTATTCCAGGCGTGTTTTACTGCAGGCCTGGGGCGGAAGCATCCGAGGTGATCGGCGAGGAGGATTCCTCTGTTCGGCCAACCATTAATGTGCCTCCTTGCTGGATAATGTGAATGTAGAATCCGACCAAGTTCTGTGCCAACGCACGGAGAGACACAGCTTGATGGGCAATCGGCCTCTTTGAAGATGGCGACCGGGAGTCGACAGTTCGCTGCTAATTACCAGCGGCTTGAGCAAGTGCGGGCGAAGATTGGGCGACTTGCTCTGTAAACAGCAAGCGCTTTGTCAGAACATCTCCCCTACATATACCGAGCTAGAAAAGCAATGTACCGTCAGGATGATTTAAGTCATCGTCATCTCTCATGGGCACGTGGCTGCTTGTGTAATCACACGCTGCTTACTGTGCTATACACACTCATGTGTTTTTAACGTGTTTTCTTTGCTGATTTTATTATTTTAAAATTTTGTCCTCCAGCCAGGATTCTTTTGAGCATTTGGCACGCGGAATCGTAACGATCCGTTCTAACTGAGCCTCGGCCCGGGGCGCTGAACCCCCCCCCCGATACAGCAGTTTCCGTCCCCACGTAAGCACTGCACCGGAGTTCACGGGCTGGCTAATGACACGCTTCGCACCGTCTGACGCGTCACTTCAGCAAGAGCTGCTGCGTTTTCTCTCCCGGCTCCGTGTCGCCGTGCCGTCCTGAACGACGCTAGTGAACTCGCTAACCCATTTGTTAGCTCATTTTAGCACCCTGGGTAATGGCCATTAGTGTGCCTTTTTGCTGAATAACATGAATGTAGTAGCCGACCAAGTTCTCTTAGACCTTTAGAATAATCTGAAAATGTTCTAGAAAGGACCAGGAGCAGGTGCGCATGTTTCTGGATAATGTTTGAGGATATAAAATCATCAGACATGCAGGTGTGACCTTTAATCAAAGGCCATTTTCCTAACGTGCTGCTGCAATGCGGGCGCTGGATCAGAAGGCCTCAGGAAGCGAGCCCCGTGTGAGAAACGGGGCCACGCGTAAACCCACTTAAATGGTGTCACTCTCTGGTCGGGGGCCAGCGGCAAACTCACGATGATCTCAGAGAAGCTGACATCACCGAGTACCAGCCAGGTTGGTGCAGTGGTGGACTGCAATCACCGCGGCCGGTGGCTTGTATCGTAACGATCGAGCCTTCCGATTGTTGCTCTATGATTAGCGGTGCATAAGCACCCCCCTTGTCTGTGAGTTTGCGGGGTGGACATTTTGTGGCTCAGTGGGTTATGACTCTATACCTGTGATTGAACGGTTGTCGGTGGCTGGTAGAATGACATCACTGTTGGCATTCTTAACCCTATTTGCTCAGGGGTCACTGGCTGACTACTCTCTGATTCTCTCGTACTTTGGACTAAATCATCTGCTAAATAAATGTAAGCGTTAAAGTACATACTTGCCTTCCTGAGAGACACACACAGTTGTGGGTGTGTGTATGGTATATGTGTGTGTGTATGCAAGAACATCTCTTAATGCAATGAACAGACTGTACGGAACCCTATACACGCACAGCTGGGCAGCTCCCATACAATGCGGAAGGGTTCTGTCAGCCAGCAGCCGATGCACTGAAGCCCTTCATGCTCTAGTGTGTACATATAAAAAGAGGTACTTAATATGTTTGTGTTTTTCCTGTCACTTTTCTTAACTGGGTTCCAATTTAGTTTGCTTGTTTTTCAAATATTAAGTTGTTTAGTACTGACTCAGCGAGACCAGACTGGCTCAGATTAGTTGTGATTGTTGTGTGCCGCCATGCCCGTGGCTGTTCTCAGCAGGGCTGATTTCCCGCATCATTTACCACGTAGCGGTGCGCCCTCCCTTAATGCACAGTCCACATTTTTGCTCCCTCCCAGCTCCCTGCCAGACAGTCCACATTTTTGCTCCTTCCCAGCTCCCTGCCAGACAGTCCACATTTTTGCTCCTTCCCAGCTCCATTTACCTGGAGCTGGGAGGGAGCAAAAACGTGGACTGCCGAGGAGTTCATGAGGACCGGGTTGGGAATCACTGCTGTCCAGGCAGTGACCTGTGCTCAGTGGTGTCCCCCTGCCCTGGGCCTGCATGAAAGGTCCCATGCCTTCTGTGAATGGTCATGAAAGAGGAACAGATGAGGTCAATCGGGAGTTCTTCTGAAGATCTGCCATTGAGGCCTACATATAAAATAAAAGTTAACATTTTAATTGGATGAAATGCATTTGTTTTAATTCACAAAAATACTGCCACATCTATGTCTGATGGTGACGTGCTATTTAAATGAACATTTAATATGCTTTCTGCTACGTCCATTAATCCACTCGAGGCCTTTCAGTGCTAATTGAATAAAAATGTGTTGCATCCACAGCTTTGCCGAACAGGTAAAGGGGGAAAACTGATATTTAAAATGCGCATACGTCGGAACCCAAGACTGTTTTCAAAGGTCCGCAGCTAAATATTGAATATCGTTCAGTGTACATTAATACAGATGGACCTGCGAGGTGCTCTCTTCACTATGAACAGGATGAGGGTTTTTCATAGTTTTCCACACTGGGATTCGGGGGGGGGGGTCGCAGTGCAGTGGCACTAACCCGACGATCTGTGGCTGGAGCACTCTGGGATATGGACACCCCCGCGACCACGGAGATTTATGGTCCAGCATGCTCGAGTGCACCACCTCGTCACTCAACCGCCAGTGCAATGGAAAACAGGAAAGAATGAGCGCACTGCGCAAGCAGCATCATGCTGAGGAAATAGCTCTGCTTTTTCCAGTGTTTCCATGCAGCTCAGTCTAACGTGGACAGCCAGTCAGTTTATTGAAGGTTATTATAGTAATGTCCGTGTTATAGTAATATCCATGCTTAATCAAATGGCTAAGTGCCTGGAATTTATTATTTTTATTATTCTAAATTAGTCCATCACACAAGCAGTGTGATTTTGTCCAAATTGAATTACATTTATCTATTTTTTTTATTCTTTTTTTTTTCCAGGGTTGGGTGTATTTAACTGGAGTATATCAGAGCACTTTAATCCAGGGTGATTCCCCAAGATCCATTTCATGATCTTTACACCCGTAACCTTAAATTTACTTCCTTCACACCCTTAAGCGCTGTTCCATCCGCTCCCCCATGAATGCGCCCTTTGCTATCCCAAGGTTCCTGAACTCACTCTTTTGCCGAAAGAGACGTTTCCGAACAATCAATTTGAGAAGTGTGCCGGGTGTAAATTCCAACATCGAGTAGATCGCAGAGCATTAAGAAAGCTCAGGGTTTCTGAAGAACCTTCCAATTGAGATAATTTTAATGAAAGCGAAAAGTCTTTATATGACAGTGTCTGTTCGCCTGAGATTGTTGTAAATATTAGAGGTACGGACAGTAGTTGTTTCTCCCTAGAGTCACTGCTGTCCACGAGCTTGTGTTCAAGGGAAAGTACAGAAAGTTTTACCCTAGGCTAGTAACGAAATAGAAATGTCATTCCTGCATGCGCTCCCTGCCTGTCATCTTACTGACGGCAGTGCTGGGCTGCCCGTGCTGTCCTTACATACTCAGTCCGTCTCACGTTTCTCATCTGATGCAGAAACACCAGGTTTCAATCAGTGACTCTGAAGAGGAACTGAATATCCACTTAAGCTCATGCCCAACCCCCCCCCGAGTCATCCCACCTCAGCTTCCCGGGTGCAAATGGCCCAGCCTTTGTGCCCCGCCCAGAGGGGAAAACACCAGCTAGCTAAGTTTCGTGACGATGCGGCCCGCTGCTCTGGTTTCCAGTGCGGAAGTCATACATCTGATATTTGGAGTTTCAGGGCAAGTAAAACAATCCCTGTTTCATAAGTTACATTATACTCTAAGTTATGGACGTCGTGAGGTGGCCACTGCTTTGGGACATCTACTTGCCGGATGCTTATTTAACAGACTTAAATGTGAGTATAATGACTCATGTGGGTCTGATATATCTATCATAGTCCTTTATCCAGTGCAGGTTACTGAGCTCCGATGGGCTTGTTATCCGCTGTCACCTGTTAGCAGCTTGTGTGCGTTCGCGGTCCCTGATGATGTCACTGGCTTGGCGTCTGCCTGCTGCTGCCTGTAGAGCCGCTCTCTGCCACTCTGCGGCAAGCTGCCCTGCCACCTGCTGGAAGATCGGTGAATCGCTCCTCCCCGCCCGCTTGGCTGTACAATTCCTGTTCGCGCTTCATTAATCCACCTGTGACTCTTATCTATAGGGTTATTCAGCCAAGTACACTTTTAGCTCGGAGTGTGTTGTATCTCCTCAATGGAGGGGATGTGTGTGTGTGGGGGGGGGGGGGGGGTGGTGACTCACGACTCTTATAAGCTGTGGAAAAGCGATTGGCTGCAGCCGTCTGTTTACCTGCGTTTGGGACTTTGGCCATGTCAGCTAAAGTGTAATTGAATAGGTAGCTTGACTGAGAGATTGCATTGTTCTGTTAAATCTCTAGACTGACACACTGATGCAATGCAGTCTTGTGTCTTTATACAGTGAGCTGGCATATTCCCTGTTTCTGTACCCTATGTCACATTATGTGACATACAAGCTTGTGCTTTCTGGTTGTGGGATATATGCTGAATCATTTATGTAGGTATGTGAAGTATGTAGATATGCTTTCTTTTACCAAATAAGTATACTAGTGCAATGGTTCTGAACTTTTTGCATCGAGTACTACTCTGGATCAAAACAAAGCGGTCGAGTACCTTATGGGTGAAAGAAATGAGAATACCTTGAATCACAGTATTATCAAATATAGAAATGGTCTTGGGGACCACCGGGGGGCACTCATGAGCACCACGAATGGTACATGCACCAAAGCTTGAGGACCACTGTGACTGGGTCTTAATTAGGGGTGTAACGATAGTTTACTCATGATTTGGTTCAATAGACGATTCCAGACTCATGGCTTGATGCAGTATATTCAACAAAAACGACTGAGAGACTAAGACTTCACGATTATTTATTCCTTTCTAGGCACATTTAGTAAAGCTGCTTTCAGGCCATTTTGTTGCAGTTTTGTCCCTTTTCTGCAGACTCCAATGCAAAATGCAAAAATAAAATCTCAGAGCGAAGCTTAGATTACGCCTGTTGCGCCCTCTTGTGTTAACATTCATAAATGGCTTCCTGCTACTGTGCATTGTTACACTCCTGCAAAGTTACAAGTCTTACGTTTCTGCCGTCCAGATACTTCTGAAAAACCTCATCACCACTTGACCACGAGCAATGAGACACTCGCATTCACAGCTGCCTCTACCACCCCCAACCCCCCCCCCCACCCGTAGGCTTGTAGAGGAGTTCATGCTCCTGGCCAACATGGCCACCGCACACCGGATCTACCGAAGCTTCCCACAGTATGCCCTGCTTCGCCGACACCCTCCGCCCCAGACCAAGATGGTGGACGACCTCACGGAGTTCTGTGACCAGATGGGCCTTAGCCTGGACTTCTCCTCTGCAGGGGCTCTTCACGTGAGTGTCTGCCGTCCACGTGGGTCATGCTCTTGCTGTTTGTACCTGCCAGTTCCAAATTCCTTTAGCTGTCTGATAGCCGGATAGATAGTGTGCAGAGAGTCGGTCTTGTCACGCGCTGGGTGGGAGCAAAAACATGGACTGTCTGGGGTCCCTGAGGAGTGGGTTGGGAAACGCTGACTTAATGGGCGGTTTGTAACTTTCTGGCGACAATCAAAGTGGCAGTATGTTTCCACCCTGGATTTCCTGTGTTATAAAGCTGTCCAATGCCTGTACTGTCTGTTTTTTATCTAATTTACTGTCACCGCAGAGGAGTCTGAACGAAACCCTGGGGACGGACCAGTACTCGCTCGCCAGGAAAGAGGTCCTCACAAACATGTGCTCCAGGCCCATGCAGGTGAGTGAGCACGGGCCCCCAAAGCAGGGAGGGGCCAAAGGAGCTCGCCTATCCCACAGCTTGTTGTGGTTTTGGCTTTGTTGGGTTTATGTATGTGCATTTGCATGCATTAGCTTTCACCTTAATCCTTTATGTCCCTCCGCCTTTTTAATTGTCAATGCTCATTGGAAATTTAAAGCACCAGTCTTCAGTACCAGACTATTTTGTTTTATGGAAATGCTGCAGGTTCCACATGCGTTTCGTCTCTTGGCTTGCCTGCCCAGTATCCATGCGTTCTCCTGTGGCCTTCTCCTCTTTCGTGGCATTGGGAGGTCCCTGTCCCTGTCCCTGTCCCTGTCCCTGTCCCTGTCCCTGCCGGGGGCTGTAGGGAGGCATGTGCCAGATACGCTCATCAGGCACAAAGCATACCGTTTGCTCAGCATCTGCCAGAGTGGGGATATTAACTGAATTAGGCTCAGTCCCTTTAGCTACCAGGCATGTTCTCTTCACACTATCTGTTGCGTTAAAGACAATAATATGATTTTTGGGGGCGGGGTGGAAAGATTTCAAAGTATTTTCTGCAGAAGTATTTTCCTTCATCACTCAGAGAGCCTTCCACAAGCACGACCATTGGTTACTTAAGAGAATTTTGTCACTTTGTATCCACATTTAGTGGTATTTCTTAATCTAATTTATTTTATAATATCATCTTGTTTTTTTTAGGGTGGGAGGGTTTTGTGGTCAGTCTCTCCCCCTCCAGGCCTTTCCGTAGTTAACGAGTCGCTGTGAGCATCTGTGTTGCAGCCGAGCCTTAATGAAACAGGCTGCTAGTTCTGAGACCCGCGTCACGGGTCGCGAATCAGGTCGGAACCCACACAGGTTCGGCCCGGCCGTCCCGGGGCCGCCCCTCAGGGCCGCCCGCACACGTAGGCTGGGAATCGGGTGTTTAAGGCCCGAAGCAGGCTGAAAAGGTCCCCGAGACGCCAGATCCCGATGGCGACGCGGTCGGCTAGTTTGCAGCCGTTAGCTCTCTGCATCTCAGCTCACTTTCCAGATAACCTGCCAAGGGCACAGTTCCACAGCTCTGTTCTTGGGGGAATGTTGTGCATTTAAAATGTATGATTAATTTCATGAAAGCCTAATGAATTCTAGGTGGTGGTGGTTAGATGCAGTGACCTGTAGAGTTTAATATTTCTTTATGATTTTGTAGTATATACCCATTGAGCATTTTGCACATATTTGATTTGCATTGAGGCCCATCCCATGGTCAACGGTCGCTTTCAGTGATCAGTCAGCACCTGACATTGGCCTTCTGTGCCCTTTTCCAGATGGCTGTGTATTTCTGCACTGGGGTCCTAATGGATGAGGCCCAGTTTCGACACTATGCCCTCAACGTACCCTTCTACACTCACTTCACCTCGCCCATCCGTCGCTACGCTGACGTCATCGTGCATCGCCTGTTGGGCGCGGCACTGGGTGAGAGGCGTGCGGAGTTCGAAGCTTGTGCCCGAGGCAGAATCATGGCTGCTCAGGAGAGCGGCATTCTTTTTAGGCATAGGTGAACCTAACAAAGGATTGTTTATGGACGAATATGACTGCAGTGCACAGGTTTGGATAATGTTCAGTGACATAGGACCAAATGAGTGCAGTATTGTAACCACTATACAAATGCTTGTCTTTCAGTAAAGATGCATAAGATATGCCTGTTTAACAGTTGTCTGGATCACACACACACACAAGCATACGTACGTACGATAAAATTGAACATTAAAAGTAACCATACGATGCGTTTTTGCATTTTGTATTCCGGTGAAGTGCTTTGGGGTGGGGACAGAGTTGTATGAATGGAGGGGTTTTTATTACAACTGAAGGTCCCGTGTGCCCTCCCCAGGGTGCAGCCCCCACCCCAGCCTGGAAGCTGAGGACGTCCAGAGACAAGCGTCCCACTGCAACGACAAGAAGACGGCCTCTAAGCGCGTGCAGGAGCTCAGCTCTGAGTTATTCTTTGCAGCCTTTGTCAAGGTGAGCGCCTGTCCTGGGGCAGGGGGCGGCCCAACCTCACCTGAACCTGACCTGGCCTTGAGCCTGAACACAGCCCTGTAATCGCATGCCTGTACCCAGCCACCTCCTTCCTTTTATTCCTTAATTATACAACAAACTGTGAATTTAATTGGTAATTAACGGGTCATGGCCCCACCACCCGCCTCCTTTTATGAGCTCCGCCGGCCGCTGCGGACCAACAGCTGTGTTCTGCCATAGGAGTGCGGCCCCCTGGACTCCGAGGCCATGGTGATGGGGGTTCTCGACCAGTCCTTCGACGTGCTAGTGCTGAAGTACGGCGTGCAGAAGCGCATCTACTGCAAAGTGAGTGGGCCGTCTTGTCTGGTCGCCGCCTTCTGCAGAATTTCAAGGAGCCGCGGACGTCCTGCTGGCTTCCTTTCCGATCCTTCGCAGACACATCGCTGATAAGTAGTCGATTGAGAAGGATACCCCTCCTTGACACAGTCGAGTCACCAGAGTCTGCTGCTCGACACTTTGAGAGCTCTCTGATTCCCACGGCCCCTAACCACAGTCCTAGGTTACCTGCCTCTCAAACTGTTCCTCCATGCAGAGCAGCTCTGATTTTTAGTCCAGGCCGTCTCGTCTAGTCTCTCGGCGAAGCGAAAAGCCACATTCTTGACTACGGCATCATCTCCCACAGGCGCTGCAAGGTCTGAAAGACTTCCGCTTCCGCAAGGTTGGGAAGAAGCCGGAGCTGACCCTGGTTTGGGCGGCAGACGAGACCGCGCGCGGACCCGTAGAGCAGGTAAGAGGCGTGTATCCAGGCTGGACTGCAGAGCTGTGATGAGGGAGGATCATGCTGCGCCGTAAAAGCCTCCATGCCGTACTCTTGACTTTCTCCAGGCAGACCAAACTGGTCGTGGTGTACGCATAGTAAAAAGTAATTTCTGACTTAACAACCTCATTGTGTGGTCTGTAATCACTTAATGGAGTGTGTCCTGTCAAAGTACACACTGTCTTTAGATCACCGTGCTGTGGCCTTAAACCATGGCTTTTATATACGTGCAAACATTTTCTTTGCTCCAAAGGCAGCTAGACCAGGACCTGAAAGTCTGGCTTCGCTGTTTTTCTTTTGGCTTGTGAGATCATGTTGATGGTTGCCACCCTTGTAAAGGGTAAGAGTCTCTTACATGGTTGCCATAAAGATATCAGGACTCCAAATGCAGGTCGGCTTAAAGACCACTTTAGGCGGGGGATGAATAGCGTAAAGGCCTTATCACAGACCTGTTATGACTATAGTGGTGTGGTGGCGGAGTGTGTCCTCGTACGACCACAGGGTTGTGGGTTTGATTCCCACCTCTAGCACTGTGTGTGGAGCCAGTGTTTCTTCGCCAGTGTTTCTTCTCCTGCTATTCTGGCTTCCTCCAGTTAGATTAGCGTATCTTCCCTGCCTGGCCCGCGCTGCCTTGTATGTGCTCCCGGCTTCCAGCAACCCTATGCTGGATTAGCAGTCATGGAAATCGCTGTGGGTAACCGACTGGCTGGATCTTAAGCCTTGTCCACAGGTACTTTTAAAAAAAAAAAAACGGTGTTTCTCCATCCACATGAAAATGCTAAAACACGCCGTCATGAACATGCCAAACCAACAGGGTGCGATATAACTCTTAAGTGTAAAGCCATGCTGGCCAATCAGAAGCCTTATTACCAGTTCTGCTAGGCTAAAAACAGCAAACAGCGCCCCCTCCTGAAACAAAGTTGACACACAATCTGTCATCATAAGCCGAAAACTGTTTTCCCTGTGCACGCGTCGATACTGAAAACGGAGTTTCTGAAAATCTTGTAAACCCTGGATGGGGTTTTTAACAAAAGCTCCGCTTTCATTGACGTAAAACGGCGGCTTGCGTGTGCACGAAAGGCCGAAACATATGGAAAAAGCTACATTTTCATACCCGTGTACATGTGGACAAGGTCTTAATGCATTAGGACTAATTAAGTCTGGTCCTGGTACCTCTTTAGCTTAACTTGCTTCTTAACCTTAAATGGCTGCAGTAAACCTGAATACCTTCTACCTTGCCTGTACTATGTAATTAAAGTTGACCTTTCCTGTTCCACCGGGCGTAATTAAATTTTCTAATTCAGAAAAGCTGACTGTACACCCCCTGTTCCCCACGTGCCTCACTTTCATGACCCAGAACCGCTCCCATGTGCTTTATTGCCTGTCAGGAGATCAGCATCTTCACCCTGGTGGAAGTCCAGCTACAAGCAGATGCAGCCCCCATGAAGTACAGTGCCACACTGAAGCGTCCCTTTCCCACCGGGCCGTGAGACGGCCCCCTACTGGTGCCACAAGTTAAATGCTTAAACTGAAATGCATGTGTTTCTTGCCTTTTAAAATATGCCAACAAAGGCTTTTTAAGTGAAGTACTGTTTTTTTTTTTATTATTATTATTGTAAACCAATTATAAGCGACCAGCATTGTAACTTGGCATTAATGATAATTATGACGAATGGATTTGGCTGAAGTTTTCTTTGAAGGGCCAAGGTGATACAGTGTGTTGCTGCTGTTTATTTATGTCTTCAGACCTCCTAGGTCAGTGTTATATACCTGTGTATCTGTGCCCAGTTTTCCGGGTGGAGGAGATTGTCCTGGAATAAGATTTAAGCTTTAATATTAGCAAGAGATGTGTGTTCAGAAACTGATAGTCTTGCATTGTTTTTTTTTTTTTTTTTTTTTTTAGCCATTTAATTCCATGTGCATTTAGTAGTAGCTGGCAGAAAATGAACTGGCAAACGTAGGATCTATTTTATTTTTTTTTTGTCTGCTGTGCTGAAATGGTGCATTATGGCTCTTGACACATGAACGCACAGCACAGAAGCACTGACGTGCTTCCCACAGGTTGACGACATGATTGTTAGGAGATGCTTACAGCCGGATTGCAAGTGGCAGTGCCCTAAATGTAGGGTTGGATGGTAAATAGCGCTTGATTCTGCACTAGGTAGGATCGGTGTGTCTGTGAAACTGAAACTCTACTTTACTTTTAGAATTGTAAAAGTCGCTCGACGTGAACAGAAATTTGCAAAGACTTGAGTGACTTTTTAACGTTTTGTTTGCCAAACAAAATGTTGACGTTTTTAAAGTTAGTTTTAGGTGCGTTTACTTCCCTTTTAGAACCTGAAATGTCACCGGGATGCTAACTTCTTGGTACCTGGGGCGTTTATTGCTGGAGCCCCCGGCCCGACCTGCAACACGTGTGCTGGTCTTAAGCAGTGGTGAACACCAAGATACCGGCGGCCTTTGGGCATTCCTATGGGCCAATAGGGGCATTCCTTGTTGAAATGTGTACGGGTTTTATTCTGGGCAGAGATTTCCTCCATTCTGCCCTTCTCCTGGTTTGCAGTGGGGTTGAATGAGCGTTAACCTGAAGATATCCATTTGGCTTGGGATTCGGGGTTTTTGGAAGTCTTTACATATCGCCCCCCTCCCTACCCCACACACACACACACACACACACACACACTTTTTGAAAAGTTCCATCTGCCCTGCTGTCGTCGTGAGCGTGACCGGCTGCGTATATCAGCAGCGCTTTATGGAGAGTTTGCCAGCTACGAACGGCTTCTTGTTTGTCTCTGTGTCACGGTCACATTGCCACATATTTAAGTCCCCACCCCAAATGTCTTTCCAAGAACAAAGCCCTGTGCTGGAAGGGGCACGCTCTGTGCCTTGTAATGTGCAACCGCCGTCGTTTGTGTCCTTTTCCCCTTAGATGCCGTGTCATTTTTCAGCCTTTCAGAGTGCGTCACATCTGCCTTTACTTGAGTTTTTTTCTGGCCAAATCTGAATGATCATATAAAACTGTTGGGATCCAGCTGACCTTGACGTCTTGAACATCTGATCACCAGTCAGCCTGGTCACTCAAATCCAGCTGTGCTATTCCTATTTAGGTATCTCTTTTGTTTTTGGGCTTAAAGTCAGCACATGACATTTATGCGTGATGTTTTTAACAGGGTATGTGAAGGAGGAAAACACAAATGTGATAAACTTTAACTTTTTCACAAAGATTTGACGCACAGATGCCTGTCTCTATCTAACCAGCTGTGGAAAGAGCTGGACTGTAATCTGAAGCTTGTAGTTTGTGCAGTTAACTGTCTACCTTCTGCGTCAGGGGTCATTCATGGTGATGCTGCTTCCATTGAACACCATGTGCTAACTCCTGCATAGCCGCCTCCGTTGTGTTATAGTAATTATCATAATGTGATGTCATTTTCCCGCTGTGTCCAAGAGAGCGACATGTATTGTTCATCCAACTGGCCCTTGGGATAATAAAATACTTACCCGCTGGCAATCTGGCATTGTCTCTGATTTTTTAGGCTGCTGACTCCGTGTACCATGGTCTGTTTGTCGATACCGTTTTGTGTTCCTGTTTGTTTGAGAGGGCGTGTCTCTCGCTGTACGCGTTTCAGCCAGCAGGAAATTTAGATCATTCGCTCTTTGAGTTCTCTAGCGCGGTGTTTGACACAGGGCGGTGCTGCTTTGGTGATCGTTGACTGTCGCCTCCTGCGAGAGGCCTGGAGTCAAACTGGAGGGCTTGGTTAGTCAAAATATCACACCTGAGGTCAAGTTAAAGATGAACCTTGTGTCTGCATAGTGTTTCGTCATGAAGATGATATTTCACCCATTCTTAGCATTGATTGTCAACCTATGCTGTTTTCTCCCCTGTTGTTGATGTGGTATTTTCATTAATGTAAAAATAAAGGGGGGATGTGGAAAAATGCAACATTATGTAATTAAATTCACATTTAAACGTGTGTCTTTGCTTGTAATGTAGGGCAGGGGGGTGAGGTGGGATCTGCATGTGGACAGATTGAAATGGGCCAGAGATACAGAAGCAGGATGGTAGACAGTCATGGGAAGATCAAGCAGGAGGTGAGGAACCAGCACTGGAAGCAGACGAAGGGGTGAGAGATGGTGTGTGTGTTAAAGGGATGGTAAGTTTTCATAAAAGTTCACAATGCGATTGGCCCAGTTTCAAAAATAAAAAGTGGGCACCGGATCCATACGGACTTGCGGTACTAAAGTAGAAAATAGCACATTTTATTTTAAATTTATTTAAATTTGCTGTTTACTTAAGAGCAATAAAGAGAGTTTGATTTTATTCGTGTGAAATTGAATTGCATAGCATCATATAATGTTGTATTGCACTGTGTTGAATCAAATCGTGCATACACCCATGCACACACACATACGCATACGTGGCGTGTATGTAGCTCTGTCAGGTTTCTGAGTGCCTTCCATGTTCGAGCTGCAGCACGTGACCAGTGGAGATTAGATAATGGGATTGATTTGCTGCTGCTTGACGGTTGGGGGGCCCTTAGCCTGTCCCACCCGGCCTGCGCAGTGTAACCTGCTCTTCATGTGAATCCGTAATCAGGCACAAAGCAGCTGGAGCTCTGACTCTCTATGAACCAGGATATAGGGGTGGGTGGGTCGAGATGAGAGTTTTATGTTCTTCCAGAACTTTGCCCCAGCCAAGGACTTGAATCTTAAACTCCCATAAGGAACAGGCTCAGCGTTATCGAGGCTGATAAGATGCGTATGCTGGAATATGCATTAGGCTCATTTGATATTAATGAAGCAAACATGCCTTTGGCACTAAAGTTAGTGTAGTAAAAGTTTAGATGTTTTTTTTTTTTTTCCTTCTGGGAAGTATTAGAAGCATGGAACAAGATGTCCCTGTCTGTTGATATAATTTCTTTATCCAATTAATTGACCTTTGTTGTGGATTCATCCTTGTCAGGGGTGTGGTCAGAGGGTGCTGATTTGGGAGGCAGGATGTGCGCTAAGATGCTCGCTGCCATGTTTGTGACGTCTGACTGGCTACACCCCTCGCGTGGGGGGCAGGATTCCAATTTTTTGGAATAGAATAGTGATACTTCATTAATCCCCATGGGAATTCCTCCCCCCCCCCATGCCTTCTAGTTCTATATGAGATACACATACAGGCAAGAGAAAAGGGGGGGGGGGGGTCATGCGTAACAGCAGCATCAATCTGCCAGTCCCTGGATTCAAACCGGCGAACTTCTGGTTTGCCTGAACTGAGGCATGAATCACCCCGAACACCAGCACCACCACCCAGCCTGTTGCTGCCAGGGCGCCACCTTGGAAGGTGCCGCCAATCGCCCAAAACGCTAGGCCCCGCCACTGGATGTGGCTGTGCTAATTTGCATTTAGCAACAGTATCAAAATCCCTGGTAACTCCGCGGTCTTGTGCCTTTGAGATGTTTACTAAAATATATACATCAATCGACATAAAATATCCATAAAAGTATCTCACCACTCGCTCACCACGCCCTTTACACTTTGGTCAGTGGCGCGGTTATAAATATGCAGTACGGCATCAGTCTGACTCTTTTAAGGACACGTACCATGGCTCCCTGCTGTATTACCCTGATCGCCGGGGTCCTGCTCTGCCTGGCGGTGGAGCAGTCCAGGACCGCCATCCTCGGTAAGTGCCGTGGATCCACCAGACCTGTGGGGAATGGAAGCATGAATCTAACACCTCGATGTGCATTTTGGATCGTCCATATTCATGTTATGCACTAGCCATTAAATGTCGTCTGTGGTGAACTTGTTTGCCAAAAATGTTCACCTTTAGTTAAGATTGTCCCTCTGCAAATAGTCTGTTTTACTCAGTGTAAATACCTTCCTTTTTTATTCAAATGTTTAAAATAAATACGTTTTTATATGTATATTTAAATCATTTTCTAGTCGTTCATTTATGAATATCAGAAAATATTTCTAAAATGCATGGAAAATGGTGTGTGGCTCTATCCTAATGATGGTTGAATTCACCCATTGGAAATGTGTCCAGTAAATAACCAGGAACCCTACAAGTAAGCCTGTTTAGCTGCTGTTCCATCCCTGTTCTGGTGCTCCCGCAGTTGAGGAGGAGAACCCTCGTTTTTGGAATGAGAAGGGAATGCAGTCCCTCAAGCAGGCACTGAATCTGCAGCCTATTGTGGGCCAAGCCAAGAACCTTATCCTGTTTCTGGGTGATGGTGAGTTCTGGAGTAAAGAACATTGATATATTCACCATGGTTACGGTTCAGTGCCTTATCCATTCATCTTCTACATCTTCTATCACTTTTCCTGCTCATAGTTGCATGTTCCCTTCATGTAACCTGATTCAAGAAATCAGTCTCACCCGTAATTATCGGACAACTTACCGATCAAGCATAACTTGAACGAGGGTTCGGAATGTTCCTCTGTCCCTTCAAACCCATCGTGACCCTGAAGGCTTTGGACCTCTAACAAACTGGGATCTTATTCTGAGATTCGTACCTGCCGTTAAGGGTAATGATGTGCTGCAGCTAATAAAATGACCTCCTGATGGTGGTCTTTGAGCTTGGATGCTATGTGGCTGGCCTTCACCTAGGGATGGGTATCCCCACCGTGACGGCAACACGGATCCTCAAGGGACAGATGGCCAACAAGACGGGAGAGGAGACCATGTTGACCATGGACACGTTTCCATTCCTGGCCCTTTCAAAGGTACCATCGTTCCATCTGTGGTTCAGTAGTCAGTCTCTCCTGTAACATTTTGGATCGTTAGTCGTTAAGCGCGGCCCCAGCTTGTCAAGTACATGTGGCAGTATTTTAGTAAATTATTTACCACACTGAAACAAATGTACAGGCGGAATTTGTCTTAGACGTTTCCTGCCTGTTTAAGCTCAATGGGAAGTCTCTCTTTGGGCATGTTTTCTTCAGCTTGAAGTAAGATGCATTGCTCATCCATCGGATGTAGGAAGATTCTATTATATGCAGTGCTACACGTCATTTATTTAATGCTTTGTCAGATATTCAGGCCGTTCTGTTGAATTAACGCTGTTCTTGTTTTGCTCGTTGAAATGAGTCACAGTGAGGTCTGAGGAAGCAATCACTCTGTGTTAAATTAACCGTATCTTCTTCTCCCAAGACCTACAACGTGGATAAGCAGATGCCTGACAGTGCGGGCACTGGCACAGCCTACTTGACTGGCGTCAAGGCCAACTACGGCACGCTGGGCCTGAATGCAGCTGCCCGGCGTGGCCAGTGCAATACCACCTTTGGCAACGAGGTGGAATCTGTGCTGCACAGGGCCAGGAGGGCAGGTGGGCCTTAGTATCATCGCAGGAATGCTGCAAAGTATTATAAGCAGCAAGTATAGTGATGCATGTAAGGCAGTGATTCCCAATCCGGTCCTCAGGGACCCACAGCCGGTCCGTGTTTTTGCTCCCTCTAAACGCCCTACTAGACAGTTCACATTTTCGCTTCCTCGCAGCTCCCAGCAAAAATTCTGGACTGTCTGGTGTGTCCCCAAGGCCCGGATTGGGAATCACTGCTATACACTGCGGTTCGTAGTGATGCACGTTTGATGTGACGTCGTCGGATAGGTGATCTTGCTGTGAAGATGCAGTGAAAATGCGGCCGTCCCGTGTTGCAGGGAAGTCAGTGGGCATCGTGTCTACAGCGCGGGTGCAGCACGCGTCACCCGGTGCCGCCTATTCGCACACGGCCGACAGGAACTGGTATAGTGACGCCGAACTGCCGGTTGATGCGGTGGAGCGGGGCTGCCGTGATATTGCCTTCCAGCTGGTCAACAACACCGACATCAATGTAAGACCAGCAGGTCCATAACATGAGTATCAGATCCTCAATGCTGACACCTTGCAAGTACACATCTGTAGTAACTGTAGCATGAACACGTGCAAGTGCTACCTATTTAAAGTAACATGTTTTTCCTGTTTACACATCTGGATGTTGATTAAAGCACACGTCCATCCATCTTCATTCTGCACCTATTATTTTGCATGGTGCTATGCTAGATTTGAACCTTAGATCTTAATTTCCCACATCATCTAATAACTATGGATATCGCTTTTCCATACATATCTTGATACAATTTCATAGAAGCTTCCCAAGGAATGTGTGTGTGTGTGTGTGTGTGTGTATATATATATATATATATATATAATTTATTTTAATGTACTTTTTAAATTCCTGAGTAGTAATGAAAAAAGCATCTTTTATTTTAGAGTCCGATTGAAAGTGTTTCCTGTGTACGTTGTCCCTCCGTAACAGGTCATTCTTGGAGGTGGCCGTACCTACATGTTCCCAAAAACCACAAAAGACCCAGAGTACGTCACCAGTTATGGATCCCGATTAGACAACACTGACCTCGTCGACAAATGGCTCACAGGAAAGAAGGTAGTCAGTCATGCAGCGCCTGAAACCAGCTTCAGTACGTGAGCGCTGGCTTAATCCTGGAGCTCCTGAGCAGCTGCATTCTATAGGCCAGGGCTTTTCAGTCTGGGGTCTGTAGAGTCTGCAGAGACCTTTGGTAAATTTACATGGCAGTTCCTCCCAGGAGTTAGCATCTTCTCCCCATGTTGTTGTCAGGGTTCCTGTGTCCACAGTCCAAAAACATGCTAAGGTGTAATTGGTGTAATTGCCCATAGGTGTGAGTGTGTGTGTGTAAATGTCTGAGTGCCCTGCGATGGGTTGGCGCCCCATCCTGGGTCATTCTCTGCTTTGCACTCATAAGTCCTTGGATAGAATCCAGACCCCTGTGTGCCTGCATAGGGCAAGCATGGATGGATGGATGGATGGATGGATGGATGGATGGATGGATGGATGGATGGATGGATGGATGGATGGATGGATGGA
>JAODUD010000043.1:11188407-11202720 GCA_026784285.1 Stomatorhinus walkeri | reverse complement strand
TGAAAAATGTCCCCACAAGCTAAAAAGTAACTGGTTTTACCAGTTTACCTGTAAATACCAGTTTACCAGTAAATACACCCCCCCCCCCCCGCCCCACAGATACACACACACATCTATGACTGCCCAACACCCCCATCCAATTTTCCTCTTTATGGATGATTTTTGACAGCTTTGCTTACTATAAAACTTTCTCATTTATGTTGTGTGGTCCAAACATTTTGAAAGGGTCCAGCTGGACAGAACTGGACGGTAACCTCACGCTGGCCCTTTAAGATCTGAGTGCCGCCTTACAGGAAATTGCATCATGATTACATGTATAGAAACTTGCAGGGAGGTCATTTTTCCACTTTAATCAGGGCCTTTACTGAAAGATTACGAAATTTTGCAAATTTGTATCACTGACTGAAGTTTGTAGTATTTGTGTGAGAAAAACACAGACTGCTAACAGGATGGTATGTAGAGTCACATGCTAAATGATTTCCCCTGACCTTGGAAGTGGTCCCAAAAGATCAATGTGTTTCTATGCCAGTGCTGCATTCCCCTCAGCGATCACCCTGTGCCACATGCAGAATGCAGTGTGACACATGACCATCCTATAAAGGACTCCTATAATACTTTCATAGGGTCTATATAGGAAATATAAAGTTATTGTTTTTTTAGATTATCATTCTTAAGCTTGAATCAGTGAAGCTGTTAATTATGAACCACAGGGATTTCAGATTCGTGACATTTCTACATAGATTGTCTGCCTTTAGAACAAAAGTTCCCCTATTTCCCTTTCTCTCTCTGCTGTGTTCCTTCCTGTTTCCATGGGTGTGGCCTTTTTCACATTTTTAGAAATAGAGCTGTAATCCCAAGCACACGGTCTGCCTCGCGCTATAGACTGAAGCGGCCAGCTGAACGTTAAGCAGCCTGGCCTGTTCATATGGTGGTCAAGAAAGTGGAGAATGTCTCAGTTCCGCACTTAGCTCATGTTTGTATTTTTTTTCAATTTGACAGACTTTCCAGTGGATGACGTGTCATGAGCCATCAGCAGAGTCATGTACACAGTGTTATTAGTGTACCAGTAGGAGGCACTGTAATGTTCAGTTACAGAAATCAGATGGACGTGATTAATATTGAATTTCACTACATTTATATAAACGTTACGAAACTTAATATCAAGAAGAAGTGCCTAGAGTGGCACATGGTGAAAATGCGTAATGCTTTAAATGATTTCTTGAAAGTTGAACTCCTCTGCAGATTTTGCATGTTCTGTAATCTGTGCGATACTGGAAAAAAAAAAAAAAAGATTTTCAGCAAAATCAAATGGTGCTTGTACTACCATTGCTCTTGCATGCAGTTGTTTATTTCCATGTTTATTTGACAATAGAGTTTAGTGATAGTAATAGTAGTGATTGGTCTTTTGAGTGGTTATGCAGCACAAGATATGTTCATTTGTACAAATTGTTACACAGGTAGAAGCTGAGGAGAGGAGTACGCACTTAACGTGCCAGGAATACATAGCTTGTTTTTATTTGGCTGTTGAATAGTTAAACATTGGATCATGTGAGAGATTTGATTGGACTTTATATTAATCAACTGGGCAGTAATCTGTGTGATTATCCATGTGCTTGATGGACATCAGGGGTGTTTCTAAGCCCACATTCTGCCTGTTTTTCCTCTTCAGATAAATGTGCTCCAATCCAAGAGAAGGTCTGAAATTCTCAAGTCGGTAAGTCGCCAGTCGCTGCTTTCGCTGTATGTGTGTGTGTTTGCGTGTGCACGTGTGTGTGTGTGTTGCCAGGAGAAAGTTTACTGAGCAGGGGGGAGGGGGAGATAATTTTGATGATCATGAAGCTGTCAGAATGGGCATGATTAGGCTTCTTCTCGTTCCTGTCCCTGTCACCTGAAATACTGTGTGCTCCTTTTGCAGATGCTGTCCTTCATGCATGCCCACCTGACCTTCTTCCATCAGGGCTACGACCTCTTCAGTGAGCTCCGGCCTCTCATGAAAGAGCTGGGGGCCCAGGTAGGCTGCCTCACCCTGGCCATACCAGGAACTGCAAGGACTTCAGTACTACGTGTCTGCTCACAGTACAGTGGAATCCTGGAGTAAATGAGGCATCATTCCCTGTATAATAAATATTCCTTACAGGATAGATCTGTTTTTAAAACAGAAGCTAAACAGGTTAGTGTGACTGAGCACTCACAATTTGGAGTAGTTAATTTTGGTTCCCCTGCGTATCAGAAAAATTTAAATTTGCTCACATTAATTTGTTTAGTTTATCATTGGGAGAAATGAGCATTTTCCATGTTTTTATGCGGTGGGGGGGCTTTGTTTTGGAAGAAATTGTTTGGGGGAGATACTGTGTTTATACAGAATTTTTGAGGCATACTTGAAAGGGGGCCGTGATGTCACTTTTTCTCTGAACAAATAGTGGAAGTGAGGTCAGGGCCGGGGAGGTTGCACGCAAAGGAAAGGCCTGATGTTCCCCAGGGCCGAGATGCTGGAAGTAGGAGAAGAGGGGTGTCAGTGTGTGTCATGGAGCGTCTGCCATCCGAGACGTTGGGACTGCAGGTTGTAGAGAGACTGAGCAGAGAGGATTCGGAGGAGATCAGTAGGCTGAACGGGAGGCAGGAAGAAGTGACGCCGTAGTCTGCCCTAGAATTGTAACAGAAAGCATCATTTTTTTTTCCTGTCTGAAAAAATCATAGTGAGCCGTACAATGTCCTTGTGTGATCCAAGGGGAAATATACATTTTTTTAATTGATAAAAATATTGATTTGACTGGAAGAGGAATTTGGCGACATCACACTCACAGATATGATGTCACCACATGTCCTTTTTAAGGGACAGCAGGACGTAATGTATACCATGTACAGTATGAGAGACAAGCAAAAACCTAATGTCCTATGCTGAGGACAAAAATGGAGTCCTGGATCAAAGGAGGATATTGACAGCGAGACAAAATTAACTTATGATGAGGTGAAAGAGTGTTTGAATGCTGTAGTCTGACATGGAATGTGTGCTGTGGGTTAGAGGGCAAGATCAGGGACTGAACTGGTTTGTAGTACTGTATGTTGTGGTGAAGGCAGGTTTGGTCTGAACTGATCTGAACTAGGCTCGGCTTCTCAGTAGATTAATCAAAGGACATGATCGAGTCATCATAATTCATATGTGCAGGGTTTATGATCACATGATCTGAGGTTCACTGATGGGTATTTTCAAACTATATTGCAAAAGCATAATTTTCCAGCTGTGATACTGGGATGTACCAAAGTTTGTTATTACCTATTATTATCTGTGTGACATTATGATGGACAGAAAACAGCTTTATTTTCACCAAGGAGGTGCTTTTATATGACCTTCACTTCTATTTTCTTACATTTTAAAAGTTAAAAAATTTGTAAAATGGGAGGTGTGTTAGGAAGTGAAAGTTTGATAATAGAATTTTATTCTGTGATCATATTTTGATCAACTTCTATGCTTTGGATATTGGTGCGTGAAAAGGTGTTTGGTTGAGCAGCAAGAAAGGGAAATCTGACTTAAAAGGTTCACTGTTCAAACTATGATTATCAGTAAAGCAGATTTGACCTTTTTGAAGACACTTTCTTACGCAAGACTTTTATTTAATGATTAGTCTTTTTCTATATTTAATTTTTCTCAAGGTCAGTAAATGCTGCCTTGACAATTATAATTAATCTTTGAGGGCCTTTGTTTATGGTGAGAATAACAGGCAGATATGAACTGACTTTAATCAGTGTGAACTCTGTGCATTTTATCCCAATGGTTTCGGGATGAATCTGGGGGAAAGGGTAAAATATTAAGAGATGCTTTTTTTTTTTTAAAAGCTGGACCAGCTGGTTGTAGATGCTGCCAAGGAAAAGCGAGACATGGAGCAGAAACACTCTGCCATCCAGCAGAAGGTACAACGCCGCCACCTCCTGGCTATCTCCAGAATTACAAGGCCTCTGCAGAGCACGTTTGTCTCAACCAGCTGCTCTTGGTCTTCCCTTGTTTTTGATACAAAAGTTCCATTATGAAAAGTTCTGAAACGGCAGTAAATAACATACAGGTTTAATGTTATGAGAGTGGGTCTGGAATAGGTCACCAGCTCCACACAGAGGGGTAACAAGCCGTTGTTAAACTGACACTGGATCGCAGGACAATTCTGCCTAATCCCCCACCATGTATTATTCAGACGTGCAGGAAGCTATGGCTCTTGTTGCCTGATCCGTTTCAGACAGCGGAACTGGTCTCGAATGGGCTGAATCGAAAGTAAAGGTGTCCTTAAGCTCTTTTCACAAATACACATTGCATCCGCCCTGTGGTAGATCCCGAAGGTATTTGATAGCAACCATGCTATCGCCCTATCGCCCCTGCCGCCTTTATGTCCTCTGTCTCAGCCTCTTCCTCATCCTCCTTTGCTGTTCCCTTCCCTCTGTATACACGTTTAACCTGCTTCTCTCTGTCTCTTCTCTGCACTCTCAGGCCGCTCTGCAGGTAAGTCGTTCTTTTTTGCACCTGTGCTTCGCTGAAAGAGCCGGGAGCTTGCTGCTCTCCAGGGAGGCTTTGCTAAGTTGATGCAACTAAATTTTCGAATCCCAAATGCATAAAAGATAATGGAAAAACAACTTTACCTTACTGATATTTTGTGAAATAAAACTGTGTCCTTATTTTTATACCGTCTGCACCCATTACTGTAGCCTTTTCTCAGCGATGGGTGTTAAATGAAAGGTGAAAATGAGGATAGACTATTTTTATGCGTTTCAGGTCAAGAATGATTATGAAAATCCCATTAGTGCAGATGAAAGTGTCACTGCAGTCCTGTACTGGTGGCTGGCATCTACCTACTTGTTTGTCACCTTTGGTGCGTCTCTGTCCTCACGGGAGGGGCAGTAAGTGGCAGTGAGAAGCTCGAGGGATGTTCTGGGGGTGGGCAGGTAATTCTGTAGCCACTCCCCTCGAATGTCCACGCACGCACACGGGCACCCGACACGCATACACAAAGTGAGCAGACATGTACGCACCTCCTCCAGCAGATAGGAGGAGGCTTGACCGCAGGAGGTGAGAGCCTGGCCAATGGCGTGACAGCCAGGCACAGCACAGGGCTAACGCTAACCCTAATGTTAGTACGCGTGTGCAGCCATGGAGATCTTCAGCCGGTTCCACTATGTGTGGTATCTGGTAAGTGTTTCCCATCTCTGGGTACAGGGTAGGGGGAGGCTTGGCTCAGGCTGAAAAACGGGTGTCCAGCCTCACTGACAGGTGGTTGTAATTTTAATCACCAGCGAATTCATGTAGAATATGTGAGTGCAGATGTTCTGTAATCTCCAGAGGTTTTGTTTAGGACTTGTGCTGCTGTTCTTACATAATTGCGGTAGACATGCTTGTCTTCGACAATGAGCCGTCTAGGATCAGCACATGATTTTTAGTATGATCAAGTGACCTTTGACAGTTGTATCTTGAGCCATTTTCTCCCCAAGATCTGTGTTTCTGAGTTTTGCATGTGGGGAGGACCAGGAGGCAAGTAGGAAGTTGAGCGGTGTCTAAGGAATGATGCAAAGAACATCTGACGTGAGCACATCCCCAGATCTTATGGCTCCATGGAACCCTGTGGTGCCGTTGTGGCTGTGGGGGCTTGGCAACACTGGCGGGGCCTGTTGGAGCGGTCAGCGTTGAGTCTCAGCCCGGAATCCGCTAGCTAGCCAGAATTAAAAACGGCCTGCCCAAAATAAGCCGTGGCAGTAGGAGGTGTGCCAATATGCCAACGGACTTGAGGGGGGGTCCAGGAAACGTGTCTGACAGTCCCAGGGGCAGGGAACTTTGCAAAATATTGCCACGTGGTAGAACTTTGTGCTCATGGAGAATGCCTAAACTAAAGAACAATCAAAGCATTTAGCTGCTCTGGCAGATGTTTGGGTTTGATGGCTCTTCCATCCGATGCAAATTTCATGATTTTTTGAAATGAAATATTTTTCTTTGTGACCCAAGGGATTCACTTGTGCAGCTTGTGCATTTGGACTTTCAGAGGTTTCTGTGGTGGCCTCGCATTCGCTGAGCCATTGAGAAGAAGCTGCTAAATGCCTAGAAGCATCCATCACCAGCCCAACAGTGTTGTCTAAATACACTACAGAGAAATGTGAGCCTTCCCAGTTGACCCATGGTCACACTTAGACCAGGCTTTCTCAAACACTCTGAAAGCACGATTGGATCCATCTTTGGTTGAGCCACTTCAGATCATACCCATTTCTAGAAGCTACAGGAGATTGAGTTGGGTTTGGAGGTTTGGATTACGTCAGTCTAAGGGGGGGGGGGGGTGGTATATGGTAACCAAACAGAGGGGTGGTAAGATGAACCATACAAACATTGGTGTTAGCGGAGCAGAGTAGCAATATCGTGTAGATCTTGTAGCCAAGATCATGTTCCTTGGCTGATGGCTGGAGCCCAACGACTGCCTGGGGTTTACTGATAGGATGCTACTATTGGGGCGCACTCAACACAGCCATCACGTGGGCTCTGTGTCTCACATCTCGCTTTCAAAGTCCCTCTCAGCTATTATCTTACATGTGTAATTCACTCACCCAGCTGCGTTAGCATATCTTGGCCACATGCTGACTGCCCTTAATGAATAACACCGTGCCGCTAACTCTTAGCACTAATAAGCTTGGATCACTGGTGTACGAGAGAGTTTAATACTGGGGAAGCACACGACTTGATAGTTTAATACAAAGATCTGTTTATTGGGGGGAAGAGCGAAGGCACATTAAAATTCTGGGGGAGACATCCTCATTTCCTCCCCGGTTCCTACGCCCCCACCTCTGATCTTTAGTCATGATCTTTGTGTCCATTTTTAAATGGTTCTTGTAACAGCCTACTGACAAATATCAGCACTGTGATGCTGACTGGGGTAAGCTGATAGGACATGGATGGATGATTGATGTCAGACCTCAACGGGGGGCTGATTGGATCAGCCTCAAACACTTGGCTAATGAACTGGTTCACTGTAATGAATGGTACACTGTTCGCTGAGGGCCTGGCCTGGTCTCTGGCTATCTCCTCTGAAACGTGAGAGGAGCGTCATCTCAGTGGCAGCAGACCGTCAACACAGGCTTTGGTTCATCTGCCCGTTCTTCCTGGCAGGACTTCTCCAGTGACGACACCAAGCTGGAGTACAATGTGGACACGGACAATGGAATCGCCATGGAAGGCTATCTCTTCAAAAGGGCCAGCAATGCCTTCAAAACGTGGAACAGGTAAGCTTCAGAACACATCTTTGGGGCCACCCCACTATTGCCCACTCACCCGTTCACATTCATGTGCCTGGCAGGGGGAAGTTGGGGGTCGCTCATTGTGATTCTATAATGTTTCCTACATAATTTTGCAACATCTGGGCCCAAACACCCAACGGATTGTCCTTGAAATGGAAACATCTCATTCTACAACATAAGCAGCTCCTCTAATGGTGGCTCAGTCACAAGATGGTACATGGAGAGCCTTCTCATCATTAGCTTAGCCATACCGTCAATGAGCAGATGTCTGCTGGATAGTGACTCTTCAAGTTTATCTAGCATCATCATCAGTAGTAAAGACTCCTGAACCATTCACACCATTCACAAAGTTAGTGACTGTGGTAGTGTAGAACCATTTAATCCACTTAAACCAGATCTCCATCAGCTGCATGTATATTGCTGTAATTGACTGATGTAAGCCTTTTTTTTTCATTTCACCTATTTTATTTTAATTCTTTTTTCTGCAGCTTCTCATCACTGGCTTGTGCACATATTGACCCATGTTTGTGTCTTCTGTCTGTCATCTGTGTGTGTATGTGTGTGTGTGTTGAATCGCCCCCCATGTTTTGGCCCTTCCTGCTATTTGTCACACGACAGAAAAAAAGCCACTCACACCAGGTACACCAGTATATATTTTTTAACTTCTCTGGTTTTTGAACCCCCCCTCCCTTCCATACAGACCCACCTAGATGCAGAAGTCACCCCTCGTCTGCTGGCATTGTGGGTTGGGCTGGTTTTTGCCAGAGCTGAATCAGAGTGGCGATGGCGGTAGCCAATCATCACTCTGAGTCATGTCACATGTTTAACACGAGTAGTCCCATGGGCCAGGCCCACTATAACATCACTAAACCCCTCCTCCCACTATTACCAAAGCATGTATGAATCAAACTGTATTCTTTTGACATGTATTTATGACATACCTATACCAAATACAGTACTCTTAGTAATATTCATTTTCTCTTGCATGCCCGTTGTTTTGTAATGACCTTTAACACACCTCTTCTATCACACTTCATGTATTAGTCAGCATTGCATCATTAATAACTGCCCCACAATAACTGCCGTTAATGGAATTAACGGATGGTTTTGTTGAATTGGGTATTTTTGGTGAAACCTTCCCATTCTTTGCATTTCGGAAAGAAGCGCTTTAGCTAGAACATCAAATGGACATGAGATCTCCAAAGAACAGGCTCTCCGTAAAGTGCCGATGGAGTACAGTCTCACTGAAACACTCTGCGCTCTCTTTTCATTGCTTTATTACGGTCGCATTACACACTGTCTGAACATCACTTACTTCATCACTGCATTTGTGCAGCTGAAATGCCCCTTTAGCGCCCCCCAGTGACCCTGCATCACACTCATCATCTGCCAGGCCTCGGCCGAGTGCTGTAATGTAACAGCCGACAACAGAGAGCGCCAGAGTAACTGCGGAGAGGAGTTTCTGTCTCAGCTCTTCAATCTCAAAGGCCATTCGCTGCACCATCAGTTATATCATCTACTCTGACCAATTACAGTGTATTTTACTAACGGCCTATATAAAGCGGACCTCAACATTTGGACAGGGTGTTGCAGCACCTAATGGGGCTGTTTACCTTTCCTCTAACTCTGTCCTGCAAGTATAAATTCTCCATTATCCTTTTACGTTTAACATTTTCTTTGTGATTCTGTTACCTTGAAATATTGTTGCTTTGGGGAATGAAAAGTAATGCTTGTGTTTATGCAGGCGTTGGTTCTCCATTCAGAACAATCAACTGGTTTACCAGAAGAAATTTAAGGTAAGTGTGGCTGCCTTTTGTCCGGCATGTAGGGAAGTGAGGATATAAAGCCGAACTGCAGCCTAGCAGCGCTGGGTTGTCATTTAAATTGTAACTATGTTGCATTTAAAATGAAGTCTACAAAATGGAGTGGACTACAGGCTATGTATGGTGATGGATCATGTGACCATAATTTCATATGGTCACATTCTTTTGGCAATTTTGTATATTAGGCGATATAACGTGTGAATGTTGTAAATGGGGGGTGAGTAAGGCCATGGGGGGAGGGGTTAGGCTTCAGCGCTGACCCAGCTTGGTCCCCGACTCCCAGGATAACCCCACTGTGGTGGTGGAGGACCTACGCTTGTGCACAGTGAAGCACTGCGAGGACATCGAGCGGCGGTTCTGCTTCGAGGTGGTGTCCCCGACCAAGTGAGTGCAGGGCTTGGCTGCAGTGTGGGGGGGGAGAGGCGGGGAGGGGGGGGGCGGCTGCTGCTCTGAGGGCTGACTGAGCCCATTTGTCATGCCGCGGCAGGAGCTGCATGATGCAGGCTGACTCAGAGAAGCTGCGGCAGGCCTGGATCAAGGCCGTCCAGAGCAGCATCGCCACGGCCTTCAGGGAGAAGGGGGACGATGCAGAGGTCAGTCACACACACACAGATGACGTTATATATTACATTGTGGGGACCAAATAAAAACCTGTTATTCTGACGTCGTGGGGTCTATTTTTTTTGGATCTGTCAAGGAGAAATTCAATTTTATAAAAATCTGTGACTGCAATCAAAAAACAAAAAATGCCAAAGGTCTTGTATTTAGTTTGGTTACTTATGGTTAAGGTTAGTGCTGGGTGGGGGTTAAGGTCGTCATTGCTGGGATTAGGATTAGGATTAGGATTATGCCCATAGAAATGAATGGAGACTCTTACCCTGTACTGTGCATGCAGATGGGAGTTTAATCTCCTTTGTGTTCCTCTTGTGTGGGGGTAATTACATGTCGTCTTTTGTGTTTGATAAAAACAGTTCGTTAATGTGTTAATTCTTGTTTCTGCGTGTATTGCAAATAAATTCTAATTACCAGCGTGAGTGTGTGGCCAGGTGGCTGAGTGTGTGTGTGTGTGTGTGTGCGTGTGCATGCAAGCATGTATATGTGTGGCTCTTTGCTCGCCAGAGCGAATTGCATTGATGTGTTCCAAGGCCGCACGCACGTGCATTTTCCTTACGTGTCCAATGGTGGAATCCTTCTGTGCAGAAGCTGGACAGGAAGTCGTCCACGTCCACGGGTAGCCTGGACTCTGGCGGGGAGCCACGGGAACGCAGCCTGAAGGGCGATAGCGCGCTCCAGCGGGTTCTGGCCATTCCCGGAAACGGCATCTGCTGCGACTGTGGCCAGGCCGACCCCTGCTGGGCCAGCATCAACCTCGGCATCACGCTCTGCATAGAATGTTCTGGAATACACAGGTATCCCCCGTGCGCCACACTGAGATATACATATATATGTATTTTAACATGACTAAGATCGTCGGTGATTCTGTTTTCTGTGTCCCTGTGTGCCTTCAGGAGTCTGGGTGTTCACTTCTCCAAGGTCCGGTCCCTCACCTTGGATAGCTGGGAACCAGAGCTACTGAAGGTCAGCTGACCATTATTAAAAGTGTTCTGCATAGCATCTATTCCTTCTGCGTCATGCACTAAACTACAATTTAAACAATTTATCTATGATCCCTAACTCTACAGCCAGCAGTAGTGTAGTAGGGTTCGCTGGCAGACAGACACACGTCGCCAAATGTTCCCCCATAACCTGTTCCTCAGCGCCACCTCTGTCTGTCGGTATTTTATCGGTCACGGGGGAGACCTGTCCAACATAACAAGCACATTATTGACTTTCCATGGCTTGTCGTACTTGCAGTGTCACAGAGTGGGGGCTTTTATGTGAACCCCTGCATTCTATTAGTGGGTAATTTTGCTGAGCAAAAAATCAAGTCATCAGAGTGCATGCTGGGATGCATCGGTTATTTTGGACTGATGTTAGGAGGGAATATCGCTGGGTGTTCGATAGAGTTCCGTCCTGGGTGTTTGTACATGATGGAGTAGCACATGGCTGTTGCCCAGTGCTGCTCCTAAGAGCAGGATGACTCCGTCTCCGCAGCTGATGTGTGAGCTGGGGAACAGGGTGGTGAACCAGATCTACGAGGCCCATAGGGAGCAGCTTGGAGCCAGGAAGCCCCAGCCAGGAGACCCCAGGTACCGTGCAGAGTTCGGGGTGTTTTGGTTAATGACGTGTGTGTGTGTGTGTGTGTGTCTGTGTCTGGTTCTCCTGGATCATCTCATCCAGTGTCCCGATGTCCTGCCTAGGCAAGAGATCGAAGCCTATATCCGAGCGAAGTACGTTGACAAGAGGTTCGTCCGCAAGCCGGCGCCCTCCGAGCTGAGGTCGAAGGTCTTGGCCCTCAGCAAGCAGGAAAACCAGCTAAGCGGTAGCCAGGAACACCTGCCCCCGCGGCCGCCCCCGGCCACCCCCGTACTGCGGCCTGCCTCCAGTGCCTCAGGTGAGCCCTCTGGTGGTGACGCCAGGTAAAGCAGCCTCACATCCTCTGCTGACACTAACTCTGCACTCCTCCTGTACACTAACAGACCTTTTTTCCTCCCCGGCTCTGCGGATCGATCTCTCTGCTTCCCTTCATACATTTGACCTGCCTGCTGCATCTTTAATAATCCCCCTCACCCAACCTCTGCGTCTGGCCCTCTGACCCCTGACCCCTGGCCTTGAATATCGGTAGCCAGCAGTGGGGAGGCCAGGCGTGACTCTCTCTTCTGTCCTGACGAGCTTGACTCTCTCTTCTCCTACTTTGACACGTCCTCAAAGCTGCGGAACAGTAAGTACTGCAGTCCCTCCCACGTCCCCCCAACCTAAGCTGCTGCCCCTCCCCCATCGCCCCACCCCCTAGCCCCTTTCTGCGATTGGGCGTCATTGGTCAGCACTGCTGATTTCTTCTGGTTTCCAAGCTGAGGCTGTGCTTTCTGTATTTGTCACCTTTCACCGATGAGGTCTCTTAAACCGCTCGATTGGCTCCCATTTGCTGTCACTCGTTCATCGGCACACGCCTGCTGATTCTCATTGGTCCGAATGCTTGTCAGAGTAACGGACTGACGGCTCCACCGCTAAATGGGAAGTAAACCTGAGGCACACATCTGTCGGTCTGGTGATCAAACGCCAGATTAAACTCAAACCCTCCTCGCTCCTCTCTGGTAGTTCGGAGTACGGATAGTGGCTTCCAGAATACCGCCAATGGGAGTCGTGAGATGCTGGCTTCTACGCCCTCTGCCAACAGCCTGAGTGAAGCAGGTGAGAGCCATGGCCGCTGTGTCAGCAGAGTCTAATCCACAGCTTTTCTCCCCATCGGTGGTTATTTGAGCATCGCATTCCGTTGCTATACCAGTGGACACCCACCCTATAGTGACATGTTGTTTTTCCTGGTCCATTGGACCCGGTGATGGATGCATTACCATTGCATTACTCTTTCTATTATACATACATCACCATTACCGTAAGGGGGGGGGGTTTAAAGGGTGTACAGTTTACAGTGACAGCAATGCATTTCCCGCACACACCTCTGGCCATAATGATGTTTTAGGGATTTGCTTATAGTGGCTCTGAGTTGCTCATAGCACAAGGCATAGTCATCAAGGGGTGTGTTTAGGGCGCCGGCGCCTGCTGAAATCTGATTGGCCCCCGGTAGTCATAACATCCTAAGTAGGATTAATACTGTTAGCATTAGCGGTAGCGCTACAGAGCCGGGAAGCATTTCACCGACAGACTGGACGTCGTCTTGCAGAGGCGGCGGAGGCCCCCCCGACGCTGGTGCTGCCGTGCTCAGGCTCTGCCCTCTTCCCGGAGCCTGGCGAGGCCTCCCCAGACCTGCAGCTATACTGGGCGTCCCGCATGTGCAGCCTTCCCGACATGGCCGAGGCCCTGGCCTACGGCGCCGACGTCAACTGGGCCAACTCCGACGAAGACAACAGGACGCCGCTCATCCAGGCTGTACAGGGGGTGAGCACCCCACCCCATGCGCACCCCCCCCTCCCGTGGCCATTACCAGATCTCTTCCTTCCCTGTCACCTTAGATCCAGGTTATTTGCTACACCTGGTAATTTATGGTGGATGTCCTGGATGATATTGTATCGCACAGGGCTACATCTTTGCGTCTGCTTGTCCCCCACCCATTCCAGGGGTCCCTGGTCACCTGTGAGTTCCTGCTCCAGAACGCCGCCAACGTTAACCAGCCAGACATCCGCGGGCGCGGACCCCTCCATCATGCCACCATCCTGGGCCACACTGGGTAAGGTCCTGGGCCACATCCTGGAGGGCAGGCCCCAAATGTGATCAACAGCGACATGCCGGTTTGTGTTGTAACCTCATCTTTTATGGACCAGGATAATGATTCATAATTAAATCACGCACAAGTCAGACTATCTGGCTTGATCTGTTTGGTCGTTTGTCATTTCATTCCTCAGTGTAGAACATGCTCCTTGCTGCAGCTCTATAAAGAACACATTTATAACTAATAGATTGATAGTAATTGTAACAGATTTTGCGCTTAATACTGTAACAGTCTAACAAGCCCTTTAGTGCTGTGAGATGACATCCTGTGTCTGTCCTTTGTGGCCCAGCCAGGTGTGCCTCTTCCTGAAGCGAGGAGCCAGCCAGAATGCTGTGGACACGGAGGAGAAGAGCCCCCTCTCAATCGCAGTGGATGCCGCCAACGCCGACATTGTCACTCTGTAAGCGGTCCCACAGATGCAAGCGTTAGACACAAAATGCTCAATTACTAAGTAACAATAAGTAGCCTCTTCCTTACATGGATGAGCAGTTACTGATATATAGATGTGAACTAGCAGTGTACCTGGGCTCTACACATCTGTCCTAATAATCAGTATATGTAATATGCTTTTCTCAGTGGAGCTCTGTTCTGAAATGACAGTGAGCAACCAGTAGGTGGCGGTGTTACTTCGTTAAAGTCATCCTAGCCTTTCTGCCACCAGCAGCAATACAGTTTCATACAGGGATTTACAGTCCAACAAATGCTAGGCATATTCAGTGTAACCACTGCCGCATTTAGCGTTTAAGACTGTACTTTGCTGTCTGGTTTATTTTTGCGGGGTATTAGAAAAGTTATACAAATATTTAAAAATATACATGAAATTCAGCTGCCTGGAATGAGAGTTGAATTCCTTCGGAATGCTGTATGTCAAGGGAATTTGTACGTTTGAGGTTTGTAATGCGTCTATCC
>JAODUD010000043.1:11169590-11188166 GCA_026784285.1 Stomatorhinus walkeri | reverse complement strand
GTTTTTTATTGCGTATATACACCCCCCCCCCCCCCCTCCCCCATAGGTTGCGTCTGGCCAAGATGAGCGAGGAGATGCGTGAGGCGGAAGGGCCCTACGGACAGTCAGGTCAATATCCCACCAACAGCCACACAGAGATGCAGTATAGGAAGTGCATTCAGGAGTTCATAAGCCTGCAGCTAGAAGAGCCCTAACCCCTTGCAGACTGTGGCCGGCTCAGACCAGACCTGCTAGTGTCACACGTCCACATCACATTTGTAATGTGACGACGGCGGTCAGGTCATGCGGCGGCACCAGGCACGTCCAAGCCATATTTACTACCAGACAACAGGGAATGCAGGGAGAGCTGGAACATGTCCCTGCAACCCTAATGCAATGGGCTACACCACTGTAGTGGCATTGCATTGTGGGAATTATTAACCCATTAATGGATACACACAGTGATTTGTACCTCTGGTCATCTTCATATAGTCTTTTCTCTCAGATTTTTTCCCCCGTTGCCTTTTAGTATCGAGGCGATGACTTCGCTTTCAGTAAATCTGAAAAGAAAACTGAAATCCCTCCATTATCTGCCAGTTTGGAACCCTGTTGACATTTTTAGTTGAACTGGTGGTTCCAGGTAGATGTATTTCAGAGTAACACATTAAATGTTCTGTAGCCTCTCGGAGAGGCGAACAATATTGAAAAATCACTGTGTCGTTCAAACACATTGCACAAGGGTGCTATAGTCATTTAAGGTGGTATATTCCAGTTGCATCCTTCAGCCTTTTATTATCTAAGAGTATTAACCCCTTGTGACCTGCATACCCAGCCATGCTCCTGAAAACAGTGCCTTACTCCTCCCCTGGGGCTTACTGCACTTTCCTGGAGTTCCCAACTAGGAAGTCGAGTGTGAACATCTCAGAGGAGAGCTGAGGCTGGGGTTTATCAGGGCCTCTAACTCCTGAGGCTGCCCTAGAGCATCATGGGAAAGCCAAGGGCCGCCTTAACCCTGCGTGCCCTGTAGGGGGCAGCTTTCCTTTGTGCGGTGACAGTCAGCAGGGCATCATGGGTAAACTGTGCCGATTTACACGAATGCATAGTGGAGTGAAACTGTAGCATAGCACTAGTCATAGACATAGACGGAGTGTCATCACGTCTTCACATGGAGTGACGGTACCGTGGCTCTGTTTCATGTCGCTCTGACGTTAACGTGTCACGTTACGCAGGATGTCTTGCCTGCACACAACTGCTGTCTTTTACAATGCCAGCAGCAGCACCAGAGTTCAACTCCTTTATCTTTCTCACATTCACTCAGTCATCTTTTTATTCTGAAAGGTTATACAACTTAGGAACTTTGAGACATCTGCCAGGAGGCATTTCCTGTGGGTTACCTGTAGGGGGCAGGCCAGCTCAGATGTGTACAGGGCTGTCACTGCGTTTACCTTTAACTCAGTGTCAGCATTGCAACTGTGCTGTTTGACTGCAGATAAAGTAGGGAATTAGGAAAAAAATATATAGAATACATCCAATTATAGAGATATTTACTGGTTTGTCTTTAATGCTTCAGAACATATGAAAAACATTAAGATAACATTTTAAAATAAAGGAACATTGTGCGTTAATGCAGTGTTTCTGAAACCAGTCCTCAGGAACCCTTGATAGTCCACGTTTTTTCTCTCTCCCAGTTCCCTGAGAGTAGGGGAGGATCGAATGGGGGTCCCCGCGGACTGGTATTTGAGAAACGGTGAGATAAGGAACTGGACGCCTCATGAATGAATTAAAATAAGGTTCTACACTCGGTGTCCCGCCGAGGAGTTCTGTACTATCCCAGCCGCTCGTTTATGCTGTATACCTGCACAGGCTGGTTCTTTGAACAGACACTTGAGGGTTCTCCAGTTTGTTATGCATATGATCCCCAAAAGGGATGATGGGGGGTCTGTGCCTTTTCTGTTCTCTCCTATGTATTTTTGGGGGGGTTGTGGGGACTCTGAGGCTAATGCATCTGTATTTTTGTACATAAATCCTGCACTTTAAATACAACGCTGTTGTTACAAATGCGAAAGCTTGCGTCCTGTGTTCTTTCCTGTCTTCTGCTCCCTCTTTATGGTGGATGTGAGGGGTACAGGGGAGCCCTTGTCTGTAGGGGCACTGGTGCCGTCTCTAGCTCTCTCTCTCTTTACTGGTGACTCTCCTTTAATGCCGGTGAAGATCTTAGCTCTGCTCTCTCCTCCACTAAGCCACTAAATAGTGCTGCCGCCCCCTGCTGGCCTGCTTTGGCACTTCCTCAGGTATGGCTGCCTCTCTTTATTTTGCTCACTTTGTGCCTGCCCCCGTTGTCATCGTCATCCTTGTCCCATGCGGTCTTCAGCTCAAAGTTTGTGTGTGTGTAGGTTGGGGGGGGGGGGGGGGTTGTGGGAGTTTTACATATGCAAAAAAAGTTCTGAGGGCAGAAGGAAAAATTAATGATTCAAAGAGATAACCAATCAGATTGAAGATGTGGTAGACATCTGATTGGTTGGTCCTGTCTCCTCTAGTTGCTTTAACCCAGAACATTTCTGTGTAAGTAAAACTCCCGTGTGTGTGTGTGTGTGTGTGTGTGCGCGCATGTGTGCATGCGCTGCATAGAAATGCATGGACCATGCAGCAGTGTATGGAGTTTAAAGTATTAGCATGGTCGTTTGGGTGCATCACATCGGCACGTGTCTGGTCATGGGATTCCAGCATCAGGTTACACACGACCCCATTGGCTTTCTGTAACCAGCGGAGTGTTTTCCAGCTACCCCCCTCTAATGTGCGCCTTCTCTTGTTTCAGGGGACGAAATCTGCGATGACATTTTCCGTGATTTCTCTCACATGGCTTCCAATGACCCGGACAAGCTGAACCGCTTCCAGCAGCACGACTCCCAACGGCAGTGAAGATGCCACCTATGCTGCTATGGGGCCGGAGCCTATTGGGGTCTGAAAAGACCCGGACGACAGCATCACTGCAGATGTGGGGAGGTGCTTGTGGTTATTTCCAATGCACCGGCAGCTGCCTCTGAGGACTAAGCACATTTTAGTTTTGTTTAAAATATTATGTAAAGTGTGTTTAACTTGTGGTCTATGCCTTTTTTGTGGGAAAATAAATATCATAGGAAGAAAAAAACGCCCCCCTCCCCCCAATTAATTGGAAAAATGGACCAGGACTTTGCCCAAATTTGCCTCTTTGCATAGTGATTTTAACATGGCTTTTAAACTGCACCTTAATTTGTCTCAGTGTTGTAATTTTCTTGAACAAGTTTAACTTGTTCTTTCATCTAAAGCACACTATACCTATTGGAATTAGCCTTTAATCTTGACCGTCTTGATAAATTATTGGCAACTCAGTCGGAAAAATACCTGATGTACATACACTTTTTATTATTGAAAGTTTAAATATTTCAATGAATCTACTTTTGTACTAAGTTAGAATGTTCCTTTGTCCCTTCCTTTTCGTTGGGTGACTGTCACACCTCATGTTTCTAAACCTGTAGCCCATACTGTTTGTTGTTTTTCCCCTCCTTTCTTCCTCCTTTAAACTTAAGTCCCTCTTCTGCAGGTCTGTCTGTCTCATGTCTGTCACAGAGAACTACGGATACCTCTGTGTGCTGGAATGAAGTATTCATCCTTTAAAGACCACCATACTTTTGCACTTTATTAGACTTGTTTTTGTTTTGGACAACAGAATTTTTTTTAGCAAAATTCATTGTGTCATTTTTTTTTCCAGCATCTGAGCCTTTTATGTGTAAAACTGGTAAACAGTCTCTTCCTGTTGCAGGAGCTACAGTAGCAGTAACGTGCTTAAGAACCTCCGTTTTAAAAGCCACCTGCTGAAATGGGAAACACCACTTACCAGTGTGGCAAACTGGAACCAAAGCTGTGCATTTTCTGCGCTCTTCTGCAGGTCGCTTTCCATGGCCAAAGAGGCCTTTCGCGTTGGTCTATTCCTTGGGGGTAGGGGGGCACCTGCCCTTCATGATTCTCATGCACCGCTGTGGTGCACAAGGTCTGTTTTGCACAGGCATGGGATGTAAATCATGTAAATTTTGTACCAAACTATGAACATACAACTGAAATAAATAAATAGAGGTACTGGTTCAGTATTGCATTGCTCCATGTTGTCCTGCATAATAGTCTAAAAATATTGTGTATGTAGATTGAACTGTGGACCATATTGTACTTCACTTTGTGCCTTTTATATACATGCATTGTGTGTGTGTGTGTGTGGTCAGAAGCGATATCTCCACTCCTTTTTCTAATCAGTTTTACATTATTTAATGGATGGAATGGATGCACCCCCCCCCCCAAAAAAAAGAAAAACATCTGATTGTTATGAAAAATGTACTTCTGTATTAAAAAGTGTGTATCACGTTACCCTTGTTTACATGGGTCTGAAAAACCTGCATGTAAATAAACAGAGTCCTTAGAAACCATTTAAGATTTAACTGTCACAAACTGCTAAACCACTGTGTGATGCCCCCCCACCCCAACCCAGTTTTGCCAACAGGCATCTTGTTTTTACGTTGCATCACTTGCTAATGCGCTGTTAGCCCGTATGGAGCCTCACTTGCACTCATTTTGGTTTCCTGTGGCTGCAGCGCTTATTTAAGTCTTTAAAAGCCAATAAATTAACGAAAACACTGGGGGAAAACTTCCTAAAACTGTTTGGCGCCGGGATTTTTCTCCCACCCCACTAGCAGTAAGTTACTCGAAAGATATGTGATTGCATTGTTCCCTCTGTTTACTAGAACCATTTACCTAGACCTGGCCCATGGTGGTTCTGGAGCCTACGGCAGGGGAAGCCCTGATTGGGATGAATGTCAGTCGCAGACACGCACACCGCGGTCAGATTCGACACGGCGATAAATCAGAGCTGCAGCTCTTTGAAATGTGGGAGGGAACGTGACGTTACAAAAGGCGAACCCATACAGACAAGGAACAAACAAGGAAGCCCTATAGAATGGTCTCAAAATCTCCCCCCCCATATGCTGCCTGTTTATGCACGGTATGACATCCACTATAACGGTTAATATGAAGAGGCGCCCTGACCTACAAGAGTATGACGGTCATAGATGGCTGCAGTCCTTGGGTAAGGACAGATGGGGCAGGAAGCTGGCTCTTGACTCCCCGTTGTGAGGCCTAGAGGTCCCTCCAAGGATTTTTCTCCTCCATAAATGCTGGACCGGGGCATTGCAGCAAGAGGCAGCCAGGGCTCTATTTGCACTGCCAGCCCAACGCGGAGCGAGACCGCCTCTGGCAGAAGGGCCCCTTCCCTGGGCTGGAAGCTTGGGCGGCCCACCACAGGAGATCGGCGAGCAGCCATGTTGTCCACAGCTGTTCCACACTTGAGCCGATGTTCCTGGGAGACGGCTGCCACTGCGGTATGTACAACGCCAACCATCCGTAGCAACCTCCAGCTCCCCTGTGCTTGCACTGAAGCCTCCCCCGTCGTCAAATAGACTGAAATTTGCATTCAGTTGTGAAATATATAATCAGCACATGATAGCACTGTACACACACAGTACTCTGTTGCTTCTTTCTGTGTTTGTGCGGAGTTGCAGCACTTAACCTCACAGGTTTCACTTGATTTTAATCCCAGTGGCCTACAAACTCTGAACATTGAGTTCAGTCAGCTTACTCCGTAGAGTACTTATTCGCGAAGTAGATTATTATGATAATTCAGTTATCATAATAAAAAAATAATTGTGAGGAGTGTTCATGGCATTTATAATGTGTTTTTGCGGCTGTGGAAATCCAAACATTACAGCCGTATCTTGCATTGTGAGTGCTTAGGGAAGTGCTTCGAGATTTATCACAGAATCACATCTGAATTAAAGAGCCGCTCTGACGTGAAGGGTGTTAAATCTCTTAAGGGTTCTCCGCTGGGACATAGGGACAGTGAAGTAGCATAATACTGCAGGGGTGATGTGCGGCCCAGATGAGATGGTCAGGCCCCTGGCTTTGCAGCGGCGCTGCCTGCTGATCCACGCAGTAACCTTTACGGGAGCATTTCGAGTGCGTGTGTCTGTGTTGTGTCATCCAGGACTATTTTTGACACGTCTGGGCATGCAGAACAAGAGCCTTCTGCAGAGTGTTAGCATTAGCAAACACGATGACTAGCTCGCCTTTTATCGCTGTATGAAACATACAATCCGGAGTTAGTGTTTCATCATCCTGAGCTCCAGGCAGTGTGGTGGAAGGGGACATGGACTTTGGAGGTTATTTATTTGAACCCCTGGACGAAGCCTCACATTGTGAAGCCTCACATTGTGCTCGAGATGACCCAGCTAACAATATTTCATTCTAGGAACGTTTACCAAACTTCACAATTGAGGAATGGAAATATTCAAAGTGTCCAATTTTCCTGATGCTTCCAGAATGTTATTCCATTACTACAACTAAGAATAATAGTGTAGAAGATTAATAAATGGCATGGTAGGGCATCAGGTAGTATTAGTGCTTCTCACTTTTCAAGTCCAAGGCTAGATTGGTACTTTGGTAAAATGAATAAGGTAGAAATAATATTACAGAAAGAATGTTCTCTGCCCACTTTGAGAAGACCTTTGCATAACGTTAGCTGAAGTTCTGAGAACGTCTCCTGTTAGCTGGGAACTCTTGTCTGAAAGGTCAAAACCATAATTTGCTCTAAACAAAGAAATTGGGAATCCTATAAAATAGTTTTAAATACTGCTGTACAGCAATGGATATGATATGAATAATAGTGAAACCTAGTACAGTATGTCTTTATGTAGGGTGACCAGTTAAACCACGTCAGGAAGGACACTTTGAGCTAGGAAAGGATTTGTAATCTACCATTTCAATGAAAAGGACCTGGATTTCAGTTAAGCATTGAGTTCTTGCTGTGTGCTGATTGGTCAGTCTCCTATCATCACGCATGTGTCACTAATGTTAATGTGAAACAGCTGGATGAGTCTTTCAATCAAGGAAGGTCAAACCACAAGAGGAACTGAACTTTTTGGCCAAAGACAGGACCCTTTCAATTTAAAGTAGTTTGTAAAATCTGAAGTGGATTATCTGGTTACCCTACCTTATGAACTGCATCTATGGAGCCTGGTCTTTGTGTAGAACTAGGACATTGTATCAGTTTAATAAATCCATTTATTTCAAATGCAATGTGAAAGGTTTCTTGTTATTTCAATGATTTATTGGTTTGATTTTAAAAAGTTACCTGGATGAGTCTTTCTGTTTTTAAAGCATTTGTGCTTTAGACTAATGGCAATTTACAGACAGACAAGAAGATGGTTGGTAAGTGGACCATCTCACCATTTGTCTTCCACTAACAAAGTAGAGATGCAAACAGCAGTTGGCTAACTGGATTCACATGCTCTTCATAGGGGTTTAGACTGTAACAGGGAGGGCCTTGTTGTAGAAAGTTACTCACTGGCTGCAGTCCTTAAAGTGAGGTTACAAGTTTCCGACTGAACATTCTGGACAAACGATGAAGCGCTTAGGACATGGGTCTGGCCTCCAGCTGTGAGTGGGAAATCCACACCCATACACTTATTTTCTTGTTCTCCTTTTCCATCTACAGTCTATATGTCATGACTTTGAACACAACTCGCCTACCCAGAAATGATTCTGTAGGCAAAAGTAGGTCCTAGCTGGTATTAGCTAGGTGTACCTAGAGGCTGCCACACAGTGTCTCTGTCCATGGAGATATGCTTTCTAACAGATTTCATACTCAAACTGGTTCTGTAGTGACATAACCCACATCATTTGTTTCCTCAAGCAGTTCACATGAAGAACCTTCTTGGTTTTTCCAACACCTTTCCAACAGCCCAATGCAGACTCCTTCTGGCCTGACTTGCTGAACAGTCAGGACCTCTTTGTGCAGCCACTTCTGTTTTCGAATCACTATGTCTGAGCAGGAAAAATGGTACATTTCACTCTGATATGCTTAAGTAAATGCCAACTTTCATTTGATTAACGCTATTGATTCTTTAGCGCTGTTTCTCGTCATCTTGTGATACCTTTAGCTTTAACTGAACCACGCACAACTTGCTGATGTGACAGTCAGCTTCAACCCTGCTCTCGTGTTCACCATGCCATCAGTGTAATAAAGGACACCAGCTAGCATCCACATCTCTGCAAGTGAGGTGAAACTAACGTAACTAGCTGGCTGCACATCCCTCACCATCCAGAGTTAAAATGGCAACACAAGTATGCCCCTAAATTCCTCTCTGGGTGTTTGCAGCACATTCCCACCCCAGCTGAAGCTGGCTCGCAGTTCCCTGAACTGCTGCACTATCCTTTCATCAGCAGCTATTCGGTGGTTTTCAGCAGCAGACCGTGACACCATGGACGAGTGAGCTGGAGGTATGCGATGCTGACGGACAGGGCTGGAACAGCGAGCAGATGTTTCTCCGTGGTCCTCTGTATCTTCCCATCTTGGACCAGGTTCACTAGCTGCTTCAAGAAAGGTACATTTGTGTTGCTTTGGTCTTCATAACCTGAGGTATTATAACGCAGACAACCTTATCCAATGTGCAAAACAGGATATAGTAATAAAAGCTGTCTCAAAAGAGAAAACATAGCTACACAAGGTATACAGGGGACAAAGCAGAGTTGGGCTGGACTGGTGTAAAGTGCAAAGGAGAAAAATGGAATTGTAATGTGTATTTTTCTCAATGACAGTTGAGTTACTAATAAAAAGATAAGCCGAGTCACTTTCAAATGCAACAGAAAATGAAGATGGAATGTATGGAATATATGAATTTGTGACTGAGCAACATGATGCTAAACATATCCAAAAACTTCAAGTTTTTTCCTTTCCCATGATAAAAAGCATGAATTAAGATTAAGATCTCATTGGCCCCATTAAGATTGTCCTTTCCTATTTCAGCCTTAGTTGATCAAGACCCCAGCTCAGAAAATATTATACGTGCTTTTGCCCCAAATAAGTATCTGGGCCAACACTCACTGTGTACAATAAGAGCTGGAATGCAGACCTGATTTGGGATTCAGGAGTAATTTGTTTAATTTATGATGTTGTAAACACACTTTTACAGTTTTAACACTTTCTGTATGGGGTTGATCATTGACTGTCATAGCAGATTAGCTGGGGAAAATGAGTAGCATAAGATCCCTAAAGGACATGAGGATCTGACTGTGGGAACCAAAGAAAGCTCATGGTACCAGTTGGTGGGGATAGAAACCAGTTTAGCCTGTAGCTCTCGTCTCCCTTCTTAGTAATTCAACATGTAAACACTACCATTAGCCAAGGCTTTATAGAAAATCAATTGTAGTTTGTTATTTTTGTTTTTCATTTGCAGTATGTTTTCAGCCTGTCTTAGAGATATGATTGAGCAAGGGAGATTGGGAGCAGATGTAAACAGGACTACACCTGACATTTAACTTTTACTTTTTCCTTTACAAGGAAAACCAAGTTCTTCATTTTGCTGTGCATGTGCACAAGTACAACTGCCTTTGACCAACCCAAGATCACATACGGGCACCTATGGGCACTCTTACTGTTCTGAACCACTCTTTCCAACTTGACCCCGGTTATTGATCTGTGAGGGTAACTGAGTGAAGAACAAATTAGTGGGTAAGATGAATTGCGTCTCTAGAATACACTGAATTCCTATAGACTATGCCATTAAACATGTTTAGCTGCTATACTGATAAATTTAACTGTCAATAGGTTTCCGAACATATAATAAATTATATTTCCCAAATTTGTATGTTTTTGGAAAGTTTTAGGACTTAGCCAAATATTTAAAAAATCTAGCTATATCAATTCTTTCATATGCAATTTTTTCCTAACTTTATTTATTAAGGGCGGACATCATCAGTATAACACAGTATAACAAGTATTACCATAACCACTTATTGCAGAAGAGAGTACAGCCTTGATCAAATCAAGCTAAACATGTCTATTGTGCAATTAACTGGGGGAAGTTAGGGCCCCGTTGTCTCCTTGGCCCCTATCAGGTCAGAGTATTAGCAAACAATCCCAACCGGCTTCAAATCACAGAGTTGGAGTTTACAGAGAATGTTTATGTGTGGTTTAAAACACAATAAAAACAACTGAAACTTTAGTGTGAAGCTGGCGCCATTCAAAAATGTTGTTTATTTCACACACTGTTTTTTTTTGGAATTTAAAGTCTGTTAAGCACCGCCATGGCATGGTTGACCTGCGGAGAAGCAGCACCCGGCCAGTCGCCTACAGCTCCGACCCCATGGCAGACAGTTTCATGAGCACTCTGCTGAAATTCCACAAATTCAGTAAACTGACAAAGGAAACCGTGAGTGGCGTTTTTCCATGCTGAGCTATACTGCTATTTGTGTGCCTTAAGGATTAACCTAATGCTTCAGTCATTTTGTGTAGAATTTATTGAGCTGGAGGAAATCAAATAAAATATATGACCTAGCTATTCAGAATAGGCAAATAAACTCACACGTGTCACGGTTCACTAGGAAGAGAGACAGGGATCCAGAGGTGCGGGGAGAAGCAAGCTTTAATGTCGCATGGGTGCCGGCGTCCAGTTTCGGGATTTCTTTGTATCAGGACGGCCCCTACTCTGGCTTCTGAAGCGTCTACTTCCAACCTCGAAAGGGAGATTGGGTTGTAGTTGTGTCAGGACCGGGGCAGTGCAGAAGGCTCGTTTTAGGTGAGCAAAAGCTCAGTCTGCGTCTGAGGTCCAGAGGAGATGGGCAGGTCATCCGTGTGTGGGGAATGTGAGGGGCACTGCAATCTGGCTGTAATTCCTGATAAACCTGCGGTAGAAGTTGGCGAAGCCGAGGAAACGTTGCAGTTCTTTAATAGTCCGGAGCTGAGGCCACTCCTGTATGGCCGTCATCTTCTGGTTGTCCATGGCTACTTCTCCTGTTTGAATGACTTACCCCAGGAACTTCACCTTTGTCTGATGGAACTCGCATTTTTCCCTCTTGGCATAGAGATGACGGTCCCACAGCCTTTGCAATACTTGTCTCACATGTCGTACATGAGCCTGCTTAGAAGGTGAGTAAATCAAGATGTCATCTGTGTAAATGACCACAAACTTATGAATCATGTCAGGGAACACTCGGTTCATAAAGGACTGGAATATGGAGGGGCTGTTAGCTAGCCCATAAGGCATGACACAGTACTCGTATTGACCACAACTTGTTATAAAGGTTTTCCATTCATCACCTTCCGGAATTCTTACCAGGTTATAAGCACTGCGCAGATCAAGCTTGGTGAATATTACCACCTCCTGTGGTTGTTCCGAGATCGTTTGGAGGCAGTCATCGGGCCACAGAAGACTCACAGTGATGGTTCGGAATTCCAATGAGAATTCCGCTGCAATCCAGGTGCCTTGTCGGCACTCCAACAGCCGATCTCCTGGGCATCTGCCAACAGCAGGATGGTCGAAGATCTCCATCAATGCACGATGGAACTCCCAACCGGAGTTTAGCAGCGGGCTGTTTTCTGCCCAGAGTGTGGTCGCCCACTCACGGGCTTGCCCGGTCAGCAGGGAGATGGTAAAACGATCCTCCGCGCCGGGAGAGGAAAACTTCTCCAGATATTCCTCCACACTGCATCAGGAACCCCCTATACTGGTCTGGGTTACCATCATAGTGCTCCGGAAGGGCGATCGGTAACGGGGCGCTGGGACGAGGGGGGGATGCAGGAAGCGGGATCTGGGCAGCTCGGCAAGCGAGGAGCTGTTCCATAGCCGCTACACAAGAATCCAAGTTCCCCACTGGATCCATAAGGTGGCAAAGTATTCTGCCACGGTTCACTAGGAAGAGATAAGATAAGATATGAACTTTATTAATCCCGAAGGAAATTGTTTTTCCAGTGGCTGCATATTTGATGGATAGGAAGAACAGAGAAACCAGAATTACATGAGGAGAGAGGAGGTGAATAACTAGACCAGACAGTAGTAGCAAAGCAGGGAAGATAAGGGAGGAGAGGGAGAGAAATGCAGAGCAGCTCTGGAAGGCAGCCACCCGTGACAGGGATCCAGAGATGCGGAGAGAAGCGAGCTTTAATGTCACTGGCGTACAGGCAATAGCAAGACTGCAATGCGAGACACAGAGATTAAGCAGACCCAGGTAACAGGAGCGAAGGCAAAGACAGCAGTGGCTCCGCCGGCTTGACAGGTGGATGAGTAGATTGAGAGACATCAGGCAGTAGTCGCTGCTAGTGATTTACATTAAACGCACCTTCATAAAGCCTTTATAATTCATAATGTCATGGAACTTTAAGTGCACCTTCATATTAAAGTATGTGTATATGCTGTTTATTAAGGTTCTATGAATGTATTAGAAATGCTTTATGAAGGTGAACTTAATGTAAATTGTTACCAAATAAAAAATGCTATGGGATCCATTTCTGTGGTAAGAAGATGTGAGACACAGCAACAATAGCTGGTCATAGGGGGCACTTGTTTTGCTGGTGTGTGAAACACTTACAGAAAAAGCACTAAATGGTGGGCCTTAATACCTCACCTTTCAGCTGGAGGTTCATAAAAGACCACAGAATTGAACAGAAAGTATGCTCCCCATCTTAAAAGACAATAATTCCTGTGAAATTATATTTGGGTATAATGAAGACCAGTCTGTCAAATATTAAACTTGATTTATTTTTATATAGTACCTTTTTTATTCACGGCAGCATTAAATTCAAACATGTGAGCAGGACCAGTGTTCCACAGAGAACATCCTACTGTTTCGCAATCAACAAACCACATCTATCAAAGACACCTGATATTGCGAGTTTCTGGCACAAGCAGGAGTCTTGGTTAGCCTAGCTGGGTCTGGTACTCTCATCTGGCATTGTTTTATAGAATGCAACATCAGATGTGGATAGTTCGGGACCAGAAAGTGAAAATCCAGACCAAGATTTTGTTTCAACCAACCAGCTGAGTATAAGGAATCACAGTCACAGAGTACTCAACTGGTTGGTTGAAACAAAATCTTGGTCTGGATTTTTTACTTTATGGATCTGAAATATCCACCTCTGATGTAGCAAGGCACCGCAGATCTACATGCAAGGTACATGTTATTTGTTTAGAAAACAAGCTTCCCCATTTTGAGAGTTATGCTGCCCATCCGTCAGTATTTTAACTGCTTCTGCCGGACATGTCCGTGGGACCAGCATGGAGCACAAGGCATGGGAACGACCCTGGATGGGGTGCCAATCCACAGGGATTCACAAGCAGAATCTCACATTATGGGCAAGTTAGAGATGCAGAGCATGCAAACTCCAGTGCCAGATACGGTTCTGCTCTCCCACTTAGCTGAACAGATTCCTGAATGCGCAAGCTGTGTTTCATACATTCATTTAATCGAGAGTAATAATTGTCATGTGATGGCAGCAGTCTTTCAAACACTTGAAATGCTAAAGGAAGTTGACTCAAGCACTGGTACAGCTTAAGAAGACTCAGCGGTGTCCCTCTTTGCATTTCGTCTTGCATTTCGAGCTGCTGACTGAGCTGACTGGACAAGACAAGGATGGCTTTGCCAAGAAACAGCATCATTTTTAAAGCATAGTAAGACATTCCTGAATGAAACATATGCCAAGACCCACTGACTGTGTGTGGCATAAACAAAGGCTGTTTAGACTTGGTTTTAAAATGCGTCTTGGGCGATCGCGTCAGAAGTGTACAGTCAAGACACATCTCCATTTACATCTGTGTCAGTCATGCCTCTCTAAGTTATCCAGCTGATCACTTGTGTTCAAGTCTCATTACTGCATACATCAATTCTACTAGAAGATCAAATGGCCCGCGCACAGTAATTGTGATGCCATTGTCAGGGATGCCTTAGGACGCATTTGTGTCAAAGATATGTGGTCAAAAGCGTCCCAGACCACTTCAGCATGTAGTTAGAGTGATTGGATCACATGGCATCTTGGTGGTTGTTCACACTTGTATTTAGCTCTGTCCACTTGTGATCTGATCGCTCAAGACGCATTTTAAAAAAGTGTAAACAGGACCTAGGGATGGAAAACGGGAAAGGCAGTCAGGATGTTTCCATGCCTTATTTTCTCTAATAAATGTCCCTAACATATTGCATTTGGGGGCACGGCTTCTTCCATCTTCTTAATAGGGCAATTCATCCTTATGGCCTCAGATTTGCCCTTGACTCAAAGATTTTTAAATGTTTTTTTTTTATATACTCTCCCCCACCCTTGAAACTAAGTAAGGAAGCGCGTAACATCAAATGTACGCAGCGTGTCAGACGTTTTAAAAAAGTGGTGACTGTCCAAGATCTGCAGGGACCCAATGTTCAGTCTGTCGTGCTGTAAGTTTACAGGCGAACTGATGCTGTCTGTAGATGGATTAAAACAACCAGAAATAAAGTACTTTGCAGCAGCCAGTGCTGGATTGTGTCGGCTTGACTTCCAAAATATTATTATATTACAAAATAAGCCATCCATTAAGGTAAGCTCTATGCAACATATTTTAACTTTATTAGCTGTAATGCTGTAGCTAAAAGAGAGCAGTTCACATTGTAGTGGTTAAGGGAACTGATTAGCCTCCATTTCAACGTAAAATATCAAGCTGTATAAATGAGTACAAGTACATTTTTTTATTTATTTCTTGTGAAAAACTGCAATGGCAGAAAAAAAATTTACTGTTGAGGGTACAACTATTTGTCACTGGGGTGGTATCCTCAAGGGTCTCCCCTGTAGGTAAATGTACCTCTTAGTATAATTTTAGGCAAAGAAATGGCCTCTGAGGAACGTTTTTGTAACGTTGGAGGTAGTTTAATGTTGTGTGCGCTTTGGGGAACAGACTTTTTTCTTTTTTCTGACAGCAGGTAAAAATGTAACATGAGGATGACCGTCCTTCTTTGGCCGGAATGAAGTGTCCTCCCCCAGTTTGAGCATCTGCTCCTTGAAAAGTCTCTACATGGCACTGAAGCCCACAAAGAACATACTGGCACCAAATCCACAGGATGCGGCCCTCTCCCAGTCCGAATAGCTGGGACACTCCATCGGTTTGACGGACGTATGTATTTCTGTATAACAATGCAAGCAAGGCTGAGTTCCATAACAGAAAGATAAGTGGCAGGAAATATGACTGATGAGCCGGAGTCTGAAGTCTCTGAAAGCGAACGGTCTGTGCAGCTCCGTACATCAGCACACCGCTTCCATCTCTTCTTTCCCTTTTACGTCCCTTTGAGGTCACTGAATGATGAGTGTTTGAAGAGGCACGCTTTCCCTTTGGCATTCTCTCCATGGGGGATTACGCCCATCATTTACTTTTCACCTTTTGGCTTCCAAACATTAGATCGTTATCATGATACTTCAAGACAAAATCAGATGGGCCCTTAGCTCAGCTGTCAAGTTAAATGGAGTAGAGTTGGAATGTTCATCCTTCATGCTGATAACCTACCAGGCTTGGATCCGTACGATGAAAAAAACAACTATACGTAGAAACTAAGACTTTCTCTAAGAATAAAATATGTCACAAAACACTTTGGTAACACTTTACTTACACATTCATAATGCATTATAATGCATTCATAAAGCATTATACACATGGCTATAAATATTTATATAAAGGCATAACATGTCATAGCCACGTTTACTATGCATTGTCACTGCTTTATGAAGCTTTCATCTATAATGCACTATAGATAACTATATAGATACATTACTGTTTGTTATGGATGTGTTTATAAATTAGCAAAAACATGTTACCACAACCAACATTTTTTTAAGTGCAATTTTAAATGACCATAATAACGCTATTCCCCTCTTGAATGTCCTGCAGTATTTTCTAAGGCAATTTTCATCTTCATGGCATTTACAGTGAAATAATGGACAGTGAAGTGAACCTTAAAGAACACTGGCCCACCGACACAAACTGATTCCATCATAAGCAGCGGCACTCTTCGGGCGCATGCTTTCTCCCACTTGAAGATAAGGGTATTTACATTCGGCAGCCAAGACTCGAAAAGAACAGCAGAAGAGCCTGTTCCACAAAGGGTTAGTGTAAAGATCTGGCCTCCTTAAACCCTGCCCCTGACAACAACAGTTTGTATATCAACAGGACCGTCTTGGGGGGCTTTCCTGATGTGCACTAACACTGGAATTTTTTATCAGATTTTTAATATAAAATCTAAAGTCACATCGGGGCAGAGCTAAATATCACAGCAAGCAGTGCAATACCTTGGCGACAAGCACTGGTGGGAGGTGCTTGTATCCCATTCAACGGCAAGACTACCAGCAGTCAGTATCGCTCTGATTCACGTGCTGTGCACAGAGTACATCATTCTTTATGCTACTTTACCCCATAACTTCTGCTTTTATCTACAACTTTTGCCTTCTACCCATTTAGATGGACAAATACTTCTTTAGTCTCAGTTTATTCTCTTTTCTGGACACTGAGTGGCCCTTAACTGGGTTAGGTATGGTATTGTACGGTAATGTTAGGTGTTAAGTGTAGTGTAAATATAGTGTATGTGTGTATACGTATCATAACAAACGACGACTGGACAAACACACAGATGACATATGCAGTGGCCTAGGGTGCCAACTGCTGGGGGGAGCATCGACTTGCCAGCCAGTTTCCCTTCGCTATGGATGATGGGCGCCGGCGAAGGTGCTCGCCACATCAGCCAGGACCAGCGCTGCTCGAAAGATTAACAGACAGTTAAACAGATCAAGGGGTTAGCAGACTTCCATCAGCTTTAGCTAGGAGCAATTTATACCCTAATGGCGGCTAATTAAACACTGATTTATTGGACTTCCCCACACAAAACTGGAGGTGTGATTACAGCAACTGGCAAGGGTTATACACCATCTGACTCCAACAGAATGCAATGTATGGCATATTGCTTGGAACTGATCAAAATTCAAAGCTGACTACTGAATATGCCTCATCACACCACTGTAAAGCTGATATATCATAAGCTGGGCCACCGTGAAGCGAGGGCCGTCTGTACTGTATCAATAATGTTCAATATCTAAAGCATAATTATTTATAGTTCTGGATCACCTTTCAGTGCCTCAAGCAAAGGTGGTCTTATGATTGCAAAGTGATATATGTATATATTTAGGGAAATTTAGCTTCAATAGGTGGGAATAAACAAGATGGAAAACGGGAAGCAGACGTGACAGAACAGACTTTGTAATAAAGGATCATATTAATTATTGCACACTTTATAAAATAACTCCTGTTAACCATTTCTGGTTATAACTGGCTACATTTCAGCATAACATACCATTTAGATGACTCTTAGAGAATACCCTTTACTAATGACAATGGGGGCCGGTCTCCCTTAAAATCATTTAATAACAATAAACTGAACAAGTAAGAACTTACGACATGCTCGTGTCATTTCAAACATAGAAAAGAAAAGCAATGAAATACAATAGTAAATGGAATTCCAGTAAGACTACTGAGCAATAGGGCAATGGGAGCTTTTCGTGAGATTTCACTAGAATGATGACTCATTCATGTAGTGGGATGTTGTGCCAGTTTCCTTCCCTTAACGCCACATACTCTGTTTGTTTTATTCTTCATGTTTTAGGTTGAGTTTATGTCTTAATTCCACTGTAAAATGTATTCTTCTCTTTTTTCTGGCAGTCTCGCACGAACTACTTGTTAGATAGAACATGAAGAGAACTGTAGATGCACTCAAATGGATGAAAATTCTTACGTTTGTTGAGCAAGAAGACGTTGCTATAGCAATGGTTTAAGAAAGATCTGCCAAGTACATGGTTAAGTTTACGTTCCTTCAAGTCAGGTCAAGGAAAACTTTATTGTGATTTCAAAATGTACAGCTATACAATGAAATGAAAAAGCATTTGTGGAAAAACATGTCCATGGAAAAACTGTCTGAGTCCTCAATAAAATGTTTTGAATTAGAAAAAAAAACTATGCATTGTACATTTTCAAATACTCTATTTGTCGTAAAAAAAAATTGCTGTTTTGATGCTTGACATCAACTGGAAAATGTTATATAACTGCATTTCAGCTGTAGTTCTTGTAAAATCATTCTGCTCTTTTGTAAGCATTATTTTGTACCCGTTCTTGTCTAAGTTTATTCAGAATATCCTATTCATATGTGTGTGTGTGTGTGCGTGTGTGTGTGTTGAGGGATCAACCCTTTCCCTCTAAAAATTACATATTAATCTATGCTACAGCTGTTGTAAAACCTGGAAACTAAATGCAAGGCCTTATTATGTTGAATAAAAAAAATCCTTTGAAGTGTCACCACTGTTTCTTGCTAAAGAGGCCACAACTAAAACCACTGGAAAGTCTAAATGTTCCTGGGTAGTAATTCAGTGCTGAATGGAGGATCGATGTTTGAGTTCTAACTTTAAAAGCTTTCATGTCAATCATGAGTAAAAATGGATTATAAATGCCTGCATTCATTGTATAAATGTGGAATTAATTATTTAATTCATTCATTATTTCAATTCATTATTTATGTATATATATGTAGAATTTTCCTTATACCAGATACTCTGATTATGGGTCTCGACCAAGGAAACAGTTCAAGTTATCAGATTTAAATGTTAAATTCTGCGACTACATTTTAAAAGTTGTTTTAAAAATACGGATGGCGAGCTCAGAATTACTACCCTGTCCGACCTCTACCTCAACC
>JAODUD010000043.1:11085232-11100969 GCA_026784285.1 Stomatorhinus walkeri | reverse complement strand
CATCATTAGCTATGAAGCATGTGTGTCAGTGAGCATATAATGGTGTTAGCAGTGATGCTAACCTCATCCTGCAGCCGGACACGGTTGCTCTCCTTCTCTCGTAATTCCTCCCTAAGCTTGGCGGCCAGTCGCTCGGCGGCTGCAATCTTCCTCTCCAGCTCCCTGTTGTTCTCCACCTCCCTGTCCAGAAAGTTCTTCTTTTCCTTTATTGTGGCCTCCTTCTCTCTCACCTCCTGGTTCACCTGGGCGAGTAGCTGGAGGAACGTTGAATGTTACACCGGTCACGGGTTTTATTCACCATTTCACATCTAAGCGTTCAGCTGGCACTTTTTAAATTATAGGCATCAGCAAGTTAAAAAGACAGGTTTTTTTTTTTTTAAAGACGGGTATTTAAAGAAGACGGGTATTTTAAAAAGACGGGTATTTAAAAAACAAATGAATGAAGCTGGGAGGGAGCAAAAACATGGACTGTCTGTGGTTCCCCGAGGACTGGGTTGGGAAACACTGCTGTACACAATCTTGCTTCTTAATCACCGAACATCAGGGGCTATTTATAGCCAGCAATTCACCTGAATCACGTTTGCAAACTTAGGGCAGAACATTTAGAACTCCTAATCACGCACAGCTGATACTAAATATAATAAACCTTTTAGCTTTTTTGACCTGTGCCACCCTGCACTGGCCATCTGCTACTTTGTCATTCCATTAAGGCACAGGTGTCAGACTCCAGTCCTGGAGGGTTGGAGCCCTAGACATTTTTGGATTTCCCCTCATTAAACACACCTGATACTACTTCTTGTGCTAATTACCACATAGCTGTTGAGCTGAATCATTTGTGGTGGAACTGGGAAAGAGCTAAGCTACACAGGGCTCCGGCCCGCCAGGACTCCAGTTTGATGCCCCTGCATTAAGGCATTACATCTCCCCCTGCTGGTTACCAATGTGCACTGCTCCATCTCACGGTCCCTCCTTCTCATCTGCTCAATGGTGCTCTCCCACTGTCGAATGAGCTCCTGCCTCTCTGCGTGGGCTTGTCGGAAGTTTTCGGCGGTACTGTCCAGCACTATCTGTGGTCGACACGGAATAAACGCGGGATGATCACAATGATGCAGAAATAGGCCGTTCCACGTTGGGCGGATGCCCAGCGACGGGCCGCCACTTGGACCTGTGCCGTGATCGTCTCCGTCAGCTCGTTGTCAAGGGCTCTGCGCTTCTGGCTGGCCTCGACGGTCATCTTCTCCATGCGAACTGTCAGTTCCTGTGGTGTGAAATGGAATGCATGGCATTCACTTTGCGGGTATAAACAATCTGGGTTGTTGCCTCAAGCCAATCTCCTGTTGTATGAATGGATATGCCTACAAGATCTTACCGCCCCATTTATTATATAAACTACAGCTAAAAAGTGATCTTATTATACAATGTCTCATTCTCCTCCATTTAGGGAGCCTCCTGTGTGCTCTCTCACCCGGATCCTGCTCTCATCCTGTTGGGCGTACTTGACGATAGCCATGGTGTCCTCATCTTTGCGTGCCGACTCCTCCAGCCATGCATCGAGAGTCTCCTGGTCCCAGTTCATCTGGCTCTTAAGTTCATCTAACTTCTGGGAAGCTTTGAAGATGTTGTTCTATCGGGGAACCCGGATGTGGGGAGGAGGCGTCACAAATCAACATATGACAGTGGCATTGAGGAGAACTAAGCAGCGTAACATGTCCTTCTTACTGCAATCACAGATGTTGTATATACTCATTATGTATGTCACCATATAGTTGGACATTTTTATATTAATTAATTAGAAATGTAGCTGTTTTTTGGCATTTTTCCCTATTTCACCATTTCAGATTAATAAACTGCATTTTGTTGTCTGAACACTTGAACTTTATGCAATAACAATAAAGTTAAATCTAATTTAAAATCTAATGGACCCCAATTAGGTGTCCTAAGCCAAGGGTCGTGGGTGGGGGCAGCATGTGGCTCAGTCTGTGTGCTTGTAATCACAAGGTCGCCAGTTCAAACCCAGCCTCAGCCTGTCTGTGGGTCCTTGAGCAAGGCCCTTAACCCCCAGCTCACTGGGCGCCCCAACAGGTGGCTGCCCCTTGCGGACGGCTTGCTCTACAAAGAGCAAGTTGAGGGAGGCCTAAAAGGAATTTCCCCATGGGGACAATAAAGGATTGATTATTATTCTATTTTTAAAGTTTTTTGCATGAGGAATGAAGGTTGTTATGCTACACCAGTTGGCACAAAGGTTGGGGTTGAAGGAAGCCACTGTTATTCATGAGAGTCAGGGGGCTGAGCTCTAGATCATCTATCCATTACTGCCGTATCATAATGAGGTCATAATGCAGAAAGACTACGAGGTCATAATGCAGAAAGACTACGAGGTCATAATGCAGAAAGACTATGAGGTCATAATGCAGTGTACTGTATGTTATTTTGTTATATATTTTTACCCTGTTGGAGAACCTGCTTCCGCTGCGGTTGACAAAAGGAAAAAGGACTCAAGTCTGGTTCCAAATTTCAAAATTGACACGATACTGATCCCTAAGCTCTCGGACTTTCAACAGCAGCATCAGTTTTTACAAAACATTTACAGAACGCGCGTTATTACACATCTGTGTAGATCATAGCAAAAATTAAACGTTGTTCCTCAAATTGTGGGAATTGGGGACAACTGTTGAGTCTTTTCCATTTTATTTTTTATAAAATGTAGTAAAATTACACAACAGGAAAAAAAAACTTTTTAAAAGCTGAAGTCTAGTTAGACCAGTGTTTCCCACTGAGTTGGGAAACAATGAGTTAGCCAAATGTCAGTGGAGTTTGGAGGAACTGATCCTGTTCAACAATTATCCCTGGTCTCCCCTAAAGCACAGGGTCAACAAGAAGGGATCGGCAATTTATTCCAAGCAGCACAGTGCTCAATCCTAGGGTTCACACACTGGTCAACTTAAAGGCACCAACTCAACTAACACGCATGATTGGACTGTGGCTGTAAATGAGCATGACATGGGGCAAACATTCAAACTTAACACGCACAAGGCAGGGGAAGGCTTTAAATTCAATTGTAAACCTATTAGGCAGCGGAGTCATTGCACCATCACGCTGACCTTTCACAATTATCTTAGCTCATATTATCGTTAGATTTGGCGCCATCTAGTGGTTACAAATACACATATCGGATATAATTACTTATAACACGACTAACAAAGCATTCACCTTCAAATCCTTTATGCAAAACAGAATAGCAGAGTGATATACAACCCTGAAATATATACACGGCTGTCACCTCCTGTGTATTTTTCTTGTCCCTCATTGCTCCCAGCTCCCTCTCCAGCTTGGAAATCTCCTGCTGCAGTCTGCCCATCTCCCGTTCAGCCAGGGCCTTGAAATGAACCTCCGACTCGGTCTCCTTCTCTTTGGCCTTGGAAAGAGCCTGCATGTATAGACACGCGCGCGCACAATGGATCCCGATTTTAAATACGTACATTTTATGCGACCCAAGTATACACACATTATAATACATTATATAACATTATGACACATTAATACATCATATTATTACAAATATAATTTATTCTTATATTTTGCCAGAACATTACTTTGTAGTTATAACGCGAATATAGTGAAACATTTTACTACTGATAATTTTATTTTTTTAAGGACTAAATGACAGCATACCTGAGTGTGAGATAGCTCCTGTCTCACATTTTTCAGATGTTCACCCATCGCTTGGATCTTATCTCTGTGTGTGTAGAGTTTGCCGTCCAGGTCTGATTGTTCCTTTTGTTTCCTTAGAAGCTATTATATGGAAGAAGACAGACAACGGGCCGACTGTAAGCTTCTGGAGAATCAGCGGGTTTCCCAATCTTACCACGCTGACATCATCGATTGCAAAAGAAAGACTATGTGTGCATTTAGTTAGTTAATAGAAATGGGAAAGCATTTTATGGCTGATTATTGAACATAAACTGTCACTACCCATAGATAATTTAAAATAAAGTATTACGGCTGATTATGACGCAACTTATCTACCTCGTCTTCCAGAGCCTTGTTCTCTGCATTTGCCACTGGTATTGCAAAACCTTCATCCCAGCCAATTTCGTTTAAAAGAGCTGCACCCGACATTTTTCCTATGGAACTTTTATCCACTGTTTGATATGACGTCTAAGCCGACTTCGTTGTGCTCAGCAAAACTCGGACTGGAAACCCGAGCGTTGTTTTGTGTTTGTAGAAGGCGCCCTTAGCAACAGAGTGCTGCCTGGATGTTAAAACTGCAGGCACCATATCTGCCACTAGAGGGAACCACGACATCAGTTATAGGAGCTACACCTGCCATGCGTTAAATCTGCTTTTTGCCTTTTAATCACTTCATTCGCCAGTGTTACATCTACAGTCCAAGTAAATCTGTACATTACCTAACAAATGCAGAATATTTTAGTTTATACCTGCATAAGCAGAAAATACATTAAAATGGGCATTTTTAACATGTACTTCTCATTTACTTGCTCAGCTGATCTAAAACTGAATTACTGAATAATGCAGATGACGGTTTTACTAAAGCAATTCTAGTTAAACCGAAATGCAATACCCCTCCGGCAACTTTATTTACCGACTGGTACAACCGTGATCACCAGATGAAGCCAAACACAAATTTTACAATATAAAAGCATTGCAGTGTTGTCATTTAGTGGTAATCTACAGAGAGTGCTATCAGTTATTTTAAATTAAATGTACTGTTTATTTTTTTTTCCAAAACCAAGGCATTAAAACATTATCTGTATTAATGAACACCCATTAAAATTCTAACCCACAGTACATGACCATCACAAGGGTGCCTGGACCCTGTCTAAGGCAGCTTAACTAACTAGCACAGGCTGTGGTAACTAGTATTTAAAGAAAATTGAACCATTCTGAGGTGGTGTGTAGCCTTGTGCCTTTGATATGGAGGTTACCAGTTCAAATCCCTGGTTTGGCACTGTGAATTCAACACCGTGTGCTTGAGCCAGGTGCTTAACCCCAATTTGCTTCAGGGTTACTATCTGAGCTTGCTCTCTGGAATATATGTTACTTTGGGTAGAAGCATCTGTTAAATAAATGGAATGTTAATGTAATCAAGGATTGGTTACTTAGTAGAATTAGAAGCCTTTTATTGTCATTATACCATGTATAACGAAAAAAAACCAAAACATTCCATCATTTACACATAATTAATGTATGAATACTACATATAAAACTACTTAATAAAAATATAGAAAGTAATAATGTTTAACAAGATAAGGTAATACAATTAAAGTAACAATTTGGTATTGCTAAGCAACAAATGCGGTATTGCTAGACAGAAAAGTAATACTGATGATGCAAGTACTACACAATGAATTACCAATAATATGAATACTGAACAGAGAATTACTAATAGTGTAAAATATTGCACAGAGAGCAATGGAATGATTCATAGCTGATATATCTAGAATAGCAGCATGTCTTAAACTTGTAATAATGCTTATATGTCAAATTATGCTTCACATGCCTGTTAGTCACAGCGTTGTTTTCCTTGATTTTCCAATGAATTGTAGCATCAGATCTGCTCATTTTTCTACATGGGTGGTCTTTCTGTGTGTAAATTTGTCACATGTAACTTGGTTTCAGTTGAACTAAGCACCTCAGATCCTCTCTGCATCTTTCAGGTGATAAGACAGGTGATAAGACATCAATTCAAGTGAATTTTATTTACATGCATTTTTAAACAATAACAGCACAGCTGCTAGTTAGGGTAAAACTTGAAAGCACACATGAAGATGAATGAACTTAGGGTTGCTGAAGAAATTAAAAAGTACATGGGCTTATTCTGTAAACAAGCTCACAGCATTTACAACAGTCTCATGGAAATGTGCAGAGACGTGAATTAAATTCAGAAGAGTGGCGTTTCCTGAAAGGGTCGATTGTGTCTGCGGCAGTCCTGCTTTGGCTACATCCAACGGAGAGATATGAGGAATTTCTAATTTTCTTTCCCTCTACTTTAATAATAGCTGTGCATAAGTAATTTACTGAAGGCCAGACCAGCAGTGGGCAACAGAAAATTAAACTCATTTTATCTGAAAGCATGTGAATTTCTATATATCATTAGCATGCATAGAATTTGCACAATGCTATTTTTCATACTGATGGAATGTAACCAAATAACATATCAGTTTTTTTTTTTTTTTTGCTTACGCACAAGTAAAATTCTTAGATAGAAGTGCTAGACGCTTGCAATTTTGTTACAAATGGAAACCAATTCTTGGAAGCTTCTTATTGCTGAATTCACTTGATTTGCATTTAAGACTGATAAAGGTAACATTAGGATTTGAAGAACAGATTTGATGGGATGCACTCTGTTCTGTAATGTCATTAAGCAAAATCTTTCTTATCTTTTCTATGATAATCGTTTCAATATTTCCTATCTCCTCTTAAATAGCTATTAATGCTGAAATTAATTTCTGGAGTGTTAAAGTTTGAAGCTTCCTGTAGACATTTTGGCAATCTGCAGACTAGACTGCAAATGAATACTTTAAGAAAAGCTCTGCTTATAGAATTTTCATCAAGTGGATTTTAAGTGGATCTTTTCATATTGAAAACTCCCTTGGACGTTTGTCCACAAGAACGTAAAGTTTTACCACAAATTTGGTATACATATTATGTATTTTCTTCTGTCTGTGTTATAACTCTAACCTTTTGAAATGACAATCATCCACCAAAAGGAAGATATTTTACATTTAATTTGAAAGTGCAAATAAAAACCACCAATTAACTGCTGGGAAAGAGTATAATTCATTTCTCTTTAAAGTACAATATCTAGTTACACTTGCTGACGACTATTCATATTCACATATATATATATTTTTTAAATCTGAAAACATGCAGGACATGAAGCTGAGAGGATTTCAAAGTTCCAAACGACGAAGGAACTTTAATCCAGGTGCTGAGTAGTAGACATTAGCATTTTGCTCTGAGCATCTGAAAATTGCAAGGCTCACATTTTGCTAGAGGCAGGTTGGGCTTCCAAAGACCACGAAGGAACACTGTAAGCTATGAGCAGCAGAACTTTTACGTTTGCATGCGTGGTAAAAGACTCTCAAGCGATTCATTGTGTTTGTTTGTTTATTAAAATTAAGAGAAGATGTTGCGGATTGTCAGATCCAGACTTGTAATTAACAGCTTGGGGAATTTTTTCTTTTTTCTTTTTATGACAATCGTCCGAGAAATGACTATGCGTCCATTCTATATTGGAAAAATTGTTAAAGAATATGGCTGTGATGTAATAGGCCTATTTTACGAAAGAACTAAAACAGTTCTGTAGATATACAACAGTACTATTCAGTCAATGGCGGTTCTTAATTATTACATACATAAGATATTTCTGTTTTTAATTTAAATAGGATTTGTGTTTGTATTGTTTGGAGCAGCAGTTAGCCAGGATAAGGCACATATTTATGGTAGAGTTATCTTTTTAAGCCACGTGTGCACTTACGTTTGTAGTTTGCTAAAGTTGTCCTTGGTCATGACTGTACAACATCTTAAAGAAGGTTCTAAGAAAGTATTCGAACCCAGGGCCTAAGCAGATTATGTACACGTTATACTGAGTTTTATATCATATCCAGCATAGCATATTGCAAATGCCTGTCACCCAGGCTCAGGGCAGCTGCTGAATATCATACTTAATTCTGCGGATTTATGGAAATGGTACAGTCATATCATTGGCAGCATCAAAAATACTAACAAGCTTACTGTAAGCTTTGGCTGTAACGTTATGAGGTTTGAATTTCTGGAACCACTACTGACAGCAGTGCAAAATCCAGGTTCAGCAAAAATTAAATGCTTCCCATACTTAAAAATCAGACCTGCTGCATGCATATTTGCCAGGAACGTAAGTGAGCTCGCAATTCGATTCATTGCCTAAGGTCGGGACAACCTAAAATCCCCCTAGAAATATTCACTCGGGGTTTTCCCGATTCTACATTGAACTAGCCTGGAATTTTTATAGGTCTATTTATTATATTGTTTATTTACCTTTCAGACGTCTATCCTGGATGTTGGTTTGAGTATTGGTATGGGTGAAATCTAACCAAATTCCCCCGCCTCCTAAACAGACATGGTACTGTATTTCCTCAGTATCGGTTGAGAATTGCCCCTACCACCCTCCATAGTCATTACCGGTGTGATTCGATGCCACGATGTGGGTTTCACTATACCGCGAGAAGTCAACGGCCTAGTTTCATTTTATAAAATGCTTTATAAATGTACGTAGTTTATTTGTGATTTCATGTTCGGCAAAGCTGATGTTTTTAACAACTGTAATATATAAGTAATATTTTTTATATACCAATCAACTCAAGCGGCGTGACACTGACTTTCAGAGTTACGCTCCCGCAGGAAATCTTACGGAAAAAATATATTATTCTATTATAAGCCTAGCATTCCCGACATCAAAGCGTTGGGGTAGTTTGCAAACCACTATTTCCAAGATATTAAAACTGTTACATACATGTAAATATGCAGACTCGAATTGAAAATCTCACTTAAGCCAGCTGACTAAATTTTAAATTAGCTGTAAAATGCACTGTTTTCGGCTGAAGCAGCTTGTCATTCGCTTTGCGTTGTAACTCCGATACACACGCACGCACGCACACACACACGCACACACATTATATATATATATATATATATGCGCCTATATAGCCAGGACATGCTACTCCTCCCAAAACTTGGGAAAAAAGTAATACCGTGATATAATACCGTCATCGTCCAAAAGGTGAGAAATTCCATGAAAATAAGTCATATTGTCCACCCCTATGCTAAAGCATGAAGACACGCATATCTACACTGAAGGGGAAAACGTGCTAATAAATCGAGACAAGCCTGTAAGGATTTAATAAATTATTTTAAAAACTCGTTTTGATAGCTATAGGACGGAACAGAATGCTAACTGGCCAAGCATTATATCTGTGGATACGATAAGACATCAATCTATTGAATAAACTCTGCCAGTCTCTGGTGCAAATTTTTCTTTGAACTATTTCCTCGTTGGTTGTCGATTTTTCGTGCATTTGAATTATAATTCAGAATTAAGATAGATAGCCAGTTATGCCATGTCGATTTGAAGGTTTATTTTATTTTTACTGATACTACGTTATCAGTAGCCTATAATCGAGTCACAGACACAGGGCACAAGGCCAGACTCACCATATGAAATGAAAAATATAATTAGCCTGAACCTAATTACAAACCGCAAAATAAAACATAAAAACAAGACTGATTTTCCCTCTCATTCAATTTTATGAATAATTAGTTTTGGACTTTAAAGTGCCATCCTTCAGTCATCCAAAAGCAGACCTACTGATATACCACGTAGCCTACTTTTATTTTGCTTTAATGAGGAGCTAATGGACCCATAGAAGATTAGTTATTTTCTGTTGAGAGAGAGAAAAAAAACTATTTTCCACTTTTGAAAAGATCAACAGTATACGAGGTGATAGCCGGAGCGGCTCTTTGAGCTCGCATGCGCCGAGTTCTGTTACTCGACTTCATATTCAATAGGAGTGAGACTGCAATTAGCAACAAAGCAAAGAGAATCCAGTTTTACAGCTGAGCTGCTGTCTATGACTCAAAGCGTCACCATAATTAGAACCAGGGCGAATGTGTCAGCCGTGAACAAAAACTACTGGCAAATTACTCTTGCAAAGGAGCTGCACTAATGTTTTTCAATTATACATAATAATAGCCCATATAAACTGGATCTGGATACATATAGTGAACAAAGAGACATTGGGAGAGAGGAGCATTATTATTTTTGGCAATAAAATTTTTAAAACTCTGAAACACTGCCATGTTTGCCCATAAAATAACCCATTAAGGGGCAGATCTCAGTATCACTGTAGCCTGGTAACTTTACATGAACTTACTTGAATTTTACATAGAAATGTGACATTGTTGCATTTTATTGAAGTAACGTACAATGTGATGCAAACCATGGAGTTTTCATTTTCTATAATTATATACATTTTATATAGCATACACACATACAGTTATAAACACACTAATTACATACCATTCAGAAAATAAGTCAAGGCAGGTTTAGGGGTACAGCCGATAATTGTACAGGTACCAGTACGGGGCCACTTGTGATCAATCAGACAATCGAAAACCAGAGAGTGCTGTATTTGTCAGTCATTATTTGTAAAATGACGATCTAATATGATGAATTAATGATTTATGAAATTACATAACGGGGAAATGACTCGATTTTCAAATCACGGCCATGAATCCATAATCGTGACGTCATAGAGAAGTCTAGGACTTTCTGCCGAACCGTAAACACCTTCATAATAATGGCCCTTAAAATTAGAAAAAAACCTGCTTGAAAATACATTTTTATTCAGCCCATTTTGGATACTAAACACTCACACAAACTCAATATTACTAATTACTGATATATTACCGTTACTATGAAATACGTAGTGTTTATAAAAGGTGAAAACCTAGGAACCAGAAATATTTTACAATCACATTTCCGTCACAACATAAATTGCAGTGTGCAACACATTCATTCTATAAAACAATGTTGCTTTAACAACTTATTAATGTGATTCATTAGATATGATTATAAATGATATTGAAATTGATATTCATAGTGAAGTACAACAATATCTGATCACGTGGCACTAATAGAGGTCAAACTGTGGACACTCCCTGGATACTATTCTTCTGTAACTACAGATGCTGTAAATAATATTGCTAAAAAGGTTTTAGTTTTTGCATGTAAAGCAAGTTCTTCCTGGATCCTGCTGTTACTCATCGATCCGTTTTTAACCTCTTATTGTGGCCATGGTGAGAGACGGCTGGAGCCTATCACACGCAAAGGGTAAAAAGACTGAGGGACATCCAGCATGGGACAGCAGTACATGGCAGGTGGACGTGCGCGCACATATTACGTAAAATTTAAGCCACAAATTAACTTACTGCACGTTTTTGGACCAGGATGATCCGAATTAAAGCAGCACCGTACAAAGAGTAATGGATGAGCTTGTGCTCAAAGCCTTCGACACTTAAAGGGTCACTCAGTATTTCTAATGGGATTCACTTTAAAGTTCGGGCAAATGGGGCAGGTGCTCCGGAACCCCCAGCTTGCACGTGCCTGATCCGAAGAACATGTAAACTCCACACACAGGGTTAATAATTTTGAAACTTAATCCTATCAGGTATGATGCAACAATGACAACTGGTCAGCCACCGTGCAACCCACCGTAAAAGTGCATAAATACTGCCATGTGAGAAGTAACAACGACACATATTTTATGTATTTTCTTAATGGCAAATAAAAAAAACTTACGTTGAACAGTTGATATTGGTTTAAACATTATTTCAGACTGCTTTTATATAAGTAATTGTATATTCTGCATATTCTGTCATATTTTACAGTTTTCACACATTCCGCACCGGACGTGGGAACCTATCCTGCGTTTTAAAAACCGTCAAGGCAGAATATTCACGCGGAGTCGTTAAAGCTTCTGGAAGCCTCTCCCGGCATGCACTGCGCGTCCAATATGGAGGAACTGACGGTGGAGGTCCGTGGCTCCAACGGGGCTTATTATAAGGTAGCCAGCTGAAATATCCATGTCCCGCCAGCGAGTTTTATCAGTAAGCGGGTTAGCTGTCAGACTCATTAGCAACAGGGCGCGTTCGCAAATATAAAACGCCTTATATAAAGCTTTCCTCTTAACACTGGCAACGTTTGGCAAATCAGCAATGTTATGCTGTAAGGCACCTTGTACTGACCAAATACCTGCAGCTAGCCACCTCATCATTCGCTTTTTTTGTTGTTGCCTTTATTATCCCATCATTTAAAAAATTAGAATCTGCATAGCTAACACGCACAGTAACCAAGAAGTTAGCTTCTTATGCAATAGCTAGATCTGATAGCTATATTTTGCAATTACCATCCTCAGTTAACTGGGCTTACGTACTGGGTGTGGTAGCTTGGCTACTCATTGACTGCGCTTTGAAGAGTTCAGATATGCATAAATACCTTATGTAGCTATTAAATTAGGACCTTGGTGTCGATTAATAAATTATGGATCTCTGTACTATATGGAAGTTGACAAGAGTGACTTGTCGCCTAGTTGGCGTTATTGTTTACTGGCATGTCAGAAAGCATTCAGGTCAGTGTTATTCTGTTGGTTTGGGGTTTTTTTGCCTTGCGCTGCATTAGGGTTTGGTCTTGTACTTCGTAAAGATACGACGACCGTTTGCAGACTGACACGGATGTTCGCGGGTAGCTGGTTATTTACTTAGAAATTTAGAGTCGAAACTCCTTAAAAGCGACAGGCAACGCACTTGATCGTATATTATAATTTAGTAATTTACTTTTGTCTCTACTTTTATGTTGTTTCCGTTTTCCCCTTGGTAATAGTTGTAGGGTTCTTTTTTCCCCATTTTATTTTGTTTATGTGAAGCATTTCTGGATGACGTAGTAATTTGTTTTATGCTGTGCATGTAGGCTAATACAATGAAGAAAAGGTTGTTCCCTTTTAAATATCTAAGAGCCAAAAAATAGTTTACCTTTTGTTTTTAGGGAGTCGTTACAGATGTCCATGAAGACTCACTCACAGTTGTCTTTGAAAATAAGTAAGTATGACAATGATGCCATCTGGAGTTTTTCAGTCGAACCTGTGGGGGGTGGGGGGGAAATGATACTATATCCAAGGATGTAAGTGTTACTGAATCCCTCTGTAGCAAACGAAACATCACATCACATCACATCTTAGACCAGGATTTGTTGTATTTTGGTTATTTTTTTAATATTTAGCTGGCAGCCTGAGCGACAGGTTCCTTTATGCGATGTACGACTACCACCCCCTACAGGCGGCAAAAGGAACATCGGGGAAGGTGACCGGGTCGAGGTATGTGTGCGAGTTCTGTGAACTCTTGAAACATAAGATTACCGTAATGTTTCATAGAATGGACATCGTGTACCTAAATAACAAGAAAATCCCTCCCAGTATTTTAAACCTCTTGACAGATTTTCTCAAGAGCCAATGAGCAGGAGCCTTGTGGCTGGTGGTTGGCCAGAGTGCGCATGGTAAAAGGCGATGTAAGTTTTGGACGCCTGCACCCTGCATTTAGCCTGCCTAGCTTTTCTGTGAATCCTATTCCTGTTTTAATTCCCACCCCCTCGCCGTCTCACTTCAGTTTTACGTGATTGAATATGCTGCCTGCGATTCCACCTACAACGAAATCGTCACATTTGACCGCCTCCGGCCTATAAACCTGAATGGGGCAGTGATGAAGGGCACCTTCTTAAAATGTTTGGTCGCAGTCCCCGATGACTTAAAGGCAGCGTATGTACATTTCCTACAAATGAATCGCATCGTCGAAGTGTATTTTCTGGTGCTTTTCATATTTATTTTGCTCGTTCTGAAAACCAGTGATATTTTTTTCAGATGTGAGGATGAGCTTGTGCATAGAGACTTCAAAAAGGCAGTGGGAGCGTGCAAGATCTTCTACAATGCAGAAATTAAGAGTTTGGTTGTACTGGTAGGTGCCCTCTTGTGTGATTAGCTACTTTTATGGGAAATAACATTTCTTGATTGGCATCTTGATTAATCTTCAACGTTTAATTTTCCAGTCCAGAAATGAAAGCACAGTGAAGCGTGTTTCTTTACTGAGTGACATGCACCTCCGAGGTATTCGTACAAAATCACTGCTTGCGTCTAGAAATGAAGAGGCGACAAAACACTTGGAGGTAGGACATTTGTTTTTATGATTTTATTTTTATTATTACTTTTTTTTTTTGCCAGACTAGGTGTTGATTTAAGTTTAAATTTATGTTCATTTAAGTCGTATAGCTGTATGATAACTGACTTTTTAAACTTACATTATGGATTTTATTAAATATTTTGTACCTCTGAGTTCAAATTCTGTCCCATCTCTTCAAAACACAAACGAATCTTTTTTGGTGGGTGCAAAACGTTTTTAAATACAAAATCTGATAGCTGAAAGCCACCAATAGCTCAGCAGTGATGCACAACATTATCATCAAGAGTCCATAGCTGCTGCTGGACCATGTGACGCAGTGGATTTGCTGGGCATTTTCAGAACACGAAGCAGCTTGTGGCCGCTTCCCAAGAGGAGTTTGTCGTCAAGGAGGACTTGATGGGCCTGGCCATCGGCAGCCAGGGCAGTAACATCCAGCAGGCTAGGAAAGTGCCAGGGGTCACGGCCATCGAGTTGGATGAGGAGAGCAGGACCTTCAGGATCTACGGGGAGGTGAAGCAGGGAGTCCTGCACAATGGTTCTTCTTAACCTTTGTTTCAGGATTCTGACCGTTGTTCCTTTCTGATTAAGAGCACAGAGGCAGTACGGAAGGCGAGGGGATTGCTGGAGTTTGTCGAAGATTCAGTTCAAATCCCAAGGAATTTAGTTGGTATGACTTTTTTTTTTTTTCTTCTGGAAACAATACATTTAAGGATTTTTAATCCCATGAATTCAAATTGAAAGTGTTTTGTGAAACTTCTAGGTAAGGTCATTGGCAAAAATGGGAAGGTCATCCAGGAACTTGTAGATAAGTCTGGTGTGGTTCGAGTGCGGATTGAAGGAGACAATGACGGCAAACTCCCTCGACAAGAAGTAAGGCCCGACTCTTTCATTTTAGGTAGATGGAACATCCTCTGCTTCCCTTTTGTACAGCATGGTTCCAGTAATTCTACTACAGCGTAGCATACTGATCCACTTTCTCCGCTATTATCTTCCCATTGTGCTAAGCTAGTGAACAAAAAGGACAAATTTCTCTATGATACTGTTTATTTTGCGTTTTTGGATACAGGGAATGGTTCCTTTCACCTTCGTGGGCACGAAGGAGAGCATTGGGAACATCCAGGTTCTGCTGGAATACCACGTTTCGTACCTTAACGTGAGCCGCCGTATGGTCTGTTTTTTTTCGGGTCCGGTGGGTCTGTGGTTAGAAGGTGACCCTTACCCTGACCTTTGCTGCCTGCAGGAAGTGGAGCAGCTGAGGCTGGAGAGGCTGAGGATCGAGGAGCAGCTCCGGCACATGGGTGTGGGCTGCAGGCTGGCGCCGGGGCGACCCAGCAACAGGGGCTATGCCGCAGCGGAGAGTGGCTCTTCCCAGCGAGCAAACCGCCCCTATGGAGCCCGGGGCCGAGGTCGCCGGGGGCCCAACCCTGCCTCTGGATACGGTAACCCCCACATCAGCATGCTGTGGGGAAAAATGAATCGTACTACTCTGGCTTGGACTGTGAAATAGAGAAACATTTATGTAACCCGTATTGATTCGGCAGTTTGTGCTCATCTGGTGTTGTGTTCTGCTCCCGAAAGGGATGAAATCGGAACAGTACAACACCTCTGAGACGGATTCAGAGAGGAGGGGAGAGCTGAATGATGGCTCAGTGGGGGGGGGTGGCCGGGGGCGGGACAGCCGAAAGGGGCTCACACCGGCCCGTGGTCGAGGAGGCCTTGGAGGACGGGGGCGCGGCACCGGGAGAGGAGCGACTGGTGCCTCAATCAGCTCTGGTACAAGCCTTAAACCATATCCCTCTGTTCATATCCCTTAAACCATATCCCTCTGTTCATATCCCTTAAACCATATCCCTCTGTTCATATCCCTTAAACCACATCCCTCTGTTCATATCCCTTAAACCATATCCCTCTGTTCATATCCCTTAAACCACATCCCTCTGTTCATATCCCTT
>JAODUD010000043.1:11069557-11081678 GCA_026784285.1 Stomatorhinus walkeri | reverse complement strand
GGGTGTTTTTTTTTTTTTTTGCACTGGAGTCTAGGTGGAATTCTGTTCCAATTCACAGTTTTCTTGGCGTCCGCTTCACACAAAAATGCAGTGACTGTCTTAGGAAAGAGACCTTTCATTATTTATTTTAGATTGTACAGTATTTAAGACAAAAAAAAAAAAAACTTAGAACACTTAAACTGGCAGAAAATGTTTTGAATGCAAATGTAATCTGAACTACTGACCAGTTCATTTCCCTAGTTCACTGTTCACTATTTCTCTTTGTGCAGTATGTTTTCTATGCAGGCTCAATAAATGCCTTGTTTTTTTTTTCCTCAGTGCAGCTACGAACACATGCTTCTAACGACTGTGTTGGAGGATCAGCAACACAGAAATTGTACCTGTGCTTAACATCACAACAACAAACTGAGTCGAATGCGTAACCATTAATTACATTGGAATGAAAGTTTCATCACTTTGTTTACACTGGGCAAATAAATTGTGGAGGATTTGATGGGTGAAATTCTCAAGAGAAATAATTGTATTGATTATTTTTGAACAGTAGGATAATTTGAACATTTATTGGTAGTGCAAAATGTGCTCATTTCTTGGCCTGTCCATCAAGTAAATCTTTAGCCTCATTTATTTTTGCAGCTAGGTATGGTGAACCTCCTGTAGAGAAAAGAACAAACATTTCATTAATTCTCTAACACTTCCTGTCTATTATAATTTAAGCGACTTCATTTGTGAAAAGTGACCATACCTCTATCAGGATGATTCAACACCATTATTTTTCTGTGAGCTTCCCTTATCTTCATTTTATTGGCTGTGGGACTGGAATAAAGGAAAAATACAAACCTGTTGCTTGGAAAATGACTGATTGATGCCACCTGTGTTTAACTAACGGGGCATGTACCTGACTCCTAGAACGAGAGAGGCTTCTCTTTTGGTCATTTTTGGCTCAAATCCACCTCTGTAGTACCCAGAACCAAATGCCTGTTCCAAAGACAGCAGTTTCAACCTACACATCAATTTATCTAAATAAATCCATAATAAAATTCCTGTGATCAAAGTTGGGTTTGAAAATGTCACGGTGCTAATTATAATTAAAATTGTTGGAGGTGTTGAGATGTTTGCATCTTACAGATTTGGGAAGGTGGTGGAGAGCCTGCTTCACTTGAGGTTCCATGTGCCTCATGGCCTGAACAGCATAGCGTCCTGCAAGAGACCAACAATATTGAAAAAGCTTTGATACTTCTGTAGATCATTCATGAGAGCACCTCAAATCTGTATGCATCAAGTTGGACAGGCGCCAGGGAGATAGATGAAATGTGTGGCAAACGAGTAGCGGCAACAAGAACCTGCAAATCCGGCGGCAGCCAGCGCTAATCCCACGGCCACCACAGTACCAGCCTGCACACAGCGGTAAGAAATGCAAGTGATCTTTACTGATTGGCACCACGAGCTCACATCCACGAGGATCGATAAGCGGCATTAAACCCACCGCAAGTTATTGTTAAAAAATGTTCGTGTATGCATTACATACATATCGTGTAATGTATGCAAAGGTATATCATACTGATCTTCTACAACACAATGAAAATGATCAAAGCCTAAAGCACTGCAAAAAATATCACTGACCACAAAAAACGAATAGGATGCAAATCGTAACTAAACAGTTAACTACCTGCAAATAAGAACACAACATAGTTATTTTAATTGCGATTATAATATTTGACATTTCACCCAAGTAGAGAATTGATAAGCCAAAATTAAAGTACATTCAAGCGTCGTAACGACCCTGGAAAGATACCGACACGAGACATATAAAAGTAACATAATTTTCCCATACCATCTCATGTGAAAGACGGCAACAACAAACATAACGTTATCTCCCACTTGTAAAAAAAAATAATAATAATTAGCGATGCATTATATTTTTGCTTTGGTAAATAAAAGCAAGGAGCTAGCAAACCACAAAGCAAGCTACGCGTAAGGTCACTGCCACTGACAACCAGCCGTAAAGTAGGCAGTAATGTCGTACGGTGAACCACCGTCACGACAATAACGTGTCTGCAGCGCGCGGTGATTTCCGGCACTTTGTGGGAACATGGAAAGAAGCACCTGGATTGTCTGAGATTGTGTTGTTTGAGACCCTAGTCTTGGAGGTCATCTGTTTGGGGGGTAGTGGTCTGGTGTTTATTTTACATATATGTTCACTTTCGTAAATTATTATTCACAGAGAAAAAATAAATTGAACTGAAACTATAATAAACTGTATTTTAGAAGAGAGAGTTTATCTAAAATTTCTCATACAGAAAAATAGCTTTACCAAAAATTCCTTAAGGGCTGTAGATCCTTGAGTAGAATAATTGTCTCCACTGGCTGCCCATATGGAGATTCAAATCCATTTCTTTTCAAGCAGAATTCACTCTTACACCTGTTCACCTGATGGGGTCATACAGTTTCTTCCTAGCAAATTCAGGAAATGATTGCCCTCAGAATAGCCAGTAGCTTTTCAACCAACCTGTAACAAAGAGGCATCACAGATTAAATGCATTATATTAGCACACAATGAAAGAGATGATTAGTGTGTGATACAGAGAAGGAGACCACATCTGCGGGGTTGTTCATTTGTTAATTGTTAAACAATGTGTGGATAATCAGACAGAATTTCGAAATGACACATTTGTGCTTAAATTAGCTGAAGCCTGTGATTGGTGGTGAGTGGTACTGGATGTTAAAACGATGATTGACCAGCGAAGAACAAAGGCCAATTCAAGTCAGTGAGGGCCACGAGTCTCCTCAAGGCTATACAGAGACACTCATGCGACACAATTAATTGTTAAACGGCCCTAACAGTAGCCTCGGTTCATTTATGGGATTACAATATTTCTCACTAGCAGGTGAGGAAATTTTAAATGGCATTGGACATTTAGCAGACAGTAAAAGTCAGCCTTAATGATAAGTCTGTCCTTGGAGAGTCAAATCCAATGGATTGCATTTCAAAAGAATTTACAAGTCCAGCCACACAGACATTAGAGTTAGTGCCTCTAAATCATATAGAATTAGAGTGCTGACTGCATGTGCTCTGCATGCACACATTAAAAACCCCAGAGGAAGCTACATTTTCTGTTGGTTTTATTAAGCCAAGCAAGCAATTTAATTCTTTTGTTCGGGAGAGTTCTCCTTCATTGATTAACAAAAGCAGGAATATAATTTTTTCAGCCTTTTTACAGCCTGAAATGTCAAGCCTTTTGAAAGCAGATTATTCTGCCTCTGTGCAGTGAATACAGGCAGAGTAACCTTTTGTCTACAATTAAATATTCTGGCATAAATATAAAAGAAAAATCAGAGATGGGGAAGATAGACTCACGAGAGGCTGGAGAGGTAGATCTGCACTCTGATAGTGCAAGCAGCTTTCTTCTAATTAAATATGCCACAGAGTCTCAAAGCATTCGCCTTCAGCTGAGGAGAGAGAAAACTGCCTTACTATGTAAAGGAGAAATATGTCACATCATCAGTCTGTCCACAGGCTTCCTCTTGGGCGTCTGAAGGTATTTCAGTTTTGGTAATTGTTTGTTTTTAAAATATGGAAGGTGATTCCTTCCGGGAAATGCATTAATGCAGCTCTACAAAAAAAGTTTGTGAATGGTCTAGCATCCAGGCATACAATTAACTGTGACAATAAGGAAGTTATGGAAATCATTTCTCTGGGCAATTGTTGATTGCTTGGTTGTTCTTAAGGGTGTTTGGCTGGGTTTCAAAAATTGAAAAATGGAAAGTAAGTTTTGATCATTAGTTGTCTGTACTTTGTGTTTGAAAATGTATTTAGTCTTCAGCAGAATTATAGTGTTGATTTAGGTATTGGCTGTCTGTATGCATTATGCATTGCTGATCTGTTTGTTCTGTCTTGTTTATGTCTGCAGCACGTTTCATCTGCGGTTTCACTGTTTAGTCATTGTGTACTTTTATGCATTTATATGTCATACATATTTGTGTATTTTGATTTTTAAAATATCGTTCCATAAATCTTTCTGTGGAACATACTATTCGGAGACCTATATTCTGAAAATTTTTATTTTCCTCTACTGACCTCAAAAAAGCTGGAAGCTAGGTGTTGCAAAACATATTAGGATGTGAAATCCATACTTAAATATTGTAAAAAAATATGTTTTATCTGCTGACACAAGAAAGAATGAAAAGACACAATCTATGATATGTGTCAGTTGCCAGGTAGCTCTTAGTGTGAAAACTCAGTTAAGGCTCCGTTTTATCTAGCCGGTTCTATTTTTGTCTCATATTACAGCTGTAGATTCACCACACATGGTGTTTCTTTGGTTTAGCCAAACAGCATATAAGATTAATACAAACTATCCAAACTTGCACAAGACCAAGTTCATAATAAGTAGTAGAATGCTTTGCCACGATGTGGGCATCTTTACCTCTTTAGGTGCTACGGAGGATGACCCAGCACGACAGGCTCTAGGTTTTGCTTTTTCATCCTGTGTCTGAGGAGTCCGACATTTAGGGACAGATTTACAGGTTTACAGGTCAGAGCTCTGAAATTGTTACCAAGATCCCATTAACGGTCTGTGGTTCTTCATACTCAACTCATTGGTTGAAACCAAATCTTGGTCTGCATTTTTACTTTCTGCACCTGAACTATCTACCTCTGGCTATCATGCAATGTTCTTTCCTGGTGTCGCATAGTTGGCTCAAAGGTTTGTACTACGGCCTGCCTGGTTCAGTGCTGTGGGTCTGTTTCCCAACCCTTGTTCAGTGTGGATGGATTTTGAATGTTGTCCCTTTGTTAGATATTTTTTGTTCAGCAATCAAACGCCTTACTGATAGGCACAGTTTATTTCATGGAACCTTCTGGAACCTGCAGCAAGGTACCAGACGACTGAATGATGGTCTTTTCTGTGGATTAAATTGCTGGTATTCATGATGGAGTCTGCTGTGTTGGTCGGGGATAGTTTTGGGAATTCCTCTGTGTCTGACCTTCCACGAATCTCGCACATTTATTGCTTTCAGGCTTCCACGCTCTCGTAAGAAATCTTACAACAAATCTATATTGTCACCCAGTAAACCAAAAAAACGGTCTACATGAATGGCGCCGCAATCCCTACAGACTATCACATACATGTAAATGCTTGTGCATACGTGTGCAAACTCAATTTGAAAATCTCACTCCACCCAGCTGAGAAAAGTTGGCGGCCCTGAAATCTTGATCACCGCAGTACTACAGGTTCAAGCAAACAAAGAAATTGTACAGGAACAGATTTCAGCTAGTTTTTTGTCATTAAACATCTCCCAGTATTATGACAGTATCATATCAAGTCTATTCCCAGGCCTAAATGAGTCCATGTATCGACCTGTCATGATTGCACAGTACATGAACATAACCTTGATAATTTTCTCTGACTTCAATACTGGAAAATTGTGTTTACATAAGAATTAATGCCCCCAACATTTCAGCCGGTCACGCTCCTTTTACCCTCTTGTGCCGTCAGCACAGTTCAGGGCTGATTCATACTTTACATGAATGCATGCAGCCCACGCAACGCAATACCTTTAGTGCCAATGTACAAGGCAAAGCTAATGTTAAAAGTCACATTTCTGAAGTGGATGTTTTAAGAATTTCAATAAAACGAACCCTGCTCTATGTGTTTGCCACTATGCAAGGCAGGGTTAGACTTGTTAATGAAAAAATTTCCATAAACTGAAATATGAAAAGTAAAAAGATAAGAAGGCTATGGTCGGCCAGTGGTTAGTGCTGTTGCCTTATGTTCCTTGGACCAGGGTTAAAGTCTCTGCCCTGGGTCCTTGTGTGTGAAGTTTGCCTGTTCTCACTGTGTTGTTATGAGGCTCTGGCTTCCCTCGCCAGTCCCACAACAAGCTTTAGATGATTGGAGTTACAATATTGCCTATAGGTGCGTGAGTGTGCCCTGTGATGGGTTTACACCCCATCCTGGGTTGTTCCCTGCCTTGTGCCCTGTGATGGGTTTACACCCCATCCTGGGTTGTTCCCTGCTTTGTGCCCTGTGATGGTTTACACCCCATCCTGGGTTGTTCCCTGCTTTGTGCCCTGTGATGGGTTTACAACCCATCCTGGGTTGTTCCCTGCTTTGAGCCTTGTGATGGGTTTACACCCCATCCTGGGTTGTTCCCTGCTTTGTGCCTTGTGATGGGTTTACACCCCATCCTGGGTTGTTCCCTGCTTTGTGCCCATAGGCTCCAGACCCCCTGTGACCCTGAATAGGACAAGTGGTTACAGAAAATGGATGGATGACATTCGCGTTTGAAAATCTACATATTCTAAATAAATAAAAATTCTTTGCTCCTTGAAAATGTCCGCTTTCATTGTTATGCTATTATCACTATATAAGTGGCACGAAAAGATCTTAATATTTCTATAATATTATTTATCGCAGTTATTTCTGGGATAATATATCACCCAACAGAAGTAGTTATCATGACAGGCCTATCTACATCTTTGTTTTGGAAAACAGAGACTCTACCCATAATTCCAGGTTTATTAACAGCGTGTGCTCTGTTGGAAAGTGCAAGACTGCAGTACTGGATACATGGTACCTGCGATGATCAAGGCTTTTTCTCCCACACATTTTCGACACCGCTTCATATGTTACAGTGTTTCATTCCTGGAGATTTTTCCAGGGTTTCGTGGCGGTTGTAATGGATTTGATCGGAGGTCGTCGAAACATTAGGAGGGATGGAGGTTTAATAAATCGGGCCTGACCCTATTAAGTGTATCTAGGGAGATGTCATGCGCAGAGTGTGAAGGGCAGGTGGCTATTAATGTAACACAATACCTCATATCAGCCGGGGTCGTTTCTTTCACCGAGTCATGATTATCTGAGAGAAAGAACAAGGAAAAAGAGCTTTTCTTCGGCTGTTTTCCGTGGCAGTCGTGTGAGAAGCGGCAAAGCGGCGATTTTAGCCGGGCATCTGGCTAAAACGCCAGGGGGATTGCAGCATGTTACAAAAGACCAGATAAGGTTCATTCAAAGATCTGAACGAGAAACTCCGTCTGATTCTCTCTTTAATTTCCTCATTTTCTTTCATTTTCTTTTCTCAATCCTTGTGATCAAATTTAAGCAAAAGCAAGGGAGGGTGGGGGTGGGGGGGGGGGAGTTGACGGCGGCCGTGTATATGTGTTTTTCTGTGAGTGCATGGCGGTGGGGGCTAAGTTGAATGAAAGTAGCTTTTGTTGACGTGAAGAAGCAAGTAATTTACAATGGCCTTCCTTTGTGCTGGAGGGTTAAAGCAGAAAGACATCAGCAGGCTTTAAAGCTGGACCCGGCTGCCACTGGGTCCACAATGAAAGCCGTCTTGTGTCACTGTGTCATGAGGTGGAAAGTATCTCAAAGCCAGGCCTCACTCGGGGTTGTGCTGGTTTTAAAAAAAAAAAAAAGCATTAAATCTGAACCGGTTTGTTTAGTGCAGGCTGCTGGATGCCAACTGCATCCACATATTGCTAAAGAACAGCAGAGGGACAGGAGCACCGGTAATCGGCAATCTGAGCTGTCGCTGTTTACTCATCCTCTTGTCGGCCCGAACCTCACACTGGACTCGGGGAACAGAAGGAGCGTCAGTGCAGATGCTGGGCTCGTCGCATTTTCGAGAGCTATGATTCTCTCTCATTCCACGAAAAGCGGGAAATCGACGGAACAGCTCCTCAAAAGTGAGTCCTCTGTCTTCCTCTGTCACCTGGGTTTTGGCTGACGTGGGCTTTGGTGCGTCAGTGATGCCTCCTGACTTTTTTTTTTTTAAGTAGCTTGCAGAGTCAGGACAGTGGTTGGGATGGAGGTAGAGCAAGAAGGAGCCCAATGACACGTGATGCCTGTATAAGCATTTTGCTTAGATTGATTTGTCAGAGAAGGACGCCTGGTTTAAAACAGCGTTCAGTGGCACCTGATAGTGATCTGAACACAAGTAGGGATGCATTTATCTGATGCATATCATGCTATTACCTGAATTCATGTCTCATACGATATAATAATAATAGTACTTTATGCAGTATTAGTATGTAATATTGCTATAGCTGACTGATGTCACCACACGTGAACATTTCAGATAAATACAAATATTTTTCTTGCTGATCTTGCCATTTTAGATGGTAAATCAATTAGATTAGATGTTGCTAAGGAAGGGATCAAAGCAGTGCCATATCATGCTGGGAGCTTCGCAGAATCCAGTATCCATGATCAACCTTTCGATGAAGTTTAGCTTGAAGTTGAATTCTGTGTAATGTGATGAGCAGGAGTTTTGGTTTAGAATTTAAACTTATTTCTCATCTTTGCCATCTTTCAGTCATTTCATAAGGTGGGAAATCGCTTCTACGGTGTCTGAGAAAGTTTGACTCTGTTTACAGCTATTCCTCAGTTTTATTTGATAGTGCTGCATTAACACATCTTTAGGGAATGCATTTTGAATACATGATAAAAACTGTAAAGGTCTAACCCTTTGCTTGCATAAAAAGAAATGTAAAATGTCCTTTTCTTATTTTCTCCACACCAATGAAATCCCAGGCTATTTTCATTTAAAATTATATTTTGCTGTGTACCAAAATGTCAAAATTTGCACAGAAATAAAGTTATTTCATATGAATGGTTATTGGATCAATAAAGTTGTTTAGCACTCTGGGGAAAAAAGAACTGTCAACCATTTTTGTATTTGGAAATGAAGACACAATAATATATACATTTTCATATCTATATTATTCCCTTTTTATTGTTTTTAGATGATTAGTTGTCAGAATGCTAAAATATTTTTGAATATTTTTATATATTTCCATGCTATACACATAAAGACACAACTGGCAAAATGTACAGCATTAAAAGAATACAGTGTATTCTATAAAATATTTATTGATTAATCTGGCATTTCCTAAGGCTTCAAAGGATACGTCTATGGCTAATAGTCAACTGACAAATAATGTCTGGAATGGCTGGCTGTATTTGATCCATTATGGGGTATTTTCACTTTATAATTAATTTAAAGGTGCAAGTATCCATGTTTTTTTAGATTAAAATGGCTTACACTTATTGAATTCCATTGTTAGCTTGGGAGAGCATGCTGCAGAGTGACGCTCGTAGCTCACGGACGCAAAAACGGAGTGAGCATGACACAATTTTGCATCCTCAAATTTTAGGCAATAATTAGTTGAATTGAGGACCTAAGTGCACATCTGAACCTGAAACCCAGCTTGGACCTTTTACGTTTAGCTACTTAACAAATTCCTTTATCCAGAGTGATTTGCATTTTTCAGTATTTTTTTTTCAGGTGGACAAATCACTATGGAAATTCAGGGTAAGGACTTCACTGCAGGGCCTCCCTGAATGAAAAAAAGAAAGAGATGTGTACTTCGGGGTACATATCCATTTCGGAAATAATTTTGCTCTCAGTTTGGATTGCTGAATGTCCTTTTGCTTACTTTAACTGCATCCCAGAATTGAAATAGACAGGTGCTAACAGCGCCCTCTGGCGGTACTCCTTGCTTGACCAGGGTTTACTGTAAAAACGATGCAATATCCAGGATTCTTATTGCATAACATTTTTCTTCATTGCGTTTTTCTTTGCTTTACCCATTTAAAAAATACATTACAAACATATTTAGCTAAATTATTACAAATCATTTTATACCGTTGTGCTGATTTTGCAGTGTAAAGTTTACCTGTTTCAGTTCTACTATTAATTATATTATAATAACCCATATACTTTGTCAAAATTTATAGTTAATATATTGCAATATTACTGAATGTGTGTTATTCCTGGTAGAAATTCTTCTGCAAGTTAATTTGCTGTGGGAATGCTGGATTTGCGATGATTCGGTTACTTCAGCGATGGGCTTTGTCCTTTCATACCACATCAGAGCAGCCTGTGTTTGCGACTTCATCATAAACTCAGTATATTCCATCACACCTCGCTGCAGATTTCGTTAACGAGTTTCTCCGAACACTGACAGAAATTCTCCGCGATGCAACAGAAGGCCACATTTAAAGCCTGTTTTCAGCCCGAGAGTAGTTGGCTTGTAATTTGCTCTGCTAGCGGTTTTTAGCCGTCGGCTGAGAGCTGAATAGCCACACACAGAAAGCAGGACAGGGATTATTGACTTCATAGTGGGCACCCATACTGCAATTTCATCCGTTAGACAGCTGTGTTACAGGTGAGAGTGAGCATAGATTATCGGGGAGCTGGGGGGGGGGGTCTCACATTGTTGAAAGATTTTAAATTACATACCTGCAGGTGGGGGGAGCAGGAGTTGAAGCTGCAAAATCCACATAAAATGTACAGGCCTCTTGGAAAAGAGATGTTCAAAAGAATTTTCATAGCTCAGGATGTCTCATGGGAATTCCAAACAGAATCACAACTTTTTCCAAAGTATAAAGTCCCCCCCGGTAAACATAAGTCGGCTGGTGTGCATGCTTAGCCAGCCAAGGATTTGAACATTTTATTTCATTGTTTTTCACTTGTTTGACTTGTGTTGTTGGTCATTATGTCAAAATAAGGTTAAAGCTGTACTTGATTTGTCTTCATCTCAGCCTTTAAGGGAACAAAATTCCATAAAGGTTGCTTTGATCTTTTTCATATCCACTGTAAATGTATCTGAAATATCTCACTGGTAGTGATTAGCATCGGTCGATCTGCTGCGCTGATTGTAATGCTGTTATCTGTCAGCGTCGGGATAATCATTTATGAGCATTACAAAGATAAAATTGAGTGAATTAATTACTAGCTCTCCCAAGATGTCTGGGAAGGTTTCCCTGGGTACTTGATGGTGATTCTGGCAAATTCTTTAAACGCTAAATACTTGCTGCTTCATATTGATTTTTCTGCTTTTCGAGATTCAGTTTAAGGGGCTGTGAAAAGCGTTTCCCGTGTCTGTCATGTACATAACCTATCCTTTCAGTGGCATTACAGTGTTTGCAGAAAGAAAAAAAAATCACAACCTATTTCATTTGGACGTTACTGACGTAGAGCCTGTCTGCGAGATCCAATACTTCCAATGAACAAAGGCTGAAGTGTTTAAAAATGGGTTTCTTAACCTACCTTACGAAAAAATAACAGTGGATTTTATTATTTCCTTTTCCTGAAAGTGTGGTTCCTGCTTGTTTGAGTGTCCCTTGTTATAGCATCAGTAGTTACTGCTTTAAAGATCATGTGACCACTTATTAAATTTAAAGGGGCATATCTTTATTCATATGGCTGATATAGGTGAAGGCATACTTTTTTCCATCAATTAATGAAACGGTAATTTAAAAATGTTGTGAGTTCAACCACATCCCCCTTACTGAATATTGCATTATGTATAAAGATGTCAAATCATTCAGTTTGGCAATTGTGCAATAACGATAAAAAACAAGATAGGGGGCGAATACTTTTTCATAGCACTATTTGCAATTTACAGGTATTCCATCCAAACTGGATTGGGATATAAATGCCTCATGCAATAACAAACCACATCTTCCTGTCAAATGTGTGTGAGATTATGGCAGGCTGAACCGTAATTATGACATTGCGTGAGAAGTTTTACCTCCGTCCCTGTTTTAACATCAAATGCAAGAACAGAGACGTCCGAACTTCTTCAGCAATGTTTTGATTTACCGATCTGCATCCAGCAAAATAATAATGATAAAAAAAAGTTTACAACCCAGATTCTTGTTTTCTAAGCAGTGTTGCCCTGTTTGTATTGATGTTTTGAATACTGACTTATGGTTGCATTTCGTCGATGGGTGTAAACTGAGCTCAGCTCATACGTTGCAGTATTATATAGATGTTGAATTTGGGTGAATTTGGGTAAATTTAGGCTTCGGGTGGTTATGTCTTTTTGGGAAAGTGTTTTCTGCGTAAGTGTGCTTTAGCCTTCAGTGCACTTCCCCTGAAAGCCGTAGAGAGACCCCCTGCATTTACAGCTGAGTGCTCTATTCCGATCAATGCGTGTCCATGTTAAGCCCCCAGATAGAAATCCACGATGTTGCTGATTGGGCCCCTCCCTTGCAGTTACGCAGAATCAATAGTTCAGAGTGGTGGGAAAAGTCATGCGGGCACACCCCCAAATCACCGCCACTCCCCGTTTTCAGATGAGCCTTCCATCTCGAAGGGGGGGGGGGGGGGG
>JAODUD010000043.1:11005392-11023968 GCA_026784285.1 Stomatorhinus walkeri | reverse complement strand
GAGGGGAGGGTGGGTAGCATATCACCCTTAATATTCAGGCAGCTAATTTACCCATGTGGGGGGCAACCATGTATCTAATATTGCTGTACTCCTACAGAATGTTTTTTTTTATATATAAAACCTTAGTCCATATGATGGTCTATAAACATATGCCATGTCTTTTACTGTAAGCAGCAAGTGGGTAACATTTTTTACTTGCTTAAAAGCTGTCCTAGAAATGCATGTGTTTAACGTTGTTTATTAGGTAATTTTACCGTCGTTTGTCAATTGCACATAACATGCGTTTGCTTTTCGTCACTTGCAGGAACGTTGGAACCCCTAATGTCGCTTTCCAGTAGTTGCTGTTTTTCCTGAAGGATACGAGTACATATCTGATCCTGCTTCTTGTAGCTTGATATGTTCCTGAGGCCTAGAAGTCTCCTTGATTTCTGAGCCGCTGCTAAACCCCTGGGGGGGGGTGTCAGAAGAGCCAAGTTTCACCCAAAAAATGGTCCAGAGGCGCCAGCACCCTATGTCACGGTCATGTGACCTGGATGGAGCTGGTTCCACCGTAATCTGAGCAGTGCAGGATCTCCCCATGATGGCCATGCACGGAAGACGTCTCACATGACGCTCCTTCCTTGGCAAGCTCCTAAATGACTCTCCGCACTTAATTATGGTGGATGAGAGCCACATCTCGTTACTCTTTTTCACAGCCTGAGCTGTCGGTAATCCCAAACAAAGGGTCTGGCCGGGGAAACGGTGGGATTATCTGGTGCGGTTATAGTCTCATGGATAATGAAGTGCAGTCAACAGAAGCAGAGCCTTATTTTAATTCAAATAAGGCAGTAAACAAAACCCACTTACATCTTGCGGTAGGAATGACTGTTTAGTAAGGACAACAGCCTGTCCCGTCCATGTCATGGCTGTGTGGGCAATGCATTTATTTAAGAGGACTCAATCCGGTAATTATGACGAGGCTGTTGCGTGTTTGATTTGATGGCAAACACAGTCCATGCTGTGGCAGTGGGCGTATTGTGGATTACGCGATATAATCGTATTGCGTTCATAAAAAACAACAGTAAATGCAATAATAAAAACATCACTCGGTGCCAGTTCTTCGGGTAAAATTTCATTTTAAAAATCCTGTTATGAGCTCTTCGGTAAATGATTATGAAGGACGTAATCTGTTTTGCCGCGCGGGACTTCCGCCCCCCTCGCCTTTGCGGCGCCCCGGCGGGTGCCGGGGTCACGCGGCAGCACAGTGTCGCGACTCCATGAGCTTTGCCCGCCAGGCACCTTTCAGTCAAACGCAGATGAGACCTGCTCATATAGACATGTTCCCCTCAGTACCTCTATCTACCCCCTGTTATTCCCTGTCCAAATGGCAACGTGATCTTGCTTTATTATGCGTAATGTGCAACCTGGAAATCAACCCTATCTAAAATAGATGACTATTTAATATTACTACAAATTAGGCCTAATGTTATACGCACACAAATCTGTTCCATTTTTATTATTGGTCAGGCTCTAAAACAGCGTCAAGCTCCACATCAGTGTTTTAAAAGTAATATAAATATTTTGGGTGCACATTCGAATACACCTTTATAACGTACGTAATTTCCAAACTTTCGTAACATACATACATTTTCAGTTTTACACATTCCCAGTGTTCAGCTGGAAAAATATAACGGAAAATCTATTATCCTTTTTCTTTTATTTACACTAAAAGTAAATTGGTTTTGCGGCATATAAAGACATATTCTAAGAACAAATTAAACCTGTCGATAGAAATCATTTAATGGGAAATACATTTTTCCTGATTAAAAACGACCTATCAAGAGTATCACCTTGAAAAGCGATGTCTTTCTCGTTTGTTCCCCTCAAAATAACCTTCCCCATATTTTGTATATCGGAGTAATGAAATGGAAAAGTCCACATAATTACCTCGTTTTCTTTCTATAACCTTTAAAATCGACGGTAACGATTATCAAATAAATCGATTTTAACAAGTCGAAGTACAGAGAATGCAGAGCAACAGGTCTCTAGCGACACATTTCACGCCTTATTCCTGATATCATTAGCTGTATTATTTACCTGCAGTCTATGACAGGAAAAAGTTCATTGGCTAAGTGTTCAGAACAGGCACGCAGTGTACTCGGTTTGGGTTACATGATCCCTACTGTGGTATTGTGATTGTTCATTGATTACCTATTGCTTTATATATAAATGGCCGTATGTGAAAGTGCACATATGACTGCAACAAGCACAATTATACTTTTATTTATATGTGCAATATATAATGGTGCGCCTATATATTTACTATAATAATAATTATAATAATTATTATAATTCGTGGCCTATTTTGTGAAAAATGAAAAGGAAAATCTCCATTCTGCGGCTTTAATAAACAGAACCTATTACCTCACGGAAGCTTTTGTTAGCCTTACACAAGAGGGAACAAAATGGTTATTCAGAAGACCCCTTTAGATTTTTTTATTGTGGCTAGTATTCACAAAGAGTAGTGTCGTTGTATTAAAAAGAACCATCTGTACAAGAAACAATGGCTTCAAATTGTCGTTGAATGCCCGCGGAAAAATATAAAGCGTTTTCTTCTTGTAATCTATGGCGAGAGTATAAAGCGGACTTGGTAACTGACTTGGTTTTTGTGGATGCATTCCTCAAATCCTTCTCTTTACTGATTCTGTTGCCACAAACGGATTCTCCTGTTCCTAGACTAGACCGAGAAATGTAGATCGAAGAGCGCCTGTATTATTGCACATTAACGAAGTTGCTGCACTCTTTCGAAGGCGGAAATTTTAATGCTAACGAAGAATGCTACAATCTGGACCGACGGGGAATAGAGTCATGGCGGGTGGTGCCTGGCAAAAGTTGGATAGATTCAGAAATTTTTCTTGTCAATCCTATCAGGGACGTAAGTATATACACATGCGGGCTAGTGACTAGGCATGAGACCGCCAGCCCGTCTTTGCTTTGCGTCTCCATATACTTCAAGTAGGTCGAAGTTTGCGTGGGCTGGAGAATGAGGTTCATTACTTTTCTGTGTTGTCATCGTCCTACAACTGCGACGTTTAGCGCGTCTCGTGCAAATTACAGATAAGCAAATATCCTGTGACGATTTTAAAAACGTAGCCTACACCAAAACTATATGTTGCGGAATATTTCAATATGGCATAAAACTCAAATGCAGGAAATCGAATTGTAGCTATATAAATTACTATGCAGAACTAAGTTTTTCAAAAAATCCTAAATTACCGGTCCGCATTGCTACATATTTAAAATATAGGGTAACTAAACGTCCCCACACGGTAAATGAACGTAATTGCATTAATTTTATACCTAGAGGTTCTGAGGTGTGCAAGCTGTGTTACCCACCTAGATTAATAACTTAGTAGGTAGTAGTGTCAACTTTACTTTTATTATAATCGGAGGATTTGCAAATGCCCAAGCGATGTTGTGGTCGCGCACTCGTGTATGGGTCGTGGCGCTTGCTTCAATAAACTTATTTCTGCTCTGCCAATATGTTTGCAATTCGCTTTTGTATTTGCAGTTTTCATATGCTATTTATTGGTTTTAATTGTGTGTTAATAATGGTGGTATAATGCCTCACAAGCACTTAACTTTATGGACAAACATTTTTTTGAGTTTTTGAGAACATGTGATTAATAGGAGCGATAATTGTGAAATGGGATAACTGATATTAGGTTAATTAACAAGCAACAATAAAAAATAGATTACTGGTTCGATACCTTTCAAAGTTTTAAATTGTAATAAACAATATTTCATCTTCATAAATACACGCGACTCGCTGCATTTAACAAACGGCAGTGTTATTGGCAGACGACTATAAAAATAAGTATTTAATTACGTTCGTGCATGCACGAAAGCGTATTTCTGGGATTGCTATTATGCAATCATACAATTTATAAAGTTTATATTATTCAATTAGTATTAATCCGTAGTATACTTTGTAGTAATTAAATTGATGATATAACAATTCCATAGTAATTTATTTCATACTATTTGTGGTGTATGTGAATGTATTTTGGTTGGTACTCCCCAAATTGTTTCAAACTATTTTTTTTAAATTTTCCTTAATGACCTGCACCTGGCGTTTCCTGATTGTCACCTGTTCGGCCCCTAGTGGGCGAATTCAAGTGTACAGGCCCTTGGTTTTCAAAGTATGAAACTGCTGGTATTTGAAAACAAACTCCCCCGAAAACGGTGATTACAGGAGGAAATTTCATATACAAACTCGCTAGGTGTCCTTTATATTTCACTGTCAGCGATTTTATTTAGTCTTTATAGTTCAACAGATTGCAGAGGAATTATATTCCAAGTTTTGCGGCCGCAAAAAGTTAAACATGCAATTTTTATAAGAATATGAGTAACAGAATACTCTGTGATGTCTGTAATGTTCCCGGGGAAATGTTTTTCAATGTAAATAATTTATTATACAAGCGCCCTGAATGCAGACATATATACAGAATACAGAAATACAAAATCTACAACAACAAAAAAAAAAAAACTCAAAGTGCAACTCAGCACCTATTAGAATATCTGCGGCAAAACGCCATGTCATGTTCGAGATATTTAATTTTACATTACGATTTCTTACATATAATGAGAGCATTAATCATGTACGTCTGTCGTGGCTGTTGGTGATTAAACACTGTTTCTTTAAACACCATTGGTCGTCAAAATGTATTCTGCTCGGCAATACGAGAAAAAAAATCCAGTTAACAAGAACATTCTTCGAGGGTCTGAAGGATCCCCACGGCTCCTCTACATTTCCATAAGAAGATTAAGGAGTGGAAGGGAAAGCACTCAAATGCAGATGTGGAAAGAAAAGCGATTTAACAAGCATCATGATAATCCGATATTTGGCTATTTCTCGTTGAATTATACTGAAATTGTAAACTTAATCTTGATACATAATTTTAAATTAAATGCAATAAAATGAATCAGAAATGCGCGCAAGTGCGCCCATTGCGCGTGACTGATGTGTGTTTTTAATAGCATTATACCGTTTTTATGTATTTAAAGACAAAATTTATCTTGAAATTGCCGAATAATTTTTTTAGGTTGTAAAGCAAAATTCTTAAAATAAGTTTCGCTTACGTTTTATTGCATATATAGGCATATCGTACATGGTAAATTATAGAAACAGCACAACAACATTTTATCTGTTACAGTTAAATATCCGAGACAATCTATCATAGCATAAAATTATTGTCTATTAAAAACATCTTAAAGTGACATTGCCATTAATCCGCAGACTGCATCTGTTTAGCGCAAATTGGTAAATTTACGATTCTTCTGTAAATGTTATACATGTCATTTTATATCACAAAGCCCGTTTAAAACCTAATGTTCTTTACATAATCGCAATTAGTGTGTATTTAAAATACAATAAATATGCTATAAATACATAAACCATACCAAATGAGAATTGAACTATTTATAAAACCTCAAAATCCGATAAATATATAGGCTACTTATTTTTTATGGGAAGATTACAATTGTCTAGTGTATCCTTGCGGATTTCTGTTTCTTCCCAGTTAAGATAAAAATTATTTTCATCGACAATAGTTAACCAGTAGACGGCGCTATTTGTTCATAACAGTGATACATTACCAGCCGGAGTCTATTGCCTGTAGATCTATAGCTCTTTAAACCGTGTAGTCCGTCCGAGTGGTACCGCTGACATATCTAAGTTCAGTACAGTGCAGACTTGATACACAATTTGAGAACTCTTGGATTGTAATTTTTGTGGAGCAGGAATGGTTCAGAAATGCCTTAATTTTGTACGTTTTGATGTTAGCCGAAGTAAATTTTGTTAGTTCTATTAGACTATTTAAATCATGTTCTCTCAGTCCAAAGACTGACTGAGAAAGTCCTTGACAGTTAACCGCCTTTTTTACTTGCGTTCTCGTTCATTTAGGGAGGCCTAATCAAGACTGTATACAATACAGAAAGCACAACATGATCTTTTATTCAGTGTTATGAAGGACGTTTCTGTCAGGGCTTCTGTCATGCGTCTTGTCTTAATTTATACAGGCTTTTAAAAAACTTTATTAACTATTTTAAAATGAGAACGCTACCCTATATTTCCCTTACTAGTGAGATTTGTGGGGCTAATGTTATCTGCATAATCAGTTCCAGTGGAACCTACCAGTTCAAGTTGCATGAAGATAATTACTACTGAGTTTTAAAATGTTAATCGTGAATAACGCAATAAGGATGAATTACCAGCGCTTTCACATTCTGCGTTCTTTATTAGATACAGGGGTAAAATTCGTTGTTTCTTGTTGAATAGTTCCATTTATTATTTTAAAAGTTTAATTAACTGAAATAACAAACAAACATAACAAAAGTTATAGTATAAATCAAACCTTTTCATTAAAAACACAACGTTTATATAAATAATTTGCGTATAAGAAGCCGACATTAAGCATACCAAAACTTGTCCATGTAAAACTTTAGGTATTTTTGAAGATATGTATAGATATTAGACAGCTGTAGTTCTTTCTCCAAACGCCTTTCCCTTACATCACAGCGAGAAAAGTATGCGCTGTATTCGAGCTCCGAAGTCGAACTTGTGTAAAATTTAAAACGCATGTATTTCATATGGTTTGAGCGGGACCCAATTTTGCAGGGTCCCGGCGCTTTAAAATTTCGTTAGTTTAACACTTGCTACATCAATAAATATAAGGGAATAAATATGTGACTGCATTGGCTGACTTTAAAACGGCGTCTGCCTCGCGGTGCTGCAGCTGACCGCGAGTAACCCCGCCCCTTTATGCTAATAAAAGGCACAATCCTTAGCGAGGGAGAAGTCGCTCTGTGATTGGTCAAGTAAAACCCATTTATTCCCTGACAGCCCTCATCACATGAATGGTTGTCTATTAACTTGTTCAAAAAGTATCTGGAGTTGTCAAGACTCCTCTGAAAAGGGAAAAGTAGTTTGTTGATTCCAAAACACCAAGCGAGAAGTTAGTGGACACAACAGGACCGGCTCTGAGAAGGGGAAAACTCTTCGCCATTTCAGAAAAGTTACTGAAAATTAAGGTAACAACGCCGAACGAGCCACAGTTTGGACTTTCTTTCTCTGGTGAAGCAGGTTGCACAGAATTCGCGTGAATGTACAGCATGATGGAAACCGATCTTAAACCCCCCGCCCCTCAGACAAATTCAGGGGGTACGGGTAATTCTAATTCCTCTGGAAACAGCCAGAAAAACAGTCCGGACCGAGTCAAAAGACCCATGAATGCTTTTATGGTTTGGTCACGAGGGCAGCGAAGAAAAATGGCACAGGAGAATCCCAAAATGCACAATTCGGAAATTAGCAAGAGACTCGGGGCAGAGTGGAAACTTTTATCTGAGAGCGAGAAGCGGCCGTTCATCGACGAAGCGAAGCGCCTCCGTGCCCTCCACATGAAGGAGCACCCGGATTACAAATACCGGCCCAGGCGAAAAACCAAGACACTGATGAAGAAGGACAAATACACCCTACCAGGTGGGATTCTTGCCCCGGGAGGTAATGCTATGAGCGCCGGGGTAGGTGTGGGGGCTGGCTTGGGTGCTGGGGTCAATCAGAGGATGGACAGCTATGCGCATATGAATGGCTGGACCAACGGCGGCTATGGTATGATGCAGGAACAGCTTGGCTACCCGCAGCACCCCGGGTTGAACGCTCACAACACGGCGCAAATGCAACCCATGCATCGCTATGATATGAGCGCGCTGCAGTACAACTCAATGACCAGCTCGCAGACGTACATGAACGGATCGCCCACGTATAGCATGTCCTACTCCCAGCAGGGTACCCCGGGAATGACGCTTGGTTCCATGGGTTCTGTGGTCAAGTCAGAGTCCAGTTCGAGCCCACCGGTGGTCACATCTACGACTCACTCGAGGGCTCCTCCTTGTCAGACCGGAGACCTTCGGGACATGATCAGTATGTACTTACCAGGGGCTGAAGTGCCAGAACAAACGGCCCAAAGCCGACTGCACATGCCCCAGCATTACCAGACCGCACCAGTACCCGGTACAGCAATCAATGGCACGCTCCCATTGTCGCATATGTAGGCTAAAGTTTATTACAGAAACTGGACTATTTTTGTACAGAACATTTTGGGTTGGGGAAAGCTGTACAGAACTCATGGAAAGAACACAAACTTTTTTCTTTTTTCTTTTCCAGGAAATGTTCTAGTGGAACGCTAAATGTCTATCGATTAAATGTTTTATTATTCGGAGCAACTTTTGTACAGTATTTATCAGACATATAGCAAATGAAAATGCCTAATGTTCGTAGATGAAAAAAAGTTGTTGCATTTCAAATGTGGAAATCGCAGAACGTTTGTTTGAGTTCAGTTTGGTTTGAATATCGCAAAACTTACAAAGGGAAAAAAGTTAAAAGAATCAGGTAAAAAGTGTATCCTTAACGGTTTATGGCAAACTAAACAGTTTTAATTTTTGCATATATAAAAGGACAGACAGTTACACGGATTGTTAATTTATATTTTCGTCCCCTGTTTTTCATTTCTTATATTATACGTTTGTGTTCTTTATTTCTCATGGTTTGTAATATTTCTGTAAATTTATTGTGATATTTAGTTTTATTTTTCAATTTTAAGTTCTGTAGTTGTATTTTAAAAATGGACACTGTTTAGGACAGTCGCCCACACTCCATGTACATATATATTTGAACTAATATCATCTTTATAACAGTTACGGTTCAGTTTTTTTCAATATGCAGAGTTTGAAAATAATAAATTTTTGAAATTTGGATACACGTATATTGTTTGAGTTTTGATTGTAATTATTTGCTGTAGTCAATTCGCTAGTAACGTTGCTGAAGTACTAAAACGAATAGAATAATTTATAGATACCTAAATGAGTATTTTAAAATTGCTTAAACATAAAATACACTTAACGTGACATATATTTTGGCCCGACCGTGGCATTAATTTGCTGGTTGTGTTGGTATCTAAACTTCTGAAATGTTAGTGCTGGTTTTGAAACCACCCCTTTTGGTTGTAACGTGAACCATTTCAATTGGCATTCATGTAGTGTGCGAAAGACGAGCTGTTTCTTGAAAACAAGCACGGCACGATACTTGCTTGAAATTGAACCGTTGCACGGAGATTTTTTTTCTGTTATTAATTTTGCGGCCTTAATAATGATTGTGTGTTATTTTCTGAAGTTCGGATCTTTAAAAACCACGGTGTGTTACGAGCAGTCATTTTCTCCTCCTAGTTTTTGGAAGAAGGATCCACTTAAAAAATTTCACATTGTAAGGTGCTATATAGTGTCACTTACGTTTTTGCTTTGTTATATATTCGCAGGTAATCACTTGCTTTTCCTTGTCATCGGTAACTCCAATTAAGTTCCACTGCTGCTTAGCTCGAATATCTTTTTTTTACCAGTGGCTGTTGACGTAGCATTTTATAAATGTGTTAGTCTTTAAGAAATACGGATATATTTATTTACCGGGACGTATAAAGTCTATAGATGAAAGCACATTTTCCACTTAACCTCATGTAAGTTCAGAATCAGTGATAAACGCGTTTCAGTTTTATAAGCGATGCAATATTTAAAAACCTGTAATATTTTTAAAAATAAAAATATTAATTGTGCCGCTAATGAAGAGTAATTCTTTTACGTATTGAACAGGTTGCTGTTTAAAATATCAGTTAGAATTTTTAGAATGATGTCTGCATATGCGAATATCTCCGGGAAAATGTGAATATTAATGACTGATGTTTTCCCTCAAACTGAAACTTCTTGAAGATATTTAATGTAAAACACTTATCAGAAAGCCAAGCCTTAATTTTATATGAAGACAGAATATCAAGAAAGGTTAAATAAACACGTTAACAACATTTACAATGTTTTATTTAAGTTTGTTACCCCGTTGCATGTAAAGTTGATTTGTACCCTTCTATAATGTGTCACAAAGTGTGCAAAAACCTTTAGGGCGCGCTAACGTATTTTGTTGGTTAATGTACTCCTTGACATTTTTACTGTTTTTCGTACTACTGTTTTTAATTTTAAAATGCAATAAATTTAGTCAGATTGCGTTAATGTATTTGATAGGGTTACTTTTTAATGTCAACGGCCGTGTGTATTTAAGAACCGAGTAGTGTTTAAGATCGGCGTCCCTGGAGAATTGAACTGCGCTTCAAATCTGACGGGTGTTAAAATATTTTGCCGAACCGCAGACGTAGATTAGCACGGTCCCATGCCAAAGCCGAGAAGCTTCTATTACATGGGGTCTCTGGGGAGAAAAGCTCACATTAACCGCTAAATGAATATTTGACGAGGGCTCATTGCAAAGTATTATTACCACAAATGCGTCCCTACTGGACTTTCATAGGGTCAAGGAGCAGTGGTTCAATTAATTATTTACACAAGCAGTCGATCTACTTGTAATAGCGGAATCCGTTCGATAAACTATGGGCCTTATGGCGCACTGTGGTAATAGATTATCATTAATTCTTCTGAATAATCACGCCATATTTCTGTATTCGGTTAAAGAGGAATTGTTTCTCAAAGTAGGCCTATAGAATTACGTCGAGAATTTATGAAATCTGTTCGAATAAGATAATCAATAACCTACATAGGCCTAACACCAAAACAATACTACGATTTCGAAACTTTAAGGACAAATATAAATCGAATTCGTTGGATTAAATAGCTTTTAGTGGTAGCGGGCTTCCTCTAGGAAAAAATGCATGTATCCGGAACGTGACATTAACTCTTATTTTGAACCTTTTCACTGAATGCCGAAACTTTGTGAATTCAAAGACCACTTTAGCAGCTACCGCAAAAAACTACAGTTTGCTTATCACCATTGTATTTGGTGATTTTGACATGGATGGAATTGTTGCTCCTTGTAGCTAATGCAACAGGTAAAGAGGGTGATCAAGATAAAACGGCACATAAAAATTCAGACTGTGGGATTCCACTGGAAACGGTTTTACACGTCTCAAGTTTAGTTTAGCTTAAAATTCATATGTTTGGGCAGATTTTCCTTTTAAAATCAAACAATGTCAGGCTTTACGGTATCAAATATTCTGTCGCCTGCTTTCATTTCTTTGTATGTACATGCATTTAATGTGCTTCGTAGGACATCAGGCCTACTATCTTAGAACGACACACATCTATTCTCCAGTAAAAAGAATTCATAAACATAGGCTATATAATGGTAGCCTATATACGGCGGCCTGGATTATGGCTGTACGCTCCCCGGGTGCGGAGTATTTCATACCTCACGCAAAACCCTTGCAGCAAAGTCGTTTGTCATAATTATCAAAGTCAGCATGCTGTTTATTTAAAAACTGAGAAGTACGGCAACCTCCTTTAACCGAGACTGGAACCTCCAGATGGGATACATTTTGGAGCGCGCTCTGGGAAATACACTGGAAAGTGATAAGTAATTAATGTTCTTAACAAGTAGAAACTCCTCCGGAGAATCTTATCGTGTCCTGCCAGATTTACTCACACTGTATGCCTATGTGTACTCCTGTGACGTCACGACCCTTCAATTCACAAAGGACATTTGGGGATGGGTCTGCCTTATTTCTGCAAAAATGCAAGCACTCAAGAAGACACACAGATTACCCCTGTTTATATGGTCATGACTACTATGTGGCTGTATACCGTCCTGTACGGTATTTGGAAATTAATTTATTGGTAAAGTAGCCTCATAGAGTACTGTTATGTCGTACTCAAAAGTTATAACCGTCAGCTGGGGAGATTGCATTGTCCTTCGCTGCATAAGTATTTATTAATGGATAAAGATTCGCTCTTTTAATTAATTAATTAATTAATTAAATTTAATAAAGCCACGGGCTCCCTAAAAATAACCTTATTCTGCAAAACCACACTGTGGTGTTTTTCTCGCTTCGTAGGCGGGGGCGTAACGTTCCGAGATAGCGCAGAATTGCAAACTGCCAGAGATGTCGTCTCTTTTAACAGTCCGTCGTTGGTGAATGGCCGCTGCTCTCTGACCCAGTGCAGGTGCAGGGAAAGGGGCGGGGTGGGGGTTAATGTGGGGTGGGTGGCTGGGTGGAGATTGGGGTCTTCACGCGACCGAAATGCACAGCCTGTTCAATAGAACTCACACTGTCAGCCAGCATGGCATCATCTCGGAGTCTCTCTCTCTCTCTCTCTCTCTCCCCTCTCTCTTCCATGCGCGGGCCTATGTACGCCTCACAAATCATTCGACCTCTGAGCCTGACCACAATCCACCCCCAATCATCACAATCATTGTTATAATGCTCTTAAACATTATTTGTTAGATTAAACGGTAAACGTATTCCACACCGTATGTAATCCTAATTTAGGAAACATTCTGTATTTTTGCGGGGGCCGAGGGAGTGATGTAAACGCCGTTTTACTGCAGTGCCATACGTGTGTGGTTGGACACAACCGACAGTGTCAAAGTTCACAAGAACGCCTCGTGAAAACTACCAGAAGACGTTGCGTTTTTTTTGTCGCACTCATTATTTCGATAGGTGACAGTAATTTAAATATAAATAACAGTACTAAAGATGGCTTTCAATTCATAATATGGTGTCATTTAAATGGACGCCACCATTCCACAGATCAGATAGTGTCAAAACGATCTACAATAATGAGGTGAAAACATCCTCCACCGGTGCCTGGAAATTAAACGGTTCATCTCTGGTTTTCTGTCCGAGGGTGCTGACACTGTCTGATGAATACTAGGAATATTTTAGTGTTTCCTTTGGTTTTAGTAACACGCATCCTTGTCAATATTAAGTAAAGTTTGGGGAAGTTTATGTGTGTGGAGTTTCTTTTGGTTTGGGTTACTTTATGCTGCGAACATTCTGTACATTATCGTACATTTTACTGATGTTCCATGACTTAAACCTAATAGACCTCTGATCACATGTGCATTGTTAAAAATAATTGTTGCTATCGTGATAAAATCAGACTTGTCATTGCACTTCCCATTCTAATGCAAATTCAAATTATAAATAAATAAATAAGTAGACAAATAAATAAATAATTGGATAACCTGAAAGAGAAAATGAAACACAACTGATGCAATAATCAGTTTTGATCTTTTGTGGTTTCCGTGATAGTTTTGTGTGGTAACCCATTTGAATTACTTAATTTAACTACTTATCAATTATTTGTTCATTTGGTCAACAAATTTGAAAGTCAACCGAGTCAATAACACCCACAAATTATACCGATACTGATTAAAAACTGATTAAAATATTTGTTTATGAACATGTCCAAATAGGGGACACCATCTGACCGCTTTGACTATTAGGGTTAATTTCGTTGAATGCAGGAACTTAAACACGGATGTGGATACAGTACTGTCCATTAACGTCTAATAACTTTTTTTTAGAAACGTCACGAAAGACAATTCCATGATAGACCTCCACAAACCCCGACTGCAGAGTACTACTCAAATGAACCTGGTTATAGATGGCGGTATTACATCTCGATATTACAGACATAACGTGTAGAACACTTACGCGTTCTATTGTCAGAACTGATATTTAAAGAATCTACTGAAGGATATAGTTCAAAATTCAAATAACCAACAACCAGAAAAACTGGCTGATTAGTGACCGAAATTTTTCGAACTAACAAGGTCAGAAAGTCATCGAGATGTAGTTTGTTGGTTACCGGTTATTTATTGAAACTTTTTAAAAACGCCGCGGCAGTAAGGATAGCAGTCCTCCTATGCGTTCACGGCTATTATTTCACCCCATGCTTTGAACAATATATGCTTTGATGCAGCAAGGCATCAGCCTGCTGAAAGTGGGGGGTGCGGGGGTGGGGGACAGTCGCGTGAAGCAGAAGTAATAGGTCCACTATTGGCATTAGCAGGAAGAGGCATAGTGAAGCAGGACGCATTCAACATTAAAAGTTCCCATATAATGTTGAACACTTGCATTGCTACAAAGTGTACACGCATTAGTTAAAAGGCACAAAGATCTAAGCCGTGTTTACTAAGTTTATTAAGTTTATTTTAAATTGTTGTGAATTGGTTCGTTATTATTATTTTACTACTCTATTGTGCAAATGTGTTCATGTTTTAAATGATTATTTAAACTATATATTTGCAAGAAAAATAAATTTAAAAAAAACTGTGCACGGAATCTATCGCATTAAGACCTCAACACCAGTACATCCCTGACCCCCATGTTATTATACGAAGGCAAACTTTAAACAGTTTTCATCACAGGTTTTTTTTTCTTTTTTGTGCTGATGATTGGCAGAGAGTCCATGCCGCCGATGGACGCTGGAACTCTGCCATCCGGGTATTAATATAGATTACAATAAACCTCGTTTGATCGGAGCCTGTAATGGCTGAAAACAGCCTGTGACGAAGTGTCTATCTTTTGTCAATTGTACCCCGGGGGAATGTCTGTTTAAGATCCGCCCTATAAAAACAGCAGTTTTGTGAGCTTTTATAACTTCAGCTGCGTCATACACTTTGTGAAAAGGACAGGCGAAAGAGCGGTTCATGTACTGGACGGACAAGTCGGAATTAAACACGCACTTTAAAAACGCAAGCATCTTATTTTGAACATTTACAAAACATTTTAAAGTACAAATAGAGGAATATGAAATATTTGTTTAAATGTGTTATTTCTCTTAAACAGACCTACTTGTGACATATAAACGTCGACATTTAAATGAGCACCCTACTGTGAACAACTGGGCACGAAACAAGCTAGAGGCATCCCAAACTGAGTTCTTAGGTACCAGTCCAAGGAGTGTAATATTTTTTCCTGTCAAAAAAATAAAATCCCCTAGCTAAACGGTTCCACCATGTCAACTCCAAAGATGATCTAGTCTAATTATTTTATTATACTGCAGAGATACATTAAGTGTCTTAACAGTTCAGCTGGCGGCTTTTTTTTATCAATCACTAAGAATTTCGTAGTTGGTGTTTGTATTCCTGTTAATTTTCCTTTCACTTATTTTGCCCCGGTGTTTTAGGCTATCCGTAAAAAAGAAATATTTAAATTGCATTAAAATGTCTCATTCGACTGTTTCAATTTAATCACCATAGACGCCAGTTTACACGGTCACTGATTTTATTAAGTAGCTAGTGCTCTTGTATGATTGGGAACATTTGACATCTGATTGTATATTAAAGTCCGCAAATGGGCTTAATCGCATTTAAGGAAAATGGAATAGTCTATAAAATTTACCATAAGTCTTGTCCGGAGCAAGTATTTCAGTTAAATCCATTGCTAAAATTCAATACTTCGTTACCCTATTTAGTTATAAAAAGATTGGCCTTTTGTGTGCTTTTAGAATAAAGGGTTTACAAAAGTTGGTCTGGATTCTGAATGGAACCCACAAAGGCTCATTTTACTTCTCTGGCGCAGCCAGAGTGGTCTGAATGGGAGAGAGGGTAAAACTCTCCCCCGAACGCGTGGACGTGTTTACAGTCTCGCTAACTGAATAAAAACGGTCAAATTACTGTTATGCTCAACATATTAAACGATGTGGTACTCAGATGGTACGCAATGGACATACGCATGATTTTCAATCAGATTTTTTTTCTTTCGAAATACGTACGTTTTGCGCATTACATTCATTTTAAGAACTTCGACCTATATGTGATATGTGATTAGCTAGTGCAATCAGTTCGTAAATGAATATGATGAACGGTTCATTAAAAGTGTATATCTTGAGCAGTTTTTTAATCACAAATGTCTTGCATGATACATTGTGCGCAAGAAATTTATGGTTTCCAAAATGCTATATATATATATATATATATATATATATATACACACACATATCGTGTGGTACTACGCATATCGTCTCGAATCACACGTGACCAAGAGGGAAATACAGTCAAATAAACGGATGTCTTCTTAATCACAGATTTTAAATGGTTGTGTTAAATATACGCAATTACATGCATGACTTCTTTTCAAAGGCAATTTCTTATTCTCCAGTTGCTTGGTTCTTCATTCGCATACAGACAGAAACGCAAAACTCGATTATGTCGAATCCATAAATTTTCCATGAATTTCATCAACCTAATTAAATGTCCACGTGCGGTCCCAATGTCTAAAAGTAATGACAAAACGTTAGCCTACTTGACGGGCAGTGCTAGGTTTTTTTTTTAATCTTAACCAAAACAGAAAAACATAAGATGATAAACTGTATGCTTTTCCCGGTATTTCGTACCATTTGGTACCGAAACGCTAAATAGTCGTCACCTGTTAATTACACCACACTCATTTTCAATTACGTGCTTCATATCCACACCCTGAATCACAACTGATTATTGTTATTTTTCAATAAACAATTCTTTGCACCGTAAGTGTAGCAGGCGTTAGTATTTGTCATTTTTGAAAATAAAAGTAGCCTAATTCATCTAATTAAATCCTATTTTTAAATGTTATTTATTTTGCTTTTCAAGGCTTTGAGCAAGCATCCACGGGCATTTGCCATAACTGTGCAAAACATTTAAAAAATAATGTTTATAGTAGATGCATTTATTGCTGCTATTTCAATAAACGTACGTTTTAAAAGTCGTAGCCTGCGATGCACTCAAAGTTGGTTGCTGCTCAGTTGCACCTGCAAGGGAGTAAGTTCAATTCGGGGAACTCTGGGGCAGGGAGTGCGGGGAGGGGCCGGGGAGGGGGGGTGCAAAGGTAGAAGTGCGCCGGACTGCGCGGGGCTCGGTCACTGCATTTGATTGTAAATAAGGGGAGTTCGCACGCCGATCGAGTGACCGGAGAGAACAAGCGACCCATTTTAATCAGCTGGTTATCTCCTCATCGTGGAGATCAGAGCTCTATCACTCCCTGGCTCGTCATTGTGTCCCCCTCCGCGAAATGACAGCGCCCAGAAAGAAGAATCTGGTTGCGGGATGAGATTTCACTGTCTCTGCTGCTGGAGAAGTCCATCAGCTACCACACACAGCACAAGGACCCCACTGTACTCCCAACATGTACATGTCCAATTATCCCTTCTGTACAACTGCGCGATTACTTTTAAGCGAGAGATAAGTTACGCGCGAAATGATATTTGGCTCTGCAACCTTTTTTTCCGCTACAATAATAAGATCATTGTTATTCAATTTACACTCTACATGTAATTTAAATTTACAACAGCAACACATTGACTTGCCGTACAAAATACCTAATCATCATCCATTATTATTTATTTTCTTTTTGTTGGTGTGAATAAAGTGTGTAGCGAGAAAGTTGGTAACATCAATAATAACGTATAGCTGCTATTTCTAACACTCGATGACCGAGACGGAGAGTAACAAAGTTTGGCGTGGTGCCATGTCAACTTATAATTTCCCAGCCAGGAATATCTGTGACAGGTGGGTCTTTCGTATCGATTATGTGACACTTTAGATAATTTACGGTGCTGTGGGGTTTAAGGGGGAGATCAAACATTGGAGCTCGGTGACATTCTCAGCAGAGGATTTTCCCCACAGGGAGACACCGACTGACGCACCGTCCAGGAAAAAAAGAAAGTTCCCCGTGGTATAGGATCATGATGTAACTTTAATCATACGCACCTCCTTTGAGCAAACCGTGCCGAAAAACATTTGGGAATCTGTGATATTTAATACAGTTTAAAAAATATTAAGTAACCTTAGGTGCGAGGTGGAAACTATAATAAGAAAATATGATGAAAAGTCGTAGCTGTGCCAAACGATTTTTATAGAGCGTCGGGCTATTAGTTTGATCAACTGCAAAGTTGGCCTTTCTGGAAAAAAAAGACAAGGAGTTTAAACAGGTTTGTCGTAGCGACGAATAGGGTCATGCGTGTCTTTGGGACGGATAGTCTTGTGAGTCTCTGTTGCTCCCGATCACTTGAGCCTCCGGCGCTTATTATACATTTCAAAGCCAAACAGCAGCTTTAAAAGAAAGTGACAGGAATTATATGCTAATCGTCGGAGGGAAAGCAAAAAGTTCCATTTAAACAAACAGCGGATCGTAATCTAAAAGATGAATGCATTTTTTTCTGCGAATTTCTATACTTGTACGTCATGGCCAAGGGATTCTCAGCTTCCGTTTCTGAGCTTCGGACTTTATTAGGGCTTTCTGGCTATAGCCAAAGTGTCTGAAAGACCTCTTACATGGAAAAAAAACCCCTCTTTTCGGTTCACTGTACATTCTTACGATCTTAACAATTTGCTGTGAAAATGTTCCTACCTTTGTTCATTTAACGCAATTGCCTTTGTTTTGTTGTTGTTAAAATTTTAAGTTAGGCTTGACATAAGTAAGGGTAACTTTTGTGATAGTGGCGGAAAATGTGTATCAGATTTCAGTGCGAGGGACTGAAATGTTAGCCTAATAGAATATAAAAATATGATGTATTTTTAAATTAATTCTGGATTATTAATTTTCTCTTCAGTGTTGAAGAACACCCTCAATTATAACGTAAAATGAAGAGTAAAGTAAAATTGTAAGATAGTTCTTCATTTCATATTAATACTCTACTTAAACTTGGTGGGAGAGAGGGGGGGGGGGGGGGGGGGGGGGGGGGGGGGGGGGGGGGGGGGGGGGGGGGGGGGGGGGGGGGGGGGGG